>JAHXMU010000601.1:188216-217401 GCA_019455685.1 Philornis downsi | reverse complement strand
ACAGATGAATAATTTGTTCGCGCCCGTCGCCACTCTAAAAACTTAAGGCCGAGCTTAGAAAAATTTGGTGGCATTTCTGCAGCTTAATCCCGTCTGTAAACTCACCTATAGTCGTAGCGATCTGAAACGATGTATACGCTCAGAACTTTTCACGAAAAAAAAGGAACATCATCAATTGACAACAACTAATGACATTCCTCCTTCCAATATTAGCTCGTATCGGAAATGTGCAATTTATATGCGATGAATGTTCACTTTTCATAACATTAAGTGCTCTGACTTTTGGCTTTCAATATTTTCTTAGTGTGGGAAAACAAATTATGGAGTAAATAAACACACCAACAACAGCAAATGGAAATAGATTTGTTATATTAAATTTTCTAATCGTATGCTTCATTGAAAAATTTTACAGGATTTGCCGTTAAAACACTAAAAATAACCTGCACCTGGAAGACATAAATGCGAAAACACACCAGGATATTTGCGAGTTCTCAGCGTGTTGTGTATTATATTTTTATTTTGATTGGCACACAGTAATTTCAATCTACACACAATAATTTGTTATTTCATAATACTGAATTATTAAACTTCCTAAGAGCTGAAAGCAAGAAACAACGGAGCTCTAAAATAAATAGCATTGAAAACAAATAAACACCCAGAGTTATTAGCTGGCGACAGGCAAATTCGAATCGAAAACAACTTAGCAATTATACGGAAAACACGCACTGTGGCATAATGAAATTGTATTTTTGTTTGAATGGTGAAAGCATTGGAGAAAGGTTAAGGGGGGAGGAAAAACCTTGGCAGTAGCAGCAGCAGCAGTTGGAGAATGATGGTGAGATGTTTACCAAACGACTGTTAACATAAAAGAAACACATCATCATCATCGTTCCCAGCAAAGGCATCCTGAGCAAAGGATCTGTGATGTGAGTGTTAATGCTTCGAGGGCAATGAAAAACTTTTCCAATTTTAAGCTTCCTAAGGTTAAAAACAATTCGACAACAAATTGTTTCGTCGAAAATGAAAAACATGTGTCAAATATCAACCAGAAACCCAAATTATGCCCAGTCATGGCATCGAGAAAAAACATCAAAAATTTGCCCCAGCAAACACAATATAACACCTTATATAAGGAATTCCTTCCACCAGCAGTTGTTTTTTTTACTTCTTTCGTTTTCTTTGAATCAATGACAAGTAATATTTTTTGATTTCCACCGCATTTTGCTTTCATCTTTTACAATGTATTAATGTCCCTAAGTTGGGAGTTTTTTTTCATTTCAGTCCTCTTAATTTGTCACTCAAAAATGTTTTATTTCTTCAAAATGTTGGCGCATCTCAGACGACGTCCTTTTGAAAGGAATTGAGTTGAATGATTTGAAAAGCGTTTCGCGTGTTTTGCTTAATTTCAAATAGGAAGCAAAAGAAAAAGAGAAACGGAAGAAAGAAATGTAAATTGAGAAAATGGTTGCGGAGATGGAGGCGGCCGGGAGAACCAATAACAAAATTGTGCGTAAAGTAAACATTCACATTTTTTTTGTTGCGTTCATTCAATTTCATTCACTCGTATCGAATCTTCCGTTTTGTTTGTGTTTGTTTTCAATAAACAAAGTGTGAGAAGAAGGAAAAACGTTTATAAATGTTACTTAACACCTCAAACATGAAAATATGTTTTGATTGTTTTTTCAATTAAATTTCTTGTGTTGTAACAAATTGTTTTCACTTTTATTGCAAATTGCGAGGATTTGTAATGCTCCAAAATGCGAAGGGTGGCAACGAAAGTTGAGAAAGTTACAAAAACAAAATATATAAATTGTTTAATATGCTAATGATTTCCAGAAAAATTCAGAAAAATTGAGAGAATACACTTTGAACTCTTCTCAGAAATGACCTTCATATTTTAGGACCTTCCAGGAAAGATTGGCTTCGCTTCAAATATTCTAAGGCCTGCATTGTTAATAATAATTATTGGAAAAGTTTATAATAATATTAAGAATAGGCAGCAAAAATTAATAAACAAATTCTTTTGCTTCCAATGAATGCGATATACGAGAGTTCTTCTACTTTATAATGAATACATGTGAGAACGGTTCCAAAGCTAGTCACCCTAACAAAGGAGGCACACAAAAAGTTGAAAATATTCTTTTATTTTTCAATGTAATCCCCTTTAAGCTTAACATGTTTACACTTTTACCAGCGATATTCACAAGCTTCTATACCGTCGTTATGAGAACAATTCTTAAAATTTTTAAAATAGCCATCAACTGCAAATTTCACCTCTTCATTGTTGGCAAATCTTTTACCAGCAAGGCATTTTTTCAAGCTCGAAAGCAGAAAATAGTTCGAAGGAGCTAAATCTGGTAAATAAGGTGCATGATGAAGCAATTCGAACTTTAATTCATTAATTTTGGCTATCGAAATAGTGGATGTGTGAATTGGAGCATTGTCTCGATGAAACAACATTTCTCTTTTCGCCAAATGCGGCCTTTGGTCCATAATTTCATTACCTAAACATTGCAATAAATTACCAAAATATGTGCCGTTGAAGGTTTTTTCCTTTCTAAAGATAATCAATAAAAATAACCCATGAGCATACCAAAACACAGACGTCGTAGACTTGCCTGCAAATAGAACCATCATCTTCTTCTTCCTTGGAAACGTTTCTCCCATTCCAGTCCACTGTTTTGACTGTTCTTCTGTCTCAGGTATGAAGTGGTGGACCCATGTCTCATCCGTAGATGCAAAAATTCGGTTTAATTGCGCTAAAATATCACCAATCACTCTACTGAAACATCGTCTACTATGCGACGCTGTTTTAGCTCTATTGAAAGCAAGCGCGGCACCCATTTTGCGCACGGACTTCTCATCTTAAAATCTTCAGTCAATATACATTGTATAACACTTTTTTAAATGCCTATAATTTTAGCTAACTCACGCACCTTCAGCCGACGATCATTCAATAGCATTTTGTGGATTTTCTTAACCATATCTGAGGCGTGGACAGCTCAATTGGTCGACTACAACGGGGAAGAGAAGACTACCCCGGGGTAGAATCCAGCTCGTATTTAATTTTTTTTTTTAGACTGAGACTCTTCAAGTTGTGATATTGAATAACATAACAGTGACCAATTTTTTTCATGCTCACAAATTTACTGAAATTGTTTACTATTGATGGCTCAAATAAAAATACTAAACAACGTTAAATTTAGAACATATGTTTTGCATAGTTGTGACTTTTTACAAAAATATTTTTTTTCTAACTACTGGCTGCATTTATATGTCAGTTGGATTAGTTTTAGGACTGCCCTTGTAATTTCTGATGTGCTTTCAACTAAAATTACTACATCAAAACCGAAATTGATGTTTGCGAAAGCCCCTGATATGTGTATATTACTGTTCAAATGAATAAAGAGAAACTAATTTATTTCGATAACAAAATATTAGTTTAGTTTCTTGTATAGGGTGGCGCATAAGTAACGTTAACGGCGACTATATTGAATGCGTTCTTGTACATCATTTGGTTTTAACTCGAGAACCGATTGCATCTTATGGGGGAAAAGATGTAACATATGGAAAATTCTTTGCAAAGACAGCCTAGATATCTCTAACTGCTGAGAACGTCGCCTGGTGGAAATTTCAGGGTTTTCCTCAATACTTGCCTGCCCTCGTGCAATGGTCATTTCATTTCGAACTGCATGAGGTTTTCCAGCACGCGGAAGATCACAGACAGCCCCTTGTTAACCAAAACGCTGAACCAATCGGTAAATTGTTGGAGCGCTAGGAGCATTTCGAACATGAAAGAAATTTCGATATGATCTGAATAATCGAATGCTGACTTTCAAAGTAAAATTGAATAACTTTGGTTTTTTGTTCTGTGCTGAGCCTTTTCATCATTAATTTCCCAAGTATTAGTTAGTTAATTCTATAAAGAGATGAAGAAAAGAAGACTTAAACAAATAATATATTCACTGACCAAATCTTATCGTTGCTTATGCGCCACCCTATAGAAGTAGCATTTATCAGCCTTCCTGCACCTCACACAGATTTTCTTAAAATGTAAGATAAAATCTAATGAAATGTATTTTATTAAGATAACATTTTTATTCGGGAAATGTTCTTTAAAGAAGGGACATTTTCTAAAATAACAGTTTTTCAGATCTAACTTTGCTGCTTTAGCGACAGTTGGAATTTGGAAATGTCTGATATTACGTCAGACTTATTGGCTTTAACGGATAATTTAATCAAAATTATGATTCCTCAAACGGCCAAAATTTTAATTTCTTTTACCATTTAATTATCTGTACATGTTATGTTATTTCAGGCTCTGTCCTGATTTACTTACTTATTAACTTGTTTCCGTTTAGATTTTGATTTGTGTTACTACTTTTGTCTCATCCCTCTTGATGACGTTATTTCTTCTACATTCGTTTAGATGTTTATTTTTATCGTTCGCGCTGTTAATGTCTTTCGATCACACAATTTCCTAAATTGTTACATAGTGACAAAATTTTATTACTTTTGTACCTTCAACACTTGTCATTTTACTGCCTCCTTCGTCCCATTCTTTCCCCCATATACTATTCCAGTTCTTGTTCTGTATTTCGTATTTTATTTCGTTATTTTTCTTGGTATTTTTATATATTATTGTATTACGACGTTTCATTGAAGTTGAAGTTAATTTGCTTGAACATCAGTTCGGAAAAACGTGTTACAATGTATCCCAATATTCATTACAAGAATCTTTGTGATCCGAAATTGTAATTGGGGGGGGGGGGAGAAAGTTTAAAGTGGCAAACTAAGATATTATTTGTATTGAAAATCAACGAAAAAGTGTCATTTAGTGCCAAAGGGGACAACATTTAAGAGAATAAGTTGATGTGTAACGTTGTTTTTCCTTAGTTTTTGTATATCTCTATATCTCTGTAATGTACGATATTATTGTATCGAACTGATGTTTTTTCCACGCGACATTTTTTGAATATTATATATGTAAACCCAGATTTCTCGAATCTAAAAGGATCTTGCGGGAAAGTACTGTGTAACTTATATAGGTAGGTATACATATGTTGAATAGTTTCATCTTCTATTTTATCAGCACTCTAAGTGTTACTTCCTGTGACATCATCAATGATGATGAGTAATATTTCTCAATTATTTTTATCGTATCCTTGTATAAAATCGTAGTTTTATAGGTTGATTCTTAATTTTTTGTTGTATTTAAATATCAGTCGCCTCTTCCAGTTCGAAGCTTGGATTTTGTCAAAGTTTGAAAAAAAAAATTCAATTCAATTTATTCATTAATATTTTCTTTTCTTTGGACGTGGATAATAAGTAATTTATGTATATTAAACGTATCCATCTTCCATTTCATCAGAACTCTGTGTGTTATTTCCTATGAGTTATGAGTAATATTTATCAATTACTTTTATCGTATCTTTTTATTAAAAACATAGTTTCAAAGGTTGATTCTCAATTTTTCGTTGTGTTTAAATGTCAGTCACCTCTTCTGTTTGAAAATCAATTTGTTCAATTTTCATCACTTTATTCGTTGGAGTTTTCTTTTCTTTGGACGTGGCTAATAAGTAATTTATGTATATTAAATGTAACCATCTTCTATTTCATAAGAACTCTGTTTGTTATTTCCTATGACTTATGAGTAATATTTCTCAATTATTTTTATCGTATCCTTTTATAAAACCGTAGTTTTATAGGTTGATTATCAAATTTTCGTTGTGTTTAAATGTCAGTCGCCTCTTCCAGTTCGAAGCTTGGATTTTGACAAAGTTTGAAAAAAAAATTCGTTCAATTTTCATCAATTTATATATTAATATTTTCTTTTCTTTAGACGTGGCTAATAAGTAATTTATGTATATTAAACGTATCCATCTTCCATTTCATCAGAACTCTGTGTGTTATTTCCTATGAGTTATGAGTAATATTTACCAATTACTTTTATCGTATCTTTTTATTAAAAACATAGTTTCAAAGGTTGATTCTCAATTTTTCGTTGTGTTTAATTGTCAGTCGCCTCTTTTAGTTCGAAGCTTGAGTTTTCACGAGGTTTAAAAATCAGTTTCTTCAATTTTCATCACTTTATTGATTAGTGTTTTCTTTTCTTTGAATGTGTCATATATAGGTATAATCCATCACTCCGGAGGAATGAAGCTATGTATAATTTGATACGGCTAATTGCCTAGAAGTTAGCGTTCAAAATGTCAAATAGTTTTTGATCAAATGCGTTTCAAAGCTTTATAAGATGATTGAGCCATGCCCGTCTGTTTGGATTGGTATTATAACTGCCCTAAATCTTTACGAAACTTCTTAAAATTGGGCACAACCTAATACTTTGTCAGTTCGTAGCCGGGGATTGTAAATTAGCTATATCGGCGCAGCCTTTTTTTGGTACGTCCCATAAAAATTGAGTTATTCTCCGAAATTCACTCATATTTCTGTAACTACTCATTCTTTGGCCCGACTGATCATTTGGTGTTGGACCCCTAGTGGGAGCATTAGGCCGGTTGTTGGTTGGAACCGAAATCGTTGGTAAAGTCTTTGTGCTCGTGTTGCACCTCACCTCCACTAATGGGTATTATTTTCCATACTCAATTTCGTATCTCCTGGGTGAAAGGAAGAGCTGAAAGTTGCGGTAGCTTGCTTTCAAAATTGTAGACTTCTATTCCTAGCAAATTGGTGCCTCCAAATCCACTATGCAGTGAATTTTGACGAAATATTTGCATCTTCATGCATACAAAGTTCAATTGGCTCAGAAACTGAAGCCAGCTGACCATGGACAGCGAAGGGAGTTCGTTTATTGGGTATTGGAGAGACAATATGGAAATTCAGATTTTGCAGAAAAAATCATCTTCAGTGACGAGGCCCATTTCCATATTGATGGCTTCGTCAATAGGCAGAATTATCGCATTTGGGGTGAGGAAAATCCTCGAGTGATTCACGAGAAGCGAATGCATCCTCAATGTGTCACTGTGTGGTGTGGATTTTGGGCTAGAGGAGTAATTGGACTTATTTTATATAAACGAGGCATGTCAAGCGCAAACAGTCAATGGTGTTCGGTATCGTAAAATGATAACCAGTTTTTTCGTGCCTACAATTGAAGAAATGAATGTGGAGGGCATGGATGGTTTCAACAAGACGGCGACACATGTCATGCAGCCAAAGAAACAATTCAATTGCTGCATTAGTCATTTAAATCTTGTGTTCTTGTTGGGCCGCCCTTTATTTCAACAATACCACGTCGGATATTTAGCATTTCAGTCAACTAATTTAGCACAAAATAGGCATAATCATATCTCATGAACAACATTATGATTTTACACAACTAAACGAATTATGAACTTTTGCATAACTTCCATATCTCGGTGAAATTATTGCAAAGAGATTTCTTTAATTTCTCTCCGCTAATCCCTCCTCAACCCGTCGTTTTTCTTAAGTCAACCATGCATTCCTCTTTTGACATTTTTGTCGACAGAATATATAAATTTTTAATACCTATTTTATATACTACTTATACGTCTTAATGTTGTTTATTTATAGATTTACTTAGTTTATTTCTTGTGCATGTGTAATATAACATAAAATTTCCAGCTCAATGAAGCTTAAATAAAAGATTGTCAGTTGAAGGAAGAAGAAAAAAAAAACACAAAAAACAACTGGAATAAGAGAAACACAATACTAAAAAAAAAAATAATATAAAATCTAAACGAAGGATAAAAAATGTATAAGCAATAGCATAAGGATTCTATTTCAGCTATTGCATATGGTATAAGTTTTACCATTTTCCTTACAAGAATGAACACAGACGGGAAGAGAAAGGAAGGATGCGAACTGTATAACATATGTGTGTAAATGCGTGTGTGTGTGTGTGCACATATTTAAAGATGTGCATGGACTTATGTATGCGTTGCTTTTATTTGTTTGTTGTTATTGGCGATGTAAGAAATGCACTTTGCACAAAATAAATGCATATTTATAACTGTCAGTAATAGAGGTTGTCATTGCACAGTGGTTTGGAATGAAAAAATGCATTGCAAAAACTGATGAAATTATTTCATAATACAGGGTGGCGCAATAGAATGTGCATATTTAAAAAATAGATTAAAAAATAAATACAAAAGGTATGGTTAAAATAAATCTAAAGCATTGTAGAGTAATAAATGGTGTTTATTTTTTAAAAATAACATTATCTAAATGGTGACCCTCTCTACGACGGCACTCCTCTAACCGCAAACGAAAATTATTGAAAACTTTCTTCAGTAATACTGGTGTAATGGCTGCCATTTCACCACGGATATTCTCCTTGAGCTGAACGATGTTGCTTGGATTATTACTGAAGACTTTATGTTTGATGTATCCCCATAAAAAAAATCAAGAGGCGTCAAATCTGGACTACGTGGGGGCCATGGGATAACACATCTTTTCGAAATCAGTCTGCCAGAGAACATCTGCTTCACCACCGCCATGGAGTCATTTGATGTGTGACAGGTAGCTCCATCTTGTTGGAACCAAGTTCTGGAATTCACTATTCTTGAACTTTAAATTTCTGGAGCCAAACATCCGTCCAACATCTCAACATAGCGTTCCGTATTAACCGTGACGTTTTGGCCCCGCGCATTTGCGAAGAAAAAAGGACCAATTATTCTTCTGAGATTGCTGCCCATACTGTCACTTGAGGACTATGCAATGGTTTCTGGTGTTTGATTTTGGCGTTTTCACTGTTCCAGTAACGACAATTTTGTCTGTTTACGAACCCATTAATAAGGAAATGAGCCTCGTCAGAGAAAAGGATATTGTCAAAATTGGAAAATCGATTAAGCATTTCATTAGCAAATACGAGCCTTGCTAGCCTATGAAGTCAGACTCTTTCAATTCTTGTGTTAATTGCAGCTTATATGGATGCAGTTTAAGATCCAATGTTAAAATTCGTTGCAAACTTCATCGCGATAATTGTAAGACAGACGATCTCTTGCGAGTCGATATTTGTGGATTTCCTCGTACTGACTCCATAACTCTCTCAACATTGTCTTCGGTCCTAGATGTTCTTGGGCGACCATTTGCTTGTGGTTTAAATGTTGAACCGGTCTCTTCAAAACGCTTTACCCATATTTTAATTAAATTAGCACTCGGAGCTTCACTAATTCGCCGTAGCCCATATTCAGCACAATATAGTCGCCTAGTAGTAATTACGAGAGTTCTCGTAAAATGCGCGACGCTTCCCGTCGAAGTGATTCATAGCGACTAAAACTCCATGACCCCGCCAACCCAACAATGTAGGCGCCCCTCCGCCCGCGCCTTTTCTACCCCGCAAAAAAAGATGATGCAATATGCACGTTCTATTGCGCCACCCTGTATTAGTGCGCAACAAAATTCCTGCTGTTGGCTACTAGATGGCGCCAGCTGTAAATGCTAGTCGATTCTGACATAACTTGAATGTCATGAGCCAAGCTTACGCATATGGTAAACCTACCGGCTCGACACAATATTGATTTTCTTTTAATTGTGTGAATAGGTATGATTTTGTGCCAAATAATCGTCTTAAGTGTGAAGTATTTATTTTCTTTTTCAATCGAAGAAAACGGCAGAAAGAACGTACCGCGATTGGTTCCGTCGCCTTAAAGATTTTGATATTGACGACCGTTTGCGTGAAGGAAGACAAACAACTTTCGAAGACAATGAATTGACGGCATTGTTGATGTGAATCCCTGTTAAAGGGATTTGATGTATATCCTTTTGTACACTCTCAAGACAAAATAAATATTCTTATTTCAATTCGATTGTAATCTACAGTGTTTGGTTGTGAATTTGAATTGTGTTTCAGTTTCCGCAAAATGCATACTTGATATAGGTTAGGTTAGTCCAGTGTGGCAGTCTGAATGGACAGACTCACTTAGACTGTATAGTCCATTGTGATACCGCGGAAACTAGAGATCTGGATGCCCCAAGTTCCCCCGCTGAACCATCCTGTGCGCCTCAAGAAACTTTTAAGTAGGACAATACCTATATCGTCCAGATCTCCGAGGCCCCTAAACAAAAAAAAAAAAGCTCAGAGTTGAGCGCCGCCAATTCGCCAGGGCGAGACAATTGCAGAGAAGATGTTCTATGGAGAAGATGTTCCTCCTCCTCTTCTTCATTCCCACAACTCCTGCAAAAGTCACTAGTCGCAACCTTTAATCTCACTGCATTCCTTCCAATCAGACAGTGTACCATCATGACGGACGTAAGCAATGAGACGTAGGATCTTGATAGCGGCAGCAGTGTATGTGAACGTTTCAGGTCTAAGGGAGGCCACATCTGTCTGGATTAATTGCAGTCTCGGACAGACGCCCACCTACCATTTGCTGCTAAATATGCTCCACCTCGCAGTAGGAACTAGAATGGAAGTAAGTGGCTAGAGGCATGCCTATGAACTCCAACTCCCCTGGAGTCTGTAAGGTTGCCTCTAGTGTTGTCAGCTTGTCGGCTCTGCAGTTTCTTGGTTTGTTTCTGTGGCCCGGCACCCACATAAGGTAAATGTTGAAATGCTGAATTATCTTGTTAAGAGATCTGTGGCTATTTAGGGCTGATGTTTAGTTCAAGGAGACAGAATCCAGGGATTTAATGACAGCTTGACTGTCAGAGAACATATTAATCCCCACCGTGGTGAAGACGTTATTTCTCAGCCATTCTGCCACTTCCCTGATGGCTAAAATTTCGGGCTGATAAACACTACAGTGATCAGGTAGCCTTCTTGCTATACTTAGCCCTAGGTTTCTGGAGTAGACCCCGTTCATTTAATTTTGAGCCGTCAGTGTAGAAGTCGACATACAGTCTACTTGATTTAAATGCCTACAATTCTCTACGAATACGAAAACTTACGGCTTTATCTTTGAATGAATATATTCAGAGCAATGAGGATGTAGAATCTTTTATGTTTAATATGCACATTAATTGTTAATAGATATAGTATGGATGGTGTAAATTATTTCCATCGTCATTACAAACTTTTAGTCACTGTTCTTGCACAAAGTCCTGGCAATTGTTTGTAATGTCTTGTACGTCCAAGCTGCTGTAATGCCAGCTCACAATTCTTACGGATACATTGACAGGCTACGTAGAGTATACATACGTTTTTGCACTATTTCTCAAGCTGAACGTATACACGTCTAAGCGTCATCTAAGAATTTTAGAATTCACACACACACACATACAAGTGAGTACATTTACTAAGTTACATCTTAGAAACCTTTGATTGTAGAATTCAAGAAGTAAGCAGTCAAATATGCTTTTCGATTATAAAAATCGCATATTGAAAGCATTTGTGAGTATGAATGTGTGTGTGTGTGTGTGTGTCCGTGTTGTAGTGTATGCACTCATATGAGAAAATATATGTCTGGACAATACATTTCTTTGCCATTTGCTGATTTATGAGTTTTATTCAATGTTATGGACTTTTAAAATATCATTGTTAGTCCATGTGCATCTTAGTGCAAGTGAATGTGTTGAAATAATAAGAAAGGAGAGAACTCGCGTGTAACAGCGACGAGGTGGGTGTAGAAGAGTTTAGTAAAAGGACATTGATTTTTTAAGTACTCAGACAATCACTTTCACACTGCTTCTAAAAGTGATTCCTTCCTTTTTCAATTATACTTGAGTTATTTTATGAAACTAACTTGGATATCAAAATAATGCAAATAGTACAGGTCTTTTCAAATGTTTCTAATGAATTGGATTCAATGTACCACATATTAGCATGAAAGTAGAAGAGAAAAGTAAGCATGGAAGAAATCAGACCTCCTCTTATAGAAAAAAAAAACTCGTTAAGTTCTGATCTAAGTTACGGGAAAAAAGTTAAAAATAGAAAATCATATGGGAGCTAAAGGTTTTCACAAGCAAAGTTACATAACATAGTATAAAACACACACAAGGCTATGATGATTTCGATGAAATTTTTATTTCATCATAATGTTTGGACTTTGAGATTATGTACAAAATACAATATCTATTATATTGGACCGCCTCTGGATTGCTGGCACCAATGGATTCTTTTGAGGTAGTTTTCGACCACATTTCGGGCGAATATTACCATATCTCGGCGAATGTTGTTTTTCAAATGCTCCAACAACGGCATTTGTCGTAGCCCCAAAATGCTCCAACATTTGGGAACTATCCGCATAAACACGGCATTTGTCGTAGCCACAAATGCTCCAACGTTTGGGGACTATTTGAATAAACATGGTCTTTGACGTAGCCCTACAGAAAAATGTCTAACGACATCAAATTGCATGAACTTTGCAGATAAGAAGTCAATTGATGGCGTCAAAACGTGAAATTACGCTTTCTGAAAACTTCTCATGCAATAAAACCAAAATCGTGTTGTGCAGCTCGTTGCACTGTCCTGTTAAAACCACATATCGTCCAGTTCATAATCCTCAATTGTAAGTCAAAAAAAAGTCGGTTATCATACGGCCATAGCGCTCTGAATTGACGGTAACGGTTCTTCCAGAGTCATTTTCGAAAAAATGCAACCAAATTACTACACCTCTAGACCATAATGCGCAGCAAACAACCACTTTTTCCGGATGTAATGGTTTTTACGCAGTCATTTCCGAACCCTCCGATCAACATATGCGACAATTTTGCTGTTGATGTCACCACCGAGTGAAAATGAGTTTGATTGCTGAAGCAAATTCTGTTCGAAAAATCACCTGTTGCTGTTACACTCAATCCGCAAATCTACGGCGTTGTCGATGGCCAGGCGGCTTTAATTGTTGCGTGAATTTGACTCTGTGTGGATGGAGGTGCAATTCTAAATGCCAAATACGCCATAGAGAGCCGGAAGACAGATGTTAAGAACACCGTAGAAACGACAAATCCGGATTATTTACCACAATTTCACGAACAGAAGCAATGTTTTCGTCAGTGCGTACATTGCGATGATGAGCAGGCCTGATCACATCTGTAGCGTTTCCAGTCTCTTCACAATTCTTCATAATCTTGCCAATTCCTTGTGGAATCGTGGATTGATTACCATAATCACCTCGTAATGCACGAAAGGTGTTCGTGTTTAAATTACCACTTTTGTAGTAAGTTTTAACTATTTTTGCACACTCTTCAGTTATTAAACAATCCATATTCGTAAATGGCGAAGCTTTCAATAAATAAACAACACTTCAGATGACAGGCATTAAACTGCTGACAGCCTTTCCAGGACTGCGGTTTTGAAACCACTAAATGGATGACTTTGTATTATTACATGTTGCTCTTATGACTGAATTAATCAAACATAAGATTTGTGTCGATCCATTCAATCACAGCCGGGTCTTCCGAGAACCTTATGCGAAAATTTTACTTTCTGTCGTAACCACCGAAAGAGAAATTAGTCTCATCGATGAAAAAAATTCTGTTGGATTGAAAGCCCCACGTTTGGATTGTCATGTTTGTAGGCAGTTTTAACTATATTTACGCGTTCTTCAGTTGTCAAGCGATCCATGTTCGTAAGTGGCAAACATTTCACTAAATAAATAACACTTCAGCTGACAGGTATTTAACAACTGACAGCCTTGCCTGACCGATGGTTTTGAAAGCACTGAATAGATAACCCGTATTTTTGTCTGTGTAAAAATATTGATGGCGATTTCAAATTTCTTTTCAGAAAAAAAGTTTATTAATCACCACTTCAATAAAAAAAAAAAAAAAATAGAGCAAAATGAACTAACTATTCAATCTCATATGATTTTTAGGAAAAATTTTATAGGTTCAGGTGGAAGTATAAAGATATCAAAATTGTTTGTAATGACGTTGTGGATATACGAGGTGTGATCAAAAAATAACCGTTATTTTCAAATTTCGTGAGTTACGTATGTTCGAGTTTCGCATTTTTTCTGTTATGTTGGTACACATGTCTGTTATAAACATATGTTGACAATATCAGCCATTTTGGATTGTCAGTTTGTTTTTTACAGATAAAAAGGTTGGTCGTGTTTTGGTGTGCTCTTCGATTTTTTACTATTCGAAAAAATGGATCAAAGAAACTGTATTAAGTTTTGTGCAAAAAATGAAATTAAATGTGCAAAGACATTCGAAATGTTGACTGTGGCGTTTGGAGAGTCTACTATGAGCAGAACACAAGTTCAATTGTGGTATAACCGGTTTGGAGGGCGGCCGAGAATTTTTTTTTTTTTTTTTTTTTTTTTTTTTTTCTTCATTCATTTTCTTTATTGGATCTTTCGTATGAAATTTACAATATGTATTCAAATCTTAATCCTATCTTAAACTAAAGTATCCTGCCATTGCCGGATCTTGTTTTTGGCGAACAGATCTGTTATCACCGGACCAAGTCTAGCGTGTCCTTTCTTTTTAGCCGTATATGGCCGGGAAAATGCTGAAGGTTTTGAGCGAGTGGGTTTGAGTGGGAGGACAACTTCGATATATATGACCTGCTTAATTTTTTCATTTCCTCGGAAATATAAGGAATGTTTAAATCTTTGTGTATGTTATCATTCCTAACATACCATGGGGCACCACAAATTTGACGCAGTATTCTTGACTGTCTTCTCTGCAGCTTATTTATGTTAGAAGCCGATGCCGTTCCCCACAACTGGATGCCGTATGTCCATATTGACTTCAATATGGTTTTGTAGATGGTGATTTTATTTTCCAAACTGAGAGTAGACTGGGAGCCAATAAGCCAGTGGAGTTGAGCCATTTTTAATTTCAATTGTATGATTTTTGAGTCAATGTGATTTTTCCAGGTGAGACGTCGGTCAAGGTGAATACCCAAATATTTGACGTGGTTATGAACGGGTATGGTACTACCGTGAATAGTGAGGGCTGGGCAATTGTTCTGTCTAAGAGAGAATGTAACCTGTACACTCTTAGTGGCATTTACTTTTATCTTCCACTTTTCGAGCCAAGATTCTAATGTGTGTATATGAGACTGCAGTTGTCTAGAAGCCATTAATGGGCAAGTGCTAGTGCTCATGAATGCAGTGTCATCAGCGAAAGTTGAGGTTTGAATTAGGGATTGCACAGGCATGTCAGAGGTGTAGATGGTATATAGTATAGGGCCTAGTATACTGCCCTGAGGAACTCCTGCTGAAACTTTTCTTTGAGTTGAAACAGAGTCTTTCGATTTTACTACAAAAGATCGATCCTTCAGATAGCTCTCCAGGAGCTTATGGGTATTTGCCGGTAGAAAAGAGACTATTTTGTGGATAAGGCCTTCATGCCAGACTTTATCAAAGGCTTGGGAGATGTCTATAAAGAGAGCTGAGCAATATTTCCGATCTTCGAAAGTTTTTCTGATCTGGGTTACTATACGGTGTACTTGTTCTGTCGTTCCATGACCCTTGCGAAACCCAAACTGGTGCGTGGGTATTACCTGGTTTGCTTCAATATAGGGGTACAATATTTGGAGAAAGATCTTTTCAAACAGTTTAGATAAAATAGAGAGTAAACTTATGGGTCGATAGGATGTAATTTGTGACAGTTCCTTTCCAGGTTTTGGGATCATTATTATTTCAGACAGCTTCCATGATTGAGGAAAGTAACCAATTCGAAGTATAGCATTAAATATAAATAAAACTAATTTGAGGATATTGTGGGGGAGTTCTGAAATCATTTTCGCTGTTATTTTATCGTGTCCAGGAGATTTATTCATTTTCAACGAGAGAACATTTTTCTTTAAGAGAGATAGACTTATTTTCATTGGATTTGTGACCATTGGGCTAATGATCGTCGGATTCACACGAGAGATTGTATCGTTAGGAGTAAATACTTCTTCCAGATGATCAGCAAATTCTTTTACTTTTTCATCACTACTCCTTGCCCAACCTCCATCTTTCATCCGTATTGGAGACTCCTGTGTTATAGGACGCTGTAGTTGTCTTATGGCCTTGTACAGGCTATAGTTAGTGTTTTGTGTGGCTCCTAGACGAGATAAATAGCGGGCTTCGGAGATTTCTTTTTTTTCATCCAGAGTTGACCTCAGTTTTGACTTGCACTGGTCGAGACGAGCTTTGAGGTAGGGAGATCTGTGCTTTTGCCATCGTCTTCTCGCTTTCCTTTTCTCTTTAATTAGAGATTCAATATGACATGAGGAGTCATTTTTTGTTGTAGCATGGACCTTGTGCGGAGTTGCCAAGTTTGCGGCAGTTGTCATTGTGGTAGTGAGGACGTTGATGGCAGACTGAATTTCATCTGGTGTTTTGAGAGAAAAGTTTTGCCACAGATGAGAGCTTATGTACATCTTGTATCTCAACCAATTTGTATGCCTGTTTGGAAAATGGTAAGAGATTTCCGGGTTCAAGGGAATGTTAAATACTGTGAGAATTGTGGGGGAGTGGTCGGATGAGAGGTCAAGGGAAGGAGTAACGATGATGTGTTCTCTTGTTATGCCCTTCATAACTGCAAAATCTATGAGATCGGGTGTTTTATTGAGATCCGTGGGCCAGTATGTTGGTTCACCTCCAGACAAAACTTTTAGGCCTGAACTCGATATAGCATTTAGCAATTGCCTGCCCCTGGGGTTGACGAGTCTAGACCCCCAGAAGGTATGTTTAGCATTGTAGTCTCCGGCTGCTATAAACTTGTCGCCAAGAGTAGAGAAAAAGTGTGAAAACTGGTCTTCGCTTATAACATATTTGGGAGGGCAGTATATGGAAGAAACTATTATGTTTAATCCAGTTAGTGCAACTGAAGTGGCTTGTATGTGATCAGTTTTATATTCGCGTAGAGGGAAGTGCTTTACCTGATCATTAATTATTGCAGCTGTTCCTCCACAAGCTCTGCCACTGGGATGTTTTGTATCATAGGTTGAGTATCCATTTATTCGGAAGCAATTTTTTAACGAGAAATGAGTTTCAGAGACTAAGAGAATGTCAATATCTCGGAATTTCAGAAAATACTCCACTTCGTTCTTATGTTGGGTGAGTCCGTTGGCATTCCAGTAACAAATTCTTATAGAGTTCATTTTCTGGTTAATAAAACTTGAATGAGCATATTCTGGTTTCGTAACATTTCTTGCATAATCCCCTGCATATTTGTCATGAAATTATTCATAGTTTTTATGAGGGATTCGATTGAGGTTTCAATATTGTTTTTCTGGGGAGGAGCTTGAGGAATCTGATTTTTGAGAGTTTGTGCATATGTCATTTGAGTCATCGTTGCTGAATTGACATTTGAGACTGATGGATCTGGATTTGGGATACACCCAAATTCTGGCATTTGAAACTGAGGAGTTTCCTGCCTTCTATGAGAGAGCTTCCTCCTTAGTTCTATGCCGAGAAGATGTCAATAACGATGCTCGTCCTGGTCGCCCGAGCACGTCAACAACTGATGAAAACATTGAAGCAGGGGAGAAAATGATTTTGGATAATCGTCGAATCACTATTAGAAAGGTAGCTGAGCAAGCAATTTTTACGGATATTTTAGGCATGAAACGTGCGGCAGCGAAAATTGTTCCAAAATTGCTAAATTTTGAGCAAAAACAACGTCGCGTGGACATCGCTCAGGAACTGTTGAACGTTGTCAACGACGATCCAGATTTACTCAAAAAGGTCATAACTGGTGACAAATCATGGGTGTATGGCTATGACATTAAAACCAAAACCCAATCATCCCAATGGTAGCGTTCAGAAGAGCCAAGTCCGAAAAAAGCACGTCAAGTTCGGTCAAATGTGAAGGTTTTGCTTACTGTTTTCTTCGATTGCAATGGCGTGTTGCATCATGAATTCTTGCCACAAGGTCGTGCGGTCAATAAGAAATACTACCTTGAAGTTATGCGCCGTTTGGGCGAAGCAATTCGTCAGAAACGCACAGAATTGTAAAAAAAGAAAACAATCATGGTTGAATTCTTGCCACAAAGTCGTACGGTTAATAAGGAATACTAACTTGAAGTTATTCGCCGTTTGGGCGAAGCAATTCGTCAGAAACGCACAGAATTGTAAAAAAAAACAATCATGGATTTTACACACATCTATGCTTGTGCGTGAGTTTTTGGCCAAAAACAAAACCTTAATGATGTCTCAACCACCGTATTCACCGGACTTGGCACCCGCTGACTTTTTCTGTTTTGCTACGATTGAGGAGATAAAAGAAAAATCGAAACAGGAGCTGTTGGCGATACCAAAAGGCGCGTTTCAGAAGTGTTTCGAGAATTGGAAAAAACGCTGGCATAAATGTATTATATCCGAGGGGGATTATTTTGAAGGGGACAAGATAGTTACTGATGAATAACTAAATACTTTTTGAAAAAATTGAAAATAGCGGTTATTTTTTGATTACACCTCATACGAAACAAGAAAACAAAAATTATTAACAGCTTAATTCGGTGGTCAGTTTCAGAATCAAACTGGGGTGTAATTTTTATTGCGATATCAGAAACTGAATCAGGGTGACGATCCCTGATTTATGTATAGTTTTGATTTGGCCCTATAAACTTTTAAACCTTTCCATCGCTTTGTAAATTGACCTCATATTTGCCTTCACTTATGATAAAGTACTTTGCATTGTATTGGCAAACATTCAGCCATTTACTATTTTTATATCGATTCACCAACATTTCACATTTGATTCCTTGTACGAGCATTTCGCAACCATTATCAGTTGCCTTTTACACATTCCTACGGCCATTTGTCATCTAAAACGAATGTTGGAACTTTCATGTTTTGGCATGTTTAGTTAGCCATGGCATTTTATACTACCGTAACGAAATTTCAAACATGAAAAAAAGGAAACTCCAAAGAAAAATGGAGAATGGAAAACATCAAATCGCATCGCACTGACAAAATATTGTATAGATATTAAAAACATGTTTAAAAAAAAAAGTTTTATACATATTGGACCGACAATGGCAAGTAATGTGCTGTACGGTTATATGGCCATGTGATTGTATGTGTGTGTGTGTGTGTGTATGAAATATCTTCTCAATAAATCGACAATAGGTAAAAATATTATTTGCGAGCAAAAAGGAAAACATATCAAAGATCCTGAGAAATATAAATAGGAAAATAACAACATCGACCATCAAGACAGTCTAAACGAAGGCATCCACACAACTAAACAAAGTTCAATTCATGTGTCATGTTTGGTGTCTCAGCAAGATAGTAGTCCTTACTGCCATATGTGCCGGTTTATTTGTACTGGTGATATGTCTCTCTATGCATATGTTTGTATGTGTTTTGTACTGTACGTAAGGTTATCGATGCCGTAGCCGTTGTCGTTGTCGTTGTCACTGCCTCTGTTAGTTTATTTTTATACCCGTATTAGTTATTTAGTTGTTCGGTGCTATCAGTTAAATTGGAATATGTCCAATTTTCTTTTTTTTCACCCATTCAATGTTTATACAAATAAACAAAAATGTTTTGATGTCGTCCATTTTATCTTATAATAAATATCAAACTAAATTACAACAAATACTCGATGTCTGTATAGACATAAAGCATTGACAACAATAATATCAAATTGTACGACAGACAGAGAGCAGTAAAATAGACAAAAATTGTAAAAATATATGGGCATTTATAAACTATGAATATGCCATAAAATTGGTATCTGTTAAATCTTCATTTATCTCTGTTTCAAAATAATCAAAAGGAAGAAAAAAAGCCTATAAAACGTTCGACAATTGCGATAACTGAATTTAAATGTATCGAAAAGGATTTGATAATAAAGGCTATCGAGAAGGTAATAAAGCAAAATTAAATTTGTTTTCGCTTCTATATAGCAATTAAATACCAGTAAACCACTTAAACTACCACTCTGAAGCAAATTTTGCCACAACGTTTTTATTTGCTCCTGTAAACAAAGCTGATTAATCATCAATGAATTGAGAGAGCCCTTTCTCATAACAGCTGGAGAGAACAATATTGAAAAGCAGTATATGGCAGTTAAGAGTTCATTCCCGTCATTGAATATATATGGGATTATGAGCCTAAAAATGTTTCCCCCTACCGACAGAGGAATTTTATCGGAAAGATAATGTATGAACTCACAGCGTTTATACATACTTATAATAATTTGAAAATAAATTACTTAATACCTAATTGGACTTCAAAACGTACTTAATTTGAATTTCAAACCAATAAACAGAATGAGCAATCGTGAAATAATTTTGTTTTGTCTATAATATAAAATTTACTTGTTACCAATTGTTAATTAATTAATAAAATAAATTGTAAAAAGGTAAATTGTAAAGTGACAAGTTAAGTTAGTAAGCCAAAAATGGCACTTCTTGGCATCACATTTTAGCGAGTAGTCATTTTCTAGCCTCATCTGGATTTCTAAAATATATTAAAATTACTTATTATAACGTGAACAGAACTTTGGATGTAGGAGAACTGTCAAACTCCTTAAAGTAGCCATCAACCGCAGAATCAATCTCTTTAATGTTGGTAAATCTTTCATCACCGAGCCAGTTTTTCAAGTTTGGAAATAGAAAATTGTCCGAGGGAGCTAAATCTGATGAAAAAGGTGTGTGATGAAAAAATTCGAACTTTAATTCTTTAAATTCATTTGGCCATCATAATTGTGGATGTGTGAACTAGAACATTGATGAAACAACAACTTAGCAACAAATTAGCAAACGCCATGTCCCTGCCTGCATAGAACCGTTTTCACCTTTTCTGAATACGATTATTTCATTCCAGTCCACTACTTTGACTGTTTCTTTGTCTCAGGTGTGAAGTGGTGGACCCATGTTTCATCCGTGGTTAGAAATCGACGCAAAAAATCGACGTTATTGTGATGGAAAATCGCCAAACACTCTACTGAAACATCGACTTCTTCGCGACGCTTTCTATTGGAAGCAAGCGCGGCACCCATCTTGCACACAGCTTTATCATCTTAAAATCTTCGGTCAATATACGATGTATGGTAATTTTTGAAATACCTATTTTTTTCAGCTAACTCACGCAATTTCAGTCGACAATCAACCAATACCATTCTGAGGATTTTCTTAACCGTGTCTGGCGTGGACACCTTAATTGGTCGATAACTACGGTATTCGTCTTTGCAGCTCGTACGGCCTCGTTTAAGCTCTGCTATCTAATATTTTACAATCGTAAAGGAAGGAGAGGACTCCTCTAATGTGGAATCTAGCTCGGCTTTAACATTAGTTGGACTGAGAATTTTCAAATGGAAATATTGAATTACATAATGGTGATTAACTTTTTCCATGTTTGCAAAATTCACTGAGATGGTTTACTTTTGATGGCTCACATAAAAATACTAAACAAAGTGACGTTTTGAAAGTTCAAATATATGTTTCATATGGTTACCACCTTTCGCCAAAATAATTTTTTTCAAACTACTGGCATTATCTATTGGCTAGTTTTGGGATTGTTTGATTGTGGGGAAACTAACAATATTGAGATGTATAATTTTGTTGTTCCAGTTAAGTTCTTATCTTAGAAATTTTTCGATAAAATCGATTTTGTGTTTTCAAAATACTGTGTTTTAAAATACTCTGGTCTTCTGCTTGTAAGCCTGTACAACAAGTTTTTGTGTTTATATTCGAAATTTTTGAAGATTAAAAACTTGTCCTTTTGCTTTATCCTCAAAATCATAAAAGGTACAAAGCCGGTAATATAACTGCCAGTGTCCAAATATATTCCAAAGAAATTGTTACATTTCGGCAATAATTTCTGTCAAAATTCGCATTTAAAAATGTCATAAGAGTCTTCTTCATTTTTGGACCTCATATTGCACAAACACCGCTGTTTCAAAATTACTTGAAACGATTGTATTGTAAAGATTTTCCTAACCTGTAAATATCTATCAATCCTTCGAATATTTATATCATAAAATATCAATTTCATAAACTCTAAAAATATTTGATATTTTCTCCCTAATTGAATATCCAACGGCTTCAATGCATAACCCTCTTATGGTATTCTTCTCACATCCTTTTTTTAATGTTCGTATATCGTATATTGCCCTTATAGGTTTATTGCCATAACAACATTTTACTACCAATCTCTATGTCTCTGTACCTCATCTCTCTCCCCTGGACATCTGCATAAATTCTGCAGAGATTTTAATTCCAGGGAATTGTTTTATATTCTGTTTACTTTATGCTAATTTCAGTTAAACCAGTATCAAACCCTTTTGGCCTTTTTGTAATGTAGTCTTGTAGTTTCTCCATTTTTTTCTGGTTGTCCTCGGTGTATGATGACATCTCATGTTTATGCAAAAAAGTAAAGAATACGAACAAAAAAAAAAACAAAGGAACCTTATAAACGAAGAAAACATATAGCAAACCACTGATGTTGGTCGGTAATAAGAGAATGAAGGATGAACGAGAATACGCACAGCAAAGGCCGCTCGTATTAAACTGCAGGACATGCGAATGCACCACAAGCAATTGTAACAACCCCCATACCATATTCATTCAACATGCAAAATAACAAATGCCGGCAGTAAGAAAATATTGCAAGGAAGTGATTAAGAGTGGAGGGGATTGAGGGGATAAACTAAAGGATGCTAGGGTAAATTATATAGGGGACCAAATATCCTTGACAGAAAAAACTAGCTAGCAGTGAGGGAGGATAACACGCAACACCATGTCGCAGGTTGGTAGGAGGGGATCTGCCACATAGTGTATCCTTTGGTTACAGAGTCACCACTCCTTGACTTTACGATTCACTTTTGTTTCACCTGTCATTGTTATTGTATTACAAAAGCCAAAAGAGTATATTGAAATGTATGTATATATGTGTGTATGTACATGTCCATCTGTGGCACAACAAATAACAACAAATGCAACGATATGCACGTAACATGACCTACAACAATACCGGCATAGATTAGAGTTGCAGAGAAAATGTAACGAGAAATCCTAAGAACTAGGAATCATCTGGTCCTGGGATTCTGGTCAGGGGTGTTTTCTCATTGTAAAGCTATTGCAAAAAAGCACAAAACTACAAATTGAAATTGCATACTTTTGTTAACATTGTATGCTATGTATTGTAAAATCAAAACAAAAAAAAAAATGTATTTTGAATACAAAATGCTAAAGTGAGGTTAACTCTAACTACAAGACAAATTCTACCAGCTCATGTAAAATAAATAGAAAACAGTTTGTGAAATATTCATAGCAATGAAACCACATCAACTGTATTAGATTAAAGTAACCTTTCTCATTTGTTGAAGTCAAAGGATTAGTAGAGGTTTTATCAATATAATGCTAAGAGGTTATCGAAGTTGAAGGGATTTTTTGCAAATGTTAAGTTTTAATATTGCAGTTTGATAATTGCACAAGTTGCCGATGAGGTCATTTTCAAGATATTGTGTTACGTATTTTTGTGTTTTTTTTAGAACGAAAATTTTAGAAAATCAATTTCGTACAAAATAGGAATATGTTGTACTACAATGCATGGCATAAGCCATAGGATAATGCGAGATCTGTTTGTTCTTAAACCGGCTTCAATTAAGTTGTTTTTTAAAGAATTTTTTTAAGACAAAAAAAAGGACCATTTTGCTTTTTACCAATAGCAAGCATAGTCAAATCTGATCCTCATTGACCAGCAAAACTAAATCACAGTCGCACCAAGTGAAAAAGGTTTTTGCTGTATGATCGCACTGGATATTAACGATTATAATTTCGGTCTTTATAAACATAAAGAGCAGTTTGCGACACTATCAAACATGGTTTTGTTCGTAGGCTAGAAAAGCATCATCGCTCCCAGTGTTGAATTGAAGTATCGCAAATCTTTCAGAAGCGAAATACAAAACTTCTACAAAACTCAAAAGAGTTTCTATTATATAGTTGTTAAATGATACTAAGATAAATGAATGCTGCATGATTTGCACTACGAACCGTCACCGAAACAAAGCCAAATTCAGATATAGTTTTGATTTCTGTCAATCTCTGGAAACCAAAACAAAAATATTCATAATTTTATTTCTGATTTCGGTAACAGAATCAAAATTGTTTTGTACATCCCAAACCAAATTACAACAAATTTTGATTGTTTTTTATACAATCAAAATGAAACTAGCAACAATTTTGATTCTGTGCGTTTTGTTCACACAGAGTTACCCATTTAGTGCTATCAAAACCGCTGGTCTGACAAATTTGCCAACTGTTAAATACCTCCCATCTGAAGTGTTATTTATTTAGTGGAAAGTGTGCCACTTACGAATAAGGATCGTTTAACAATCAAAGAAAATTGTTAGAACTTATTATACTACAAGTAGTGGTGATTCGAACGTCATTTTTCATAAATTACGTGATGGCTATGATCGCCATAATCACCTTATTGTGCAGGGAATTGATAGGATTACAAAGAAATTTTAAGAGACTGAAAGCATTATAGATGTGGTCAGATCTGTGCATCATCGCACTATACGCGCTGCCGAAAATATCGCTTCTGTTAGTGAAAGTGTGGCGACCTATCTTACTGCTCATTATGGCGTATTTTGCATTTGGTTTTGCACCTCCATCCACACAGAGTCCAATTTACGCAACAATTGCAACATATCGGGCTCGGAAAACCTAGAAGTGATTGTGGAAAAGCCGTTGTATTCGAAAACAATTACTGTTTGTCGCGTTTTATGGCCTGGAGGGGTCATTGGACCGTACTTTTTCGAAAATGACGCTGGACGAAGCATTACTGTCAATTCGGAGCACTGTCTACGATAACCGAGATTTTATGGTCTGCAAATGAAGACTATGATGTGAACGACGTGAAGTTTCAACAAGACGGTGCCACGAGCCACACAACACGATCGATTTTGGCTCATCGCATGAGGAGTTTTCAGCAAGCGTAATTTTACATTGTGGCGACGTCAATTGATATGATCATGATATTTGACGCCGTTGGACTCTTTTTTGTGCGGTTACGTCAAAGAACCACGTTTACGCGGATAATCCCCAAACGTACTGACCGAAATCTACGAAAACATAGTCGAAATTGACCTCAAAAGGATCCACTGCTGCAGGCGGTCATTTAAATGGCACTGTATTTGGCACATAATGGCAATGGCCAAGTATTATAATGAAATACAATTTTTATCGAAATCATAGCTTTGGTTTGTTGATTTGAAAAACAGGTAAAAATTTGAGTAGTGGTTGAAATTTCTAGCTCATGAATGCAGAAAATATATTCATTAAAGCATTTTTACCTTTCGCAGCTTTGTGGCGTCAGACATTTTTCTCTACCAGGAAACGAACTACAGCTATTAGTTCTGATTCAGATTAGAAAACGAAGCTAATGTTTGATGTTCTTGAATCGAAACATCCAGTTTATTATGTTTTCATAGAAAAACAGTATCAATTTCGGTTTATAATTTAATTCCAGACCAGAAACGAATGAATTTGTTAAGTGAATTGTTGTTTCAAATATGGATCAGAAACTAACTTCTAATGTACTTTAAACAAAATTGCAATATCAAGACCGAAATGAAGCTGAACTTTCGTCAAAGTTCCTGCTTCGGAATACAGTATGTCGGAGCAATCGAAATATATTTTTGTTTATTCGCAATCTAAAGAATCTTCTTTGGCGGCTTTTAATCGACGGTACCCAGATTGACGAAATATTAAACATATGAACTAATTTTGCTGACAGTTCAAGTTTCTGTGTTGAGTAACTGTAGGCCAAGGATTCTATATTCGGAAACTGTAAGTCGTAGCTTCTGCGCTAGTGAAAAGTAAGACGAAATTTCTGTGTTCAGAGATCAGGTAATGAACGCTAAACTAAACGAGGAACACAAACCGAACTTCTGTCTTGAGGAACAGTCAAAGTTTCTGTGTTCGCGGGCAGAAAACTAAAACTGAAAATTCTGTTTTCAGAGATCAGTTAATGAACAGTAAATCAAAGGAAGAGCACAGGCCGAAATTCTGTTTTGGAGAAGAGAAGAGAAGAAGAAGAGCCGAATTTTTGTGTTGAGAAATAATAAGCCGAAGCTTTTTGTGGAACATCAGCAAACCGAAGCTTCTTTGTTGAGGAATAGTAAGCCGAATCTTCTGCATTAAGCCCTGCATTCGATATCGGTAGCCCGAATTTTCTGTGTTGAGGGAAAGTAAGACGAAACTTCCAAACTGAGCTACAGCAAACCGAAGCTATTGTGCATTTGAATTCAGGAATGGTAAGCCGAAGCTTTTGTGTACGAAATTAGTAAGCTAAACTTTCTTTGCTGGTTTTCACCAGTAAGCTGAAGTTTTTGTTTTCGAGGGTAGTAAGCCAAAATTTTTTTTTTTTTTTCATGGAAAAGCAAGCCGAAAATATTGTGTTCGGAAATAGTAAGCAGAAAGTTATGTGTTGTGGAACTGTAAGACGAAGTGTAGAGGAACAGCAAGCTGAATTTTCTGTGTTCGAGGAAAGAAAACAAAATTGAAGAAACTTTTCGACTATGCGATTTTAGTTCACCATTCATGATTCCGATGTTGTCCGATGATTTGTTGTAGACATCTTTGGTTTAAGGTATACCTCTTGAGAACATCGTGAAATATTGACTAAATAGTCATTTTTCAATAAAATTTTTTTTCAGAAAAACTGTCTGAAATATTTACCGAATTAAAACGGGCCGAGTTTTTAAAAATTCGAAGAAACTGCTGACGTTTTTGAAATCGAAAAATCGTTATGTTTATGTAATCTAAAACAAATAAAAAATTAACTATATTTTCAGTCAACAGTGTTATCAGAATGAATATATATGACACAAAAACTGCTAAATTTTTTGAACGCAATCTCATTTCAGTTTAGCTAAAATTCGCAAAATATCTACTGTTCCCAAGTATATTAACCTGAGCCAAATATTTGTATGTTTAACACAACTTTTGTGGAAACACATTATCAATTTGTTCCAAACATAAATTTTCAATATATTGCTTTGAACGAATTTCCCGATTTTGTTTCAATTTAAACATGAAATATGCAATAATGCTGAATTCGCTTTGTTGGCTCACTACCACCGAATATCGTCATAAACTTTGACAATTTTTCTGCATACACAAAATATGCAATTGTGATTTATAAATTAAACATTTTAATTTTTCAAAAGGCCATCGAGTGGCCGTTGCCACTTGTCAATCACACTTCGTTATTGAATCCGTACAAATATGGCAAAAACCTCATTGGCTATTTATTATACTTTGTAATCAGTGAGAATAAAATTCATCTCTGTGTAAACACCTCTTTATCACTTTATATGCAAATTATTGTTTTTATGGTTATGAATTTTTAGCTTTTTTTCTCCAGCTGAATGTCAATATTTTTGTTTTTATGTGGTGGATGTCATTCGAATATTATTTATTAGTACTTCGGAAATATGATTATTCATTAACACTACATGTAGGTATGTTGAGAACTCTGTAATGAATGTTATGTTTAAAATAAAATGAAATCACATCCACAAAAAAGGTGTTGAAATCGTGACGGTAATTAGGAATATTAAAAATTATAGTTAATGAAAGAGAATAATTAATGAAAGTTGTTTTTGTTCTTGAATAAGGAAAAAAAAATCTGCTTAAAGCGACATCATTTAGTAAACAAATGAAGTAGATTTTCACGCTTTTTTCCACATAAAGTTATGATTTTGACGAAAATTGTATTTCATTATAATGCTTGGGAGTTGTCATTATGTATGAAATGCAATGTCATGTAAATGACCGCCTCTTGATTGGTTGCATCACTGCTGCTTCTTTTGATATGGTTTCTGATCATTTTTTCGCATATTTCGAGCGATATCTCGGCGATAACTTAACGTATGTTGGTTTTCAAATGCTCCAACGTTTGGAAATTACCCACGTAACGACTGCTTCTGACGTAGCCCCAGAAAAAACGTCTAACGGCATCAAATGGCATAATTTTGATGGATAATTGACGTCGCCAAAACGTGACATTACGCTTTCAGAAAACTTCTTATGCAATAAAGCCAAAATCGGTCATATTGTGTAGCTCGTGGCACTGTCTTGTTGAAACCACATATCGTCCAATTCATAAGCTTCAATTGCTGGCAAAAAAAAAGACGGCTATCATACGGCCATAGCACTTAGAATTAAAATTCGGATTATGCGCCACACTTTCACTAACAGAGCAGATATTTTCGCAGTGCTTACATTGTAATGATGCACAGGTCTAACCACATTTGTAATGCTTCCCGTCTCTTCAATTTTCTTTATAATCTTGCCGGTTTCTTGCACAGTGGGTCGATTATGACGACCATAATCACTCGGCAATGCTCAAAAAGTGCCCACGTTTGAATCACCACATTTGTGATAAGTTTTAAATATTTTATCGCGTTCTTTAGTTGATAAACGATCCAAATTCGTAAATAGCAAACCTTTTACTAAATAAATAACATTGCAGCTGATAGCTTTGCTAGCCCTGCGGTCTTGAATCCATTAAATGAATGACCCTGTACTTTGCATGAAAAGAGGCCAATATTTATATGTTCACTTTTCTAATGAAATGTCGGCGTTGGGTGTTCAAATTTGGTACAAGAGTAAAAACCTACATTTGGAATGTGAGACACACGAGATAAGATTAATTATTAAATATTAATTATTTAAAAATTTATGAAAAATTAATTATTTAAAACTCAGTTATTTAGAAAAAAAAAATTTTAAAAAAATAGATTATTTAAAAATCAATTAATTTTTAAAAATCAATTAATTTTTAAATAATTACATCTTAATTATTTAATTATATAATTATTATTTAATTATATATAAAAACCTACATCTGGTATGTGAGACACTCGAGATAGGATCAATAATAAAAATTAATTATTAACAAATTATTAAAAATTATTTAATAAAAACTCAGTTCTTTAAAGAAAATTGTAAAAAAAAATAAAAAATTAATTATTTAAAAATAGATTATTTAAAAATCAATTAATTTCTAATAATTTTTAAACAATGAATTTTTAATAATTTAATTATTTAATTATTATTAAATTATATATAAAAACCTACATCTAGAATGTGAGACACTCGAGATAGGATCTATAATTAAAAATTAATTATTTACAAATTATTACAAATTAATTATTTAAAACTCAGTTCTTTTAAGGAAAATTGTAAAAAAATTAAAAATTAATTATTTAAAAATAGATTTTTTAAAAATCAATTAATTTTTAAAACTTTTAAATAATTAATTTTAAATTATTTAATTATTATTAATTATATATAAAAATTTACATCTGGAATGTGAGACACTCGAGATAGGATCAATAATTAAAAATTAATTATTTA
>JAHXMU010000601.1:144125-186035 GCA_019455685.1 Philornis downsi | reverse complement strand
AAAATTTAATATTGTTAAATAGTGTTTAACCAGTACTACGTAAGATTTAATTGAGGCCTCATCTTCTACGATAAGGATATGTTATGTTAAGGATATGTTAAGTGTAAACCCGTCATGGTAGAGGCCATAAAAACGAACCATTTAAAAAATTAAGGAAATTTTTTGCCAGAGACTAATTGAAATATCTTTGATTGCTTCATAATTTCTCTTCTTGATTTTTCTCTAATCTAATTATTATGTTAAGAGTATGTTAAATGTAAACCGGTCATGGTAGAGGCCATAAAAAGGAAGAATTTAAAAAATTAACAAAACTTTTTGCCAGAGGCTAGTTGAAATATCTTTGATTGATTCTTAATTTCTCTCTTGATTTTTCTCTAAGTGAATTGATCTACATATGCTTATGCTCAACAGCATTTTGTGTTACTAAAAATGTGCGCTGAATGCTAGAAAGAGCGTTTCGAATCACTACGTTCTTATCAACAAATGCTTGAAATGAATTAAAGCATACCTTATAAACGAAGTTAAATTAATACCTGCTGATATTACATATTATAATTTAATGTCTTTTGTTTAAATATTATGGAGAAACCATTGATTGTTGTCAAATCGGCTAACTTATGTAGCGGGATTAAGTGTACTAATTACGTGTACTAAATGACTGATGCGTCTTAAACTGTATTAAATTTAGTGCAAAGAGTAGAATAGAATTATGAACGTAGTAAATTCTGAGTTAAATTAGTTTATATCGGGAATTCCAGAAAAGGGCGTGATTATTTGGCAGAATTTTTTATATAATACTGTCGATCAAAAAAAAAAAAAAAAAAAAAATTAAGATGAGTATCGAATTTCGATAAATCAATCAATTTCTGTGACGAGTACAATTTAAATTGCACCGGACGATAGTTCCAACAATTTGCACTTCTTAGTTATGTGTTGTAGCACAAACGCATGAGCTTTGTATTGGAATCTTAGAGAGAAAATGTCTCCAAAAAAAGATAAGACTCTGGTGTATGACTATCGAATTTCGACAAATCGTTTTCCTCCGTTTTCAGTTTCAGAACTAAATTTGTCAAATATACGATGTGTGCTAAACCTTGATGATTTCTGTCCAAAAGCTTGTAAGATATGAAGCTAAGAATATATGCGTTATTTGTATGGAAGGTGCCAGAAGAGACGTGGTTACTTAGCCGCTTTGTCCTAGGTTTTAGCAAACATTACAAAGTAATGTAACAGACAACGATTTAGGAAATATTGCATTTCTCTTTTCTTTGTACCAAATTTTTGGTAGATTTTAGTAAAAGATACGACGGGCGTTCCCACAATTTGCCAAACTGACATATAGATTCTCCAAAGCCTGTGAAAATTTGGCCGCTCTCAAAAACGATTACGAGAGAGTCGGCAGCAAGGTGAAGGTGCCGAAGAATAACATGAAGATTCCGATTGAAGCTTCAAACCCCCATAAGCCGAAACTGAAATATGAAAATGCTCCAAGTTCATTCGTAATTTTGTTTTTCCAGATAATAACAGAACAACTGATACGAAGAATACTCTGTTTTGCCAGTAGTTTGAAAAAAAAAAATAGATATTTTGGTAAAGGAGGCAACATAATAAAATATATGTTTTAAGTTTCAAAGCGCCACATTTTTTATTTGAACCATCCAAATTAAGTGGCATCTGTAAATTTGTACACTTGGAAAAAATTGGCCACCGTTACGTAACTCAATAATTCCCCTTGAAAGGTTTCATCTATCCCAATATTAAAGCCGAGCTAGATTCTACTCGGTTGCTAAATCGGGCAAATAAGAAGGCGTGATGAAGCAATCCTGACTAAAGTCATTAATTCTGGCCGTCGCAATAGTGGCTGTGTAAACTGGAGCATTGTCTTGATGAAACCACAATTTCTATTTCCACAAATGAGACCTTTTTTCCATAATTTCATTACCTAAATGCTGCAATAAAATAGCTAATATTCACCATTGATGGTTTTCCCTCTCTGAAGATAACGAATAAAAATAATTCCATGCACTTTCCAACAAAGAGGAAGATACGCCATGAACTTGTCTGCAGATGGAACCATGTTTACTTTATTGGGACACTATTCTCCCATTCCCGTCCACCGCTTTGACTGCTCTCTTGTTTCATGTGTCTCATCCATGGTTATAAATCCACGCAAAAATTCTACCTTATTGCGGTGAAAGATCGCCAAACGCTCTACTGAAACATTGTCTACTTCACGACGTTGATTTTGCTCTATTGAAAGCAAGCGTGGCACCCACATGGCACACAGCATTCTCATCTTCAAATCTTCGTTTAATATACGATGTATAGCACATTTTGAAATGCCTAGCTCACGCACTTTATGCCGGCGATCATCGAATGCCATTTTGTGTATTTTGTTAATCGTGTCTAGTGTGGATGCATTACTTGGCCGACCATTGCGGTGTTCGTTTTGGCAGCTTGTACGGCCTTGTTTGAACTGTGCTACCCAATATGTGACGGTCATAAACGAAGAAGCAGACTCCACCAGAGTAGAATCATCCAATATCATTACAGGGATTTTCTAAACCGTGTCTGTGATGGAAATGGAAATGGTGGAAATGTGTAAATGAACGCATTTTTATAAGCATCTGATAACTGGAATAAATGTTTTCTGGTAATCTTCTTTAGTTAACTTTAAAGCTTTGATTTGTTAAACTTCTAAATGTAAATTTCTTAATGAACTCAACATTTTTGGATGGTGTAAAAAGAAATCGTCTTTCTAGACAGTGAAAACATTTTTCGAATGAACTTACAATACTCTAAAAAATGTTTCACAAACTTTTCTTTTTATGGAATTATTATTTTTTTCCAAATCCATAAAGAATAAAAGTTCTTACATTCTTATACTCTCCTCGTTAGTCAGAAATTTATGAAAATACTTTGAACTTACCGGGTAGCCAGCAAAGGACAATCACTATCGATATCAGACTGTACGCCAATAAATGTCGAGGATATTGCTGTGAAACACCAACACTTGCGCCATTTCTTCGCGCGTATGTGTGGCTATGTAGGCGATGACTATGTGTAAGAGGTGTTCTTGAAGCTGCCGCCGCTGTTGTTGTATTCGTTGTCGAGTATGGCGTTTTTGTTGGTATCGCTGTCGAAGACGTCATGTTTAGTGTTTTGTTTTTCGTGTTTTTGTTCTTGTTTCGTCCGTTTTAATGCAGAGATTTCTCCACAAGAAAAAAACAAAACACAACAGTTAAAAGTACAAGAAAAAAACAAAGCGTAGTGCAACAACAACAACAACGAGGATAAAAAAGGCAAACGGAAATGGTAGTAGTTGTTTAAAGTCGATACTTATAACTGTAAATGTTTATCTATTTATTGGTTTGTTTGTTTGTTACTTGGCCTCAATGATGGTTAGGTTACGTTGTATTTGTAGTTCTTGTTGTTGGCCTGGTCTGTCTTGTATTGAATTCTTCTTTCCGCTTTTTTTTTGCACACAATCTTTAAACTAAAGTTGTCGTTGTTTTTCCTCCTTCCTTGTGTTTGCTTTTAATGGTAATCTATTTGTTTTTTTGTTGTTGTTATTACTACGTTTTTTTTTCTTGTAGCGTTTAGTATGTATGCGTGTATTTGTATGGTTTCGTTTTTATTTTACAATTTCCGTTTCCGTTTAAATGTTTATGTATATTTTTTTAACTGCTTCTGGTTGTCGTTTTTCCTTTTGCTTCTTCGTTTGCTTTACGCTCAGTTGCTGCGTTATTCTTCGTTTCAATTGACTTTTCTGGTTGCTGGTTTTATGGCTTTTTATTTAGATTTATTTAAACCGAATTGTCAATTCAATTGCCTTTCTTGTTTGTGTATGTGTGTGTGTGTTTGCGGCTGTACATACGTACTGAGGCCATCTCTTTCGCATTCAGTCAGTCGTCATACATGTTTACACTCATATGTGGCCATAAAAAATGGCAATGATGGTAGATTTTACAGTCTTTACTGGTATTGTGAACGATTTGAATGATTTATTAGAATTTGCCTTTAAACACATTTAGACAAGTGTTCTGTAAGTAGAATGTAAAAAAAGAGAAAGAAATGAATTAAATTTCGTTGTAATTTAAATTAAGATATCGAGATATATTTAGTCAATTTCTGTGATAAATTATAAAAAGTTGTATTTAATATTCAAATCAACGACGTAGCCACTTTCATTCCTTAATTAAGTGGAGTCAAAGTTAGACGTTAAGGATTTAACTTTTAAACCCTTTATGTTAAATTCAAATAAAGTGTGCACACAGAGGGGCCAATAAATGTCGTTACCAGGCTAATGCTTGCTGGTATATTGAACTGGTTTTTTTCTTAACCGAGCCGAAAGAAGAAAAAATTCCTTTCAATTCCGTGTAGATTCAACAGATTATGCAACTTCTCACATACATATCTTGGCTTGTTGCGTTAGAATTACAGCGAATTCCCCAATATGAAAATAGACCATGATCTTCCAAAATTAGATTCCTCCGAAGGGGGGAAAAACACAACATTTGAAAGTACAAAAAAAAAAAACTGATCTTTTGTGGTAGGTTTATTGCGAACAAAAAGTTTACAGAATAAAACTCTCAGGTTTGGCATATTTAAAGCCATGTCTTCAAATGATAATTGGCATTTTCAGGAATTAATAAATTTGCCACAAATTCGTTATCTGGTGTGGAAATGATTTAACTATAATTATTTTAAAAATGTATTAGAATGGCCACATAAAAATGTGTTATTTTTAAGAAATTTAAATTAATTAAAAAAAGCGTAACAGCATTCATTAGCCACCAGGTATTTCTAAGCAGAAGCATAGACATTTCAGTAAGGTGAAAATGCGAATATTTCTAAAATCCTTCAAAAACATTTATCAAAAATTTAATTTTTTTAATTGAACACAGAAAAATGGCTCATATAAATTAAAAATAAAAATTATTTGAATTTTTAATGTAGCAGCAATTTTGTTTCTAACTGGCAATTTCAGGAATTCATAAATTTGTCACAAATTCGTTATCCGGTGTGGAGATGATTTAACTTTAATTATTTTAAAAATGTATTAGAAAGGCTTCATAAAAATGTGTTATTTTTAAAAAATTTATATTATTAAAAAAAACTATTTGGATTTCTTAGCGTAACAGCATTCATTAGCCACCAGGTATTTCTAAGCAGAAGCACAGACATTTCAGTAAGATGAACTTTGGAGATGATGTAAACTCGAATATTTTTAAAATCCTTCAAAAAGACTTATCAAAAATTTAATTTTTTTAATTGAACACAGGAAAATGGCTCATATAAATTAAAAAAAATTAAAAAAAAATTATTCGAATTTTTAATGTAGAAGCATTCGTAAGCCACCATGTGTTTCTAACTAACAGTACAGAAATTTCAGTCGGAAGAAGTGGGAAAATGCTATAAATTCAATTATTTTTAAAATGCATTAAAAAAACTTAATTTTTTTTACTTATTATATGTAAGTAAACATATTTATATATAATTTATTATAGATAAAATAATAATCTATATATTTTATTTATAGAGAAAAATAATTTATATGAATTATAAATATTAGTTGATTTTCTAGTATAGCAGCATTCATTAGCCGGCATGTACAGTACAGAAATTTCAGTAAAATCCATAATAAGAAATTATAATTTTTTTTTATTTTTTAAATAAATAGAAAACAAAAAAAATTTATATGAATTATAAATATTATTTGTTTCTAAGTAAAAATACAGAAATTTTCGTAAGATGAACATTGGGGACAATGTAAATTCAAATATTTCTAAAATCCTTAAAAAAAAATTTGATTAAAACGTATTATTTTTTAGTTAAATACAGGGAAATAGCTGATATTAATTAAAAAATAAATTATTTTTATATATAATATAGCAGCATTTATCAACCACCATGTACAGTACAAAATCTTCAGTCGGCTGAATTGTAGAGACGATATAAATTTAATTATTTTTAAATTTCAAAATACAAAATTTGTTATTTTTTTTAAATAAATAGAAAAAAAGAAAATAATTTATATGAATTACAAATATTATTTGGTTTTCACAACATAGCAGCATTCATCAGCCACCATGTACAGTACAGAAATTTCAATCAGATGAACTATGGAGACGAAGTCAATCTAATTATTTTTAAAATTCATTAAAAGGACTTAACAAAAATGTGTTATTTTTTTAAACGACAATAAATTTGAGTTTCTTAGTATATTAGCATTCATCAGCCACCATGTATTTCTAAGTACCAGTACAGAAATTTCAGTCAGATGAACTGTGGAGATGATATAAATTTAATTATTTTTAAAAGAGCAGTGACAATGAGGCTAATTTGAATTCCCAAACTCTACCTCAGCAAACCCGTAATGTGTACCAAATTTAACCGAAAATAGTGCAACTGCGTAGAGAACCGAAACGTTAAAACCAAAAAAAGTGAGGCAGCCTCTTACGTTCAGTGCGCTTACACACATTCTATCTTTAGATTTTCTCAATGGGAATCACAGTTTAACGACGATTCCGAACGTCACAGTTTGAGAAGCATTAATCAAATTTTTCGATTATTCTATCAGTCAAAGCGTTCGCCGGACTCATCGAGGAGATCGCAACTCAAATAATGATAGATGTCTGTATGCGGTAGGTTGAAACCAGGATCATTCGTATGATATGTGGGTTAAGCTATGGGTTAAATTATTTGTATGGGCATGGTTTGTCAGTTTGTGTTCTTACATTTTACTGAAAATTCGATAGAACAACGGACAGAAATTCAGGTTACTGCAATTTACATGCCAGCAGATAAATTGAATCGTTGAGAATTGCCCAACTTGTATGGAAGATACGGAGACTATTTAGAGACTATTTAGCAAATTCGATTAAATTTGGTGCAATCAGACAAAATAACATACTCTCTCAGGAAGAACAGTTGCCCAGCCCTCATTACTCACGGTAGTACCACACACGTTTATAACCATGTTAAGTATTTTCATATTCACCTGGATCGACGTCCTGGAAAAATCACATTGATTCAAAAATCACTCAATTGAAATTAAAAATGGCTCAACGCCACTGGCTAGTTGGCTCTCAGTCCACTATAAGTTTGGAAACAAGTCACCATTTACAAAACCATATTGAAGTCTATATGGACATATGACATCCAGTTATGGGGAACAGCATTGATTTCTAATATAAATAAGCTACAGAGCAGACAACTAAGAAAACTGCGACAAATTTATGGTGCCCCATAATATATTAGGAACCATAACATACACAAGGATTTAAACATTCCTTATATTGCCGAGGAAATAAAAAAATTAAGCAGGTCATAGATATAGAAGTTGCCCTCCCATTCCAACCCACTCGCTTAAAACTTTCAACATTTTTCCGGGCTAAGAAGAAAGCACACGCTAGACTTGGTCCGGTGATACAAAATTCGGCTCACCAAAAATCAAATTCAGCAATGGCAGGATACTTTAGTTTAAGATAGAATTAAAATGTGAATACTTATTGTGAATTTCAAAGGAAAGATTCAATAAAGGAAAATGAATACAAAGAAAAACAAAACAAAAAAAATTATTTGTTAGCATCCGTGTATTCTCCAGCGCACTTTAACTGTCGGATCTATTTTTATTTCCTCCACTAGCATCCTTTTGGGAAACCTTTACCTCTGACGGCTTACAAAGTATTTGTCAAAGTTAACAAAAAGCACACAAACATTTCTCTCTTTCAAAACCAAAGCAAATAAATTTATTGCACTCGCTTTTTGTTTTTGAAGCGGAAAGTTGAAAAGAGTAATAAAAGCGGTAGTGGTAGTCGTTTTTATTAAAACACTGGTGTCATTACCACGAGGACTGAAACAACAGTCGTTTGTGCACTAACCATAACAAATACAGCTACAATGAATTTACAATTTATAAACAAATTCACACAAACTCACAGTAGTACGAGAGCACTCAAACACGCACATACGAGTATGTATGTAAGCTTTTTCTTTGTGTGGCCTGCACTAACTTACTAACACACTTACTTACTTACTTACTAGAACACATTTGAAATGAAAACTGCCGGAAAAACGAAAAGGGAGAACGTTGGCAAAACAATGACAGTAAAACTCATTACGGATCTGCTGTTGTGCAGATTTGTAAATGTGTGTGTTGATGCTATTATGCAATTAAAACTTTCATTAAAGTAATTAAAATTGCAACAAAACCCGATAAACACAGAATTAGGGTGGGCGGCTGAACAGAGAGTGGGAGAGAGAGAGAGAGAGAGAGAGAGAGAGAGAGAGAGAGAGAGGGAGAGAGCAGGCATACAAAACACCAACGTAAACAAACAGTCACATAAACGCACACACCCAGAGTGACACACAAACAGAACAATTGTAAACAAATACAATCACATTTACATTTACAAAAGACAACAACTTTCACACTGTTAAAAAAGGACAATAGAAATTGCATCAGAACTTCATAGTCTGCAGCAGAAAAAAAGGAAAAAAATGAAAAAACAAATAGATTTTAACAATGAAAACAGTTCAAATAAAATACTTTGACAAATAAACACTATACAAATACTTGGATTACCGATAATTACAAAACCTACAATGAAGAATAAGAGGAAACTATTAACCAATTGGATTATAATTGTATAAAGAACTCCCGTCACGACGATTGTCGAGAATTTTGGTCATTTTACACTGCCGCAATTACGAGAAAAGTGAAGGAGAATTCACTACATTTAAGTTGATTCTTTTTTAAATAGACAACCGATAGTGGTGATAGACTACCGATAAGTATACGCGACTACTGTTCGCATGGTCGCAGGTTCAACCCAACCTCTCATCATCACCTATCAGATCGACAAATCTCGTAAATGCTTCTCAAACTGTGACGTTCGAAATCATTGTTAAACTGTAGATCCCCTTGAGTGAGTCCAAAAATCGAATACGTGTAAGCTCACTGAATGGGATCTTGTTCCTTGGATGGAAGGAAATTCTTTTTTTTTTATTATGTTACACAATGGCGAAGCTGCCGAAATATGAAATTTAATAGAGAAATGTTTTTATGGAAATAAAGATCATTTTGCAGGTATTAAAACACCGACAATAACTGATACCCAGACTGTAGACAAACAATTTGTAAGAAACACTGTGACCGAACTATTTAGACGCATCTTGTTTCCTTTCAATAGCCCTATATCATTATTGGTATACATTTGATGTCGGAATTTCAATTAGTCCGCAATAGCTATATGTAAACTCGAATCAGTTTTTCTAAATTGCTCATATTTTTTGAGATATTACGAAAAATGTATCCAGCAACAATTTTCTATGCGAAATGTGCGGCCAACAATAGTTGCCTACATTAGCAATATTACCAACTAAATCTTGGAAACATACACATGACTTTTATAGAAAAATTTGACTGAAGTGTTCCGCTGAGGATACTTCTCTGCCCAAAAACTATTACTGGAGACACTTCCATACACATAAATTGTCACTGTCAGTACTTTCCTATGTGATAAGTATCACCGATGATAATTTCTTGTAAAAAAAATATCGAAGGTAATACTTTTGCATTAAAATTTTCTCTTTGTGAACACTCTAATATATAAGGAGATAGTTTTTCAGAGTTTCTTTTACAGAAAACTTAAGTTTTGCTAAAGGTACTGAGTGGCGTACCAATTGGACTACAATAAGAAATGCCAATAATTATTTTTAATCAATGTATTTCATTTATTTATTTTTCGATTGTATAGCAAATTCAATTTTATTTTATATAACTACTTGGTTTTGAAGGCGATAGAACGCAAATGACCTCCATAGTCATTCACACATATACGACACCTGATTGTCTGGTTCGGCAGGAACGGGTTCACTTCTGACATATATTTGCCTCAAGAGATTTATAAAAGTATAAAAAATAGCGGGGATTAGCTTTCGTTTCCAAAGTTTATTAGAGATTATACCTTACAGAAAATAAAGACTTCTGAGTAAAGTCACACTCGTCTTACACGTATGGGGGGAATATCAAAACTGACTTGAGCAAATCAAATAAATTCTCTAACAGCTCAGTCAACTTAAAGTTTACTCTAAATCACTCAATCTCATTACAATTGAGAACTTTACATGTAAACGCAGTGGAGATGATAAAGTTAGGATTAATATCTTAGAATTTGCAAACGTGGGTTCTAAACATAAACACTGATCAACAAATTATTCATTCAGGATCGCCTCAATTATTGTTTTTAGGGACTGCTTCAATCCAGCCCAATTTTTTAGTTCCGCTTTGCACACCTCTTGCTTGACAAAGCCTCAAAAAAGACAAAATTCTGGTTCAGTCAGGTTAGGTGACTTTAGGCGCCAGTGGAAAGTGGAATTTCTGGATATTAATTTGTTTAGGTATTTTCGTTGGAGCTCCACAATAACCGGTCTGTGTACGAGAATGTGTAAAGTTGCTCTATCCTGTAGCAATAAAATACTGTTGAAATGAATACATCTTCGGCGCAGTTCTGAGTAAAAAAAAAAACAACTTCAACGTCCTTAAATAACTGTCCCTATTAATATTGACATTGTGTTTATAGCCCAATTCGTCCGCCACCCTGTACTATTTTGTTAAAAAGTGTCGACACTTATAATGTTTTAAGAATGATATGCAATATTGCCACGCATATCTCTTTTAAGATCTTAAATATGCTACATCGATGCACTCATTCTGGTACCTCCCACAAAAATCGATAGATTTTCTGAAATTAAATTTCATCCCTGCAATATCTCATGCGTTACTTGCTGTAAACCAAATTGGTAAAAAACGACTTCAACATATTTAAATAACTGTCTCTATTAACATTGAGATTGTGTTTGTAGCACAATTAGTGCGCCACCCTGTACTATTTTGTTAAAAAGTGTAGATAAATATAATGTTTGAAGGACGATATACAATATTGCCACGCACATCTCTTTCAAGATCATAAATAGGCTGTATCGACGCACTTATTCTGGTACCTCCCATACATATCGATAGATGTTCTGAAACTAAATTTCGTCCCTGCAAAACTGTTCCCATTGATATTGACATTGTGTTTGTAGCACGATTAGTGCGTCACCCTGTACTATTTTGTTAAAAATTGATGACACTTATAAAGCTTGAAAGACGATATACAATATTGTCACGCACATCCCTTTTCAGATCATAAGTGGGTTATATCGATTACCTCATTCTGGTACCTCCCACACAAATCGATATATTTTCTGAAATTAAATTTCGTCCCTGAAATATCTCATGCGTTACTTGCTACAAAACAAAATTGGAAGAATCGATTGTTCGTAGCCGTTCTAGGTAAAAAAACGACTTCAACATATTTAAATAACTATCTCCATTAACATTGACATTGTATTTGTAAGACGATTCGTGCACCACCCTGTACTATTTTGTTAAGAAGTGTCGACACTTATAATGTTTGAAGAACTATATTCAATATTACATATATACACATTTCATCTGAGATCATAAATAGGCTTTTTCGATCCGCTCCTTGTGATACCTCCCATACAAATCGATAGATTTTCCGAAATTAAATTTCGTCCCTTCAATATTTCATGCGTTTCTTGCTGCAAACTAAATTTGGAAAAAATGGACTGTTTCATCTCTCTCTTCTTGAATCTCCAATACAGATGATCGTTTCGAGGCATATATTTTTGGCTTTTTTCCACTACATTGTTTTGCAGTTTCCTACAATATCAAGTAACCACGCCCCTTCTGGTACCTCGCACATGAATGACCGATTTAATGCATATGTTCTTACCTCCAAGTCTTTGATTTAGTTACATCAATTTCTGCCAAATTTGACACATATCGTGTGTTTGGTGAACTAAGTTCTGCGAAGGAAAATGGGCGACGATGCCAAGCCCATTCTGTTACCTCCCACACAAATCTGGCATTTATCGACATTTAATTTTCCGCTGTGATCTCTAATTCAAAAACGGAAGTTATTTAATTTCTGTTTCACTGTTTGGTAAAATGTGAAAAAATCTTGAGTGAAAGTTTATATAATCCAGTTCACCTGACTGAAATTTCTATACTAGTTTTAATTGTGTTTTTTATAATTTTCCACAAAATTTGAAATGATCCAACGATTAACCACGTCTCTCCTGGTGCGTCCCATAAAGATGATAATTTTAACAAAAAACCCCTTTTAATTTCACATGTTTTACATGATTGCATTAAATTATGTCATATTTGGTGCACCATTTGCCAAAATGGGCTCCCAAAGCTGAAAACTGAGCGCATTGCCTAACCATTCTAGTACCTCCTCTCCACACCAAATGTCTGATTTGTCGAGATTCGATCTTTCTTCTGTAATCCTCATTAGCAAGTTGCAATAATAAAGCTTCTGTATGCATTGTGTTGATTTATAATTATTTATAGAACTTGGAAAAAAGGACCAATCAATCACTCCTCTTCTAGTACCTCCCATACAGATGAACCATTTAATCCATACACTTTCTTAGCTTAATATTTCTCAAGCAGTTATACTGAATTCAGTTCACTAAACTGAACTAAATCCTAAAAGTAAAATTGTTGGGAAGGGGCGACGACATCCTTTCTAGTACCTCCAGATATTCAATGCTTTGTAAACTACGTCATCCCTGACAACCACAATATAGACTACCTAATTCAACATAGCGGTAGGAGCAGAAACTTTCAGCCATGAGCATGATGGAGTTGTTCTCAACAATTTGACATAGTTCACGTAAGAATTTTGGTTTAAAAGTATACAAAATGATCATGCAAAGGTTTAAGTCACGAAATATTCCAATTGTTTACTATAGGGTGATTATTTAAGATTTAAGTTTTTCAGGTTGGCAGCACTGGTTAGTAATGGCGTCAAAACGTCATCTGTCAAATTGAAAAGTTTACAGTATACTCTGCCATTTCATCATGGAAAGACTAACAAACGAGCAACGATTGAAAATAGTTGAAACTTATTTTCAAAATTCGTGCTCTGTGACAAATGTGCATCGTTTGATACGATCATTTTATGGTCGTCATAATCGACCTGCTGAATCAACAATTCGTGATGTTATCTCCAAATTTCGCACCAAATTTACTTTGTTGGTGCGAAATCATCGATTCGCATGCGTAGAGTGCATACCGAAGAAAATATTGCAGCCGTAGCGGTCAGTGTTAATGACGATCGTGAAATGTCAATTCGTCGCCGTTCTCAGCAATTGGTCGTGTGTTACTCAACCACAAGGAATTTTTTTTTGCCCAATTGGCTGAATTGAACTTGGTTGACAAGTGGTTTCATCAGGATGGTGCAACATGCCGCACGCCTCGTGAAGCAATGGATGTATTGAGGGATGAATTTGGTGAGCAGCTTATCTCTTGATTTGACCCTGTGAGTTGGCTCCCAAGATCTTGCGATTTAACGCCTCTTGATTATTTCTTGGGGTTATGTCAAGTCGTTAGTCTATGTGGACAAGCCGAACACTATTGAAGCCTTACAGGATAACATAACACGCGTTATTCGTGGAATACAGGCCGAAATGCTCGAAGAAGTGACGAAAAATTTGACCTTACGAATGGACATTTTGAGGCAAAAACTTCATTCAATTTCAATTGTGTCTAAAGAGGCATGTCAAAAGAAATTTAGCTCGAAAACTACTTCAAAAAGGATTCACTGCTGCAACCAATCCAGAGGTGGTCATTTAAAAGACATTGTAATTCATACATAATGGTACGGTTCAAGCATTATAATGAAATAAAATTTTCATCGAAATCATAGATTTATTTGCATTTTATTTATCTTTACTTGAAACCGAAAAATGGCTAACCCGGTACTTTTAATACTTCGTCTGAAAGTATAAAAATAAATGTAACTGCTTTTTCAATAGCACACAGTGCAATACAAAAATTGCCCACTTTCTCATCTCATTTGGGGCGTTCTCATACATCAACGTTCATTAGCTTAAGTACCCACAAAGGTCATAACCTAGAAAAATAATTATTCTTTTTTTGCCCCACTAAGGACCACTTGTGGTAATTGAAAAACATTTTATATAAACACTTGACCCCAAATTCCTTAGAAGCAAAAAAGAGCAGCCCCCTACATGGTGTTGTAACCATTCTCACATAAAATTGCGTAATTTTTTTTTAAATGTTTTTACATATCATTAATTACACTAATCAACAAGGTTATGGCCTGGAGCAACCAAATATCTTTCCTAGGGTAATTTGGTGGACTGAATTTGAATCTGTAATTGGTTTTTATCTATCACGCCAGGGTTTCGAGATACAAACAAAAAATGGCTTTATTCGTTTTTTACATAAAAAATCATTAGTTTATTTAAAAAATTGGTAAATTTTCAAAAGTGAAAGGCGTTATTTGAACGTCATTTGTATTTTGTTGGTTCGGTTTTACGTATTAGAGTCCAGCAATAGTCTTCCAGTATGCTTTTGTTCCAAACTCCTTGATAATTTCTTTCAATTTTCATTAAATCTTGGTGAGCGTGCTCCGCTTGTTCGTCGCTGACCGCACCTGGGTTTTGTAGAAAAAAATCCCTATGCGAATGAAGAAAATGCATTTTGAATGACATTTGTGCACCTAATTCGCGATTATTTGTCAATAATTCAGCAACAATTTGTTTATAATTTTCACTCTTATTGCTTCCAAGAAAACGGTTCACGAAGCTCTTGAAAGATTTCCAGACTGCATATTCTCTCTTCAATAAACATTGTGAAAAATTGTCATCATTCAAAAGCTTCCTGATCTGAGGGCCAACATATATGCCTACTTTTTTTTCTAGCATATGAAATTTTAGGAAAAACCTCTAACAAATATTTAAATGTTGCATCATCTTTGTCCATCTTTGTCCTTGACAAAGTCCTTGAAATGGACCAATTTTATGTGCAGCGGCGGAAGAAGAACTTCATTTGGATTAATTAATGGTTTATTTGAAATGTTTTGTTTTCCTGGTGAATACTCAGTTTTTTTTGGCCACTCTGTTCTGACGTAATGAAGACATGTAGCGCGACTATTCCATAGACAAAAGAAACACCAATATTTTGTGAAACTTCCTTGCATACCAGTCAACAAACCAACGACCTGAAACAGATTAATTTATAGTTATTTACAATAGTCTATACTAAATGTGCAAAGAAATTTAATTCACACTCTTTAAGGTCATCACAGATCTTCCATTTATTATCGTTGTATTCGAGTAATGCCAAAATTTCAATCATTGATTTGTAATTTTCCTTTGTATTAATGGCATAAGCAATTGGTATGGATGGTTTTTTATTCCCATTTTGCAAAAGAAGAGCCCTTAAACTGTACTTAGAGCCATCAGTAAATACTCTCCATTCAGTTTGGCAATATGGCTGGTCCATTTTTTGAAATAAACCATCAACATCAACATCATTACAGTATAGAAGTGTTTCTTTTCAAAATATGCAGCCAATTCCAAGTTTCTTTCTCTAAAGATTGCTGGTTTTGCCCCCACTACAAGATGTTTACACTGCTGCATGCGCGAAGCTGGTAATTCTGCGTCTTGCTTCGCTAAATATAAATCCCGAATTAGATCATTTAGCTCAGCTTGAGTCACTAAATGGCGTTCATCATCAGCCTGATACAACCTACTACTGTTGGTGAAAGATGTTTCGGACTCACAGCTTGTAACACTGGGAATGACTGGTAATGGATCGTTTGGTGGACATTGAAATGGTTTGGAAACCGAATAGGACATTCGTGTAAGTAATATTTTTTCGATTTTTCATCTTAAATCCAACAACTTTTGTTAAACAGAAATAACAATTGGTTTGGTGGTTACTTGACTCTTTCCAAAGTACTGGAATTGGAAAATCGAAATAGATCTTTCTGCAATTTGACCACTTGAATAAAACAGTTCTGCAACTATTGCAACACATTGTCGGTGTCCACGGTTTGTTCAAGTTTCTGACAGCTAAACCAAAATGATGTAAATATGCATATTTTAATGATTCTGATATTTCATATCCTTTCTTTCAAGAAGCAAAAATAGCTTGATTTAGTAACAGACGATCTCCCTGATATGCCTAAATGCTACTACTATGAAGGTTTAGAATGAATGTGGGCTTCTGTGAAATTGTAGTGTCAGTATTGACTGTTTAACAATACGAAAAGCATGCGATAAAAAAATTTATAAGACGTGATAGGCCAATTTGTATGCCAGATTAGAACTCAGCGCACCCAAATTAGTTAACAAATTTGCTTTGTTTCTGCAGTCAATTTTTTTCCAAATTTGTAGAACGGTGTTATTTAACATTTCATTTCCATTTATTTATAATTTTTTATGGTGCCCAGTATTTTGTATTTTGTATTTTTCTTTGGGCCCTACATCAACTACAACAACTCATTGGCACAAATGTATCAATAATATGGATTTTTTTCCTGCAAAAGGAAAAAAAAAACAAAATCGAGAAATAGATTACAATTCTACGATAACAGTGAAATAAAAACGAACAGAGAGCCAGATAGGTTCAGCGGCCAAAGACATTATTTTGCAATTTTCACAACGTTTTGGTCCTCTTCGCCATGAGATGAATTTTTTTTTTGTCAGGCAATTCTGGCACAGTTCGAGTGAGCCATTCGACAAACGGTAAAACCACAAATGACTACAACAACCTACAGAAACAATAGCAATAACTTAACAACAAAAATAGCTGCCGGAACAGATAAACGTTAAATACAGCAGCAGCAACAATACCAATAACAACGGCAACAGCAATGACAATCCCCCATTCCTTTATATATCGCAACGACGTACTGCTCTAAAGTCCTCTGGCAGCGGCAAAAAAATCGTCCTGGCAAAATAGAAAATAAAAATTGCAGCCATCAATGGTTGGACCACAATTGTATCTGTGGCCAAATATCTTCGAGTGAATAATAAACGATTGGAACAAATAAATGCCAGCCAGTTAGCTTTCCGTAGAGCTCTACCGAACTAGCTATCATATAACTGGAGATTTTGAAACTGAAAACCCTGAGAAACCGCCACTATCGGCGGCTATTTATCTTGATGTGAATAAAAATGTTAAATAGCACCAAGGGGAGAGCATTTGCTCGGTATTGAATTAGCTCCTGAGCATTTCTCTAAACCCTGGAATCTTGTGTCCTTTCTGACCGTGATAGAAACAAAAGGAACTTACTAATAAATGGCCATAAAATGCCAAAGCATTGAAATGTTTTTTCTTGTTTTGTCATATCAGAGGATATTAAGTGAGATTTAAGGGTGACCAATTGTAGAGATTGTCAATTATTGATGAAGATATGCAAATGTTATGAACTGGCAGACAAAATTCAGTGGAATTATAAGTATATATATATGTATACCATTAGGTGGAATTGAATGTTGAAAGAAAAAAAGAAACGAAATATGGGCGAAGAAAATTCTTTGGCAAATACATGACAAAAGCAATAAGGATTAGCTAATTTTGGCTGAACTCACAATCAGGGCACACTTCAATTAGTGTGTGCTGATTAAATTAAAATTCAAGATATTTTATGAGATATACAAGTTTTTCTACATGTATATGCGTTTCTGTATAACAAGTTCTATGACATTGAATGAGAGCTTATACAGTGTAAACTTAGGTATGCATTCTTGCTTTTAGTGCGGTCTTAATACGGTCAGCTTGCTTCTCGTCACAGGCATTACCTTAATTAACAAGTTTCCATGTCAGCTCTATGCGAAAAAGGATTGTTTTGTGTCTTTGAAATATTTTACTTATAAAATTGTTCTTCAGAGCAACTATTTTGCACTTACATCATCAACTAATTTTAAATAACTACCATGGAAGTCAAAATAATGCTAATAATTCTGAACTTTCATAAATTTTATATAAATAAATATAAATTTTGATTCACATATCCAAAATCTACATTCTGAGAAACCCTTATCTGAATTACGAAACAGCTCATTTAAAATATCCTTACTTTTGGGAATTATGATTCTGATTCTGAATGCTGACTGTTTTCTTTCCAGTAAATGAATAAAAATAAAACGTTTGTAAATCTCGTACAACAAAAAAGTCGGATATAATAATTGGATTTTTTTTAAGAAATCGCCTTGTCCTATCCGCTTGATAATCCCAAATATATTTTCATAATTACCAAATCCATTTGAAAAATATGAGCATTGTTGTAATTATACCTTTGACTAAAGAAAACGAGGTCTATATAATTTGTACATAATATATGGCAAAACATGTAACTGACGAAAGAAAACTCCTAAAGTAAAAGTGTTTTGATCAGATCTTCATTATATAGATTGAACAGTGTTTGTCTGACAACGAGGGCAGTCTAAGCTCTCGACCTAGCAAATAGGACACAGAACAGTTGGAAAAAATTTTCTTTATTTTTCAACACCACCTCCTTCAATACCTTGTTTATAGTAAGGGCTGTCGAACTTTTTAAAATAGCCATTAACCGACGAGCAATTTTCTCAAGTTTGGAAATAGAAAATAATGGATATTTTAGCTGGTGCATTGTCTTGATAAATTAACATTTTGTTTTTCGCCAAATGCTCCCTTTTTCCATAATTTCATCACCTAAACACTGCAATAAATTGTCATAATATTCACCGTCGATGGTTTATGCTTTCTGAAGGTAATGAATAGAAATAATCGTATGCGAATCCCAAAAAAAAAAAAACCAGACGCCATAACCTTGACTGCAGATGGAACCGCATTCGTATTTTTGGACACGATTTTCCCATTCCAGTTCACTGCTTTGATTGTTCCTTTGTCGCAAGTGTGAAGTAATGGACCCATGTCTTATTCATGATTATAAACCGACGCAAAAATTCGGCTTTGATGCAGTGAAACACCAGCAAACACTCTACTGAAACAACTTCACGACGCTGTTTTTGCTCTATTGAAAATAAACGCGGTACCCGTCTTGCGCACAGCTTTCTCATCTCCAAATTTTCGGTCAATATGCGGTGTACCTATATAACACTTTTGAAATGCCTATTTCATTTCAGCCAGCTCACGCACTTTCAGCCAACAATCATCCAATTTTATTGTTTGGATTTTCTTAAATGTGTCCGGTGTGAACACCTCAATGGGTGGACCACTGTAGTGTTCGTTTTGGTAGCTCGTACGGCCCCGTTTACACTATGCCACCCAATATTTTACAGTCATAAACGAAGAAGCAAACTCCCCCAAAATAGAATCATACAATACGATTTAGTGGATTTTTTTTAACAGTGTCTGGTGTGGACACTTCAACTAGTCGACGACTACGGTTTTCGCCTTGACAGCTCGTACGGTCTCGTTTAAGTTCTACTACACACTATTTTACAGTAGTAAATAAAGAAACAGATTCCCTCAGAGTAGAATCATTTAATATAATTTGGTGGATTTTCTTAACCGAGTGTGGTGTGGACACCTCAGTTGGTCAACCATTACGGTGTTCGTCTGGGCAGCTCATACAGCCTCGTTTAAACTCTGCTACCCTATATCTTTCAATAATAAAGATAAAAGAGTAAACACCTCCAGAGTAGAATTTAACTCGGCCTTAATATTCCTTTAACCTTCCAAATGAAAATATTGAAGTACATAACTGTTTTTTTGATTTTAAAAAAATTCACTGAGGTCGTTTAATTTCGATGGCTTAAAAAAATACTAAGCAACTTGTCGCTTTGAAACTTAAAACATATGATTTATAAGGTTCCACATTTTGCCAAAAAATACATCTCTTTAAACAACTACCACCATCTGTACGTCAAGGCGCGTAGTTTTGGGACCGCTATCGTATCTGGTTGCTGGCTGTATGTACATATGATAGATGCCGTTAATCTTTGTGGAACTTCCTTAAACTTGACATTGTTTCACGTTCTGCCAGATCATAGCCATATGAGCTCTATCGTGCAATACTCTCCGCAGTTTGAACACAAATTGACCAGCTTGCCAAATTTTTCTCTTCTCTCCACTTCCATATGGTAACTTATAGTAGTCAAAATTGTTGTAATTCTATAGCTTTATAATATTTTGCAAAATTTGAGAAAAAAAACTGTTAACCATGTTAACCTGGTGCCATACGTAATAATGACCAAATTTTTAAGTTGACATATTTTATCTCAATGTGAGAATGTCTCCAGTATCTGATATATTGGCCACAGAGGGATTCGCTTTTTCTGATTGTATTTTGTTTAAGCATTTATCAAACTAAGCATTTATCAACCTAAGATCTCACAATGAAAATTTACAACGTTGCCAAAACATATAGAATTTGACCAATTTTCCGAAACTCAATTATTCCTTTGTTATTTTTAACCGGTAGGCTGTAATGGCCTGCTGGAGTATGTTGACTGCTTACCTCTGTAAGCGGTGACAAAAATTGATCAAGTAACCGCACTTCGTTTGGTTTGTTCCACACAGACTACTGGTTTAAAGTTTATGTTCATATCCTCCATTGATTTCAAATCAATATAATTTGCTTTCTGTGAAAAAAATTCTGGTAATGAAAACGAAGGGAATTGCTGTACCTCTTCTGGTACTTCGTTCGATTTAACAAGATTTTCTTTTCGCTGTAATCCCTATTTCTTAACCTGCAGTTACTGAAATTTTTGGCTTTATATTCTATTATAGTGTTTGTAAAATTTTAACCACTCTCTCTATGGTAACTCTCGTGATTTTTGCGTTTGACCGTGACGCGATGGTTAGTACACGCGGCTGTCATTCGCATGTTCGCGGGTTTAACTCCGCATACAGTCACCTATCATTATTTGGGCGGCAGTAACCTCGATGTGTCTTACGAAGACTTTACGTAGTCGAGCAATCGATAAGTCTTGTTAATGCTTATGGAGCTGTGGCGTTAGGAATCGTAACTGTAAGAACTGTAAGTCTCATTGAGTGAGTATAAAAATAGAATGGTTGTGAATGCACTGAATGTGTGAAGATCTCTCATATCTCATTCATGGGAAGCAAGAAAACTTGTTCTTTTTATAAGACAGAATCAGTTCTTCGAATGAGAATTGCAATATTTTCTGGCAAACCTCATACTTTTGCACTAAGTAAGCTGTAATTCAACTTATATGGCTGAAATTTCCGTACTGGTTTTACATTAATATTTCGAGAGAAAAGGAAAAAATCCATTAATTGTTCATATTTAAATATTACGTTCATATGCTTAATATAAGCAAATTGATATTAGTATGTATATATAACAAATTATATCCCGGTGTAGCTTTTGATAGAAAACTTCTGATATTCTTTTAAAAATTGTTTGCCAATAAGAACGTTACTAATTCATCTGCAGAATATTTTCTCTCCTCGCAATTAATTTGAATTTCCTGGCAAGCTCTCTATGACATTACACTGTAGCCCACATCTAAGGTTTTAAGGCATTCTTTTTTTTTTTTTCTTATAACTGCCTTCAACGTTAATTTTGTTTTTCATTTCCATTTAACTTTGCTCTAAATAACCATAGCGAAAAAAACTGGACAGCATCTTACATTTCAAGCTCTCTTTTTTTTTGTTTGTTTGTTGAGGAAAGATGTTTTGGCAACACTTCTGGTATTTAATTGCATTTGTATGCTTTCATTACCTTAAATTTGTCTAAAAAAACAAATAAATTTGTTATGTACTCTAACTACTTATATATGTTTCTAATGCCATTGCTGGCATTATCGTTTTTTGTTTTCATTCGTACATTCTGCCGCCAATAATTCCACGACAAAGACAACAGTTTGTAACAGTAACAATTACAGGCACATACACAGACGCAGTTAAGGACTAACTCTCGTTTGTAATGCTATACTTAATGCATATTTAAGCATATCCTCTTTCCGTTTATATTGCCACCAGCACGCACACATAAACACTTAAGTTGGGTCGGGTGGGGAAGTGTATGCAAAAGTGAGAAAGAGATGCTTCATGTTAAGTGCGGCAAGAACAACATTAGCAAGCGGCAGCTGCATCAACAACAGCAAAAGCAGCAAAAGTATGCTGCTAATGCTGTATTATGCTTTGCTGTGATTCTTAGTTAACGATTCCAAGGATTCTTTTTATTCGCTAATGCTGTTGTTGCCCTTGTTGTTGTTGTTGTTGTAGTAGTAGTTGTTCAACTTAACTTTTCACACATGCGAGCTTGCAAGGATTTTGGATGCTACGGCCTCAGCCGCTTTTAGATCTCTTATGTTGTTGCCAAACAATAAGTAAACACCAGCCTCGCATACTAACACAAAATCATAAGCCAGATAACATACATACAGTCACACACATGCACACGTAAACAGGACTCATGTATTCTGCCATTTCTACATACTTACGTTAGTTCCATTCACACCAGCATAGTTACTCCCTTTCCACCATTCATTCTATGCTCGCTTACACTCATTGCTTTGCAGTAGAGAAACCAAAAGAAAAAAAAAAAGGAAAAAAAATCAGGAAAGAGTCCTTGTTAATGCCAAACTTGGCAAACTTATTGTTCACTAAAGACATTTTTTTCCTGTATGTATTAGTCCCTCTGTATGTCTAAGCGTGTGAGTATGTGGTGTATTTGTGTTGTTCTTGTTTTTTTTTCTTCTAGTGAACAACGACAACAACAACAAGAAGAATCGTTGTATTTCTCAGAGAACGTAGCGCAGATTTAAGCGCCAACAAACTTTTGCAAAGTGTAAATTTTCCTTCAGCTAAAGGATTATTATTTCTTTGCCTGCAGTGCTAAATGCCATGACTACAGCAGTAGTACTTTATGCTTTGTGGTGCTTTTTCAAGAAGGCCATTTAACGTGGTGGCAGTATTTTCAGTGTAGTGAAGAGCAACAGAGAGAAGAAGGAAAAGAGCTGAGATTACAGTGTCCTGTGATCATATGTGAGGATAGAGATAAGGGTTTCGATATTAAGTAGAGCCTAATTAGATGACTTTAGCATAGTTACATTTTCTGAAATGAGAGGAGTGGCATAAAAAGAATTGCAATGAATGATGGGGCAGCGATGATTAGAGTGCATGCCTATCGGTCCTGTAACCGGAGAATAACAACGCTGTGAATAACTGATAAAATTTACAAAAAAAAAAAAAAAATCTGATAAAATTTGTTGCTTACTCAACAATTTTATTTTATTTTTTTTTTATTTTTTTGTAAATTTATTGTATTAAACAAACTTCGTACAAATAGCGCCTTAGCGCCGCATGGCATTATAGAGTATAGTTGTCAAAATAATAACATCAAAATTGTTTCAATAATAACCCAAATTTTACTGCAAAATACAAATACATTTATGAAAAATCGAATTCCTTGACATGGACTTTAATATGAGCTCAAAATTCATACTAGAAGCTCTTCGACATTTTGCAATAAATACTTTTTCATTGATGATTCAAATAATGAAATATTGTGCTGATTGTACTGACTACTACCAGAATGTTCTATACGTTGTTTTGTTATTCCATATCGACACATAGCTACTCTCAAATTGTCATTATTATTCGTATAGAAGATATACTGATTTCAGGAAAAAATTATCGTGTGATGGCCAATACTATACTATGCAATACAAGCATTTGAAAACCTATATTAGAAATTGTAATTTATAATAATTATTTATTTATTTATTTCAGATATTATATTATTATAATAATTATATAATGGCAAAACTGTTGGAAAACATATCTTTGCGGAGAAAGTGTACAATACAAAATTAGCAAGTTCGCTAAAGCTTGAAATGCTTTATTCTGTTGCCGTTGGAGTGATTTTCATTCAGAACTCTTTTTATAACCATACATAATGGCTAAATAGTTACAACGACTTTGAACTATAGCTTGAAATATTGGAAACTAATATTTTGATCAAATTTGTTTCTAAATTTATACAATAAACTTATGGCAGGCGATAATGTAGACTTCAGATACTCTATATGTCGTGTCCAAGAAAGATTACTTTGAAAACATAATCTCAAATACAGGGTGGCGCAATAGAACGTGCTTATTTAAAAAATAGATTAAAAAATAAATACAAAAGGTATGGTTAAAGTGAATCCAAGGCATTGTAGAGTAATAAATGGAGGTTAATTTTTAAAAATGACATCATTTAAATGGTGACCCTCTCTACGACGGCACTCCTCTAACCGCAAACGAAAATTATTGAAAACTTTCTTCAGTAATACTGGTGTAATGGCTGCCATTTCACCACGGATATTCTCCTTGAGCTGAACGATGTTTCTTGGATTATTACTGTAGACTTTGTGTTTGAGGTATCCCCACCAAAAAAAGTCAAGAGGCGTCAAGTCTGGACTACGTGGGGGCCATGGGATATCACCTCTTTTCGAAATCAGTCTGCCAGGGAACATCTGCTTCACCACCGCCATGGAGTCGTTTGATGTGTGACAGGTAGCTCCATATTGTTGGAACGAAGTTCTGGAATTCACTGTTCTTGAACTATCAATTTCTGGAGTCAAAAATCCGTCCAACATCACAACATAGCGTTCCGTATTAACCGTGACATTTTGGTCCCGCGAATTTTCGAAAAAAGGTCTAATTATTCCTCTGCCAGAGATTGCTGCCCATACTGTCACTTTAGGACTATGCAATGGTCTCTGGTGTTTGATTTTGGGATTTTCACTGTTCCAGTAACGACAATTTTGACGGTTTACGAACCCATTCATAAGGAAATGAGCCTCGTCAGAGAAAAGGATATTGTCAAAATTGGAAAATCGATTAAGCATTTCATTAGCAAATGCGAAATGAAGTCAGACTCTTTCAATTCTTGTGTTAATTGCAGCTTATATGAATGCAGCTTAAGATCCAATGTTAAAATTCGTTGCAAACTTCGTCGCGATAATTGTAAGACAGACGATATCTTGCGAGTCGACATTTGTGGATTTCCTCGTATTGACCCCATAACTCTCTCAGCATTGTCTTCGGTCCTAGATGTTCTTGGGCGACCATTTGCTTGTGGTTTAAATGATGAACCGGTCTCTTCAAAACGCTTTACCCATATTTTAATTAAATTACCACTCGGAGCTTCACTAATTCGCCGTAGTCCATATTCAGCACAATATAGTCGCCTAGTAGCAATATATGAACGAGAGTTCTCGTAAAATGCGCGCACGCAAAATGTGCGACGCTTCCCGTCGAAGTGATTTATAGCGACTAAAACTCCATGAACCCGCCAACCCAATGATGACAAATCAATATTTTTCAAGTCATTCATATAGGGTGGCGCATAAGTAACGCTAAGATTTGATTAGTGAATACATTTATTGTTTCAGTCTGTTTTTTTCATCTTTTTACAGAATTAACTAAATAATACTTGGGAAATTTATGATGGAAAGGCTAAGCACAGAAAAAAGAACCAAAGTTGTTCAATTTTACTTTGAAAGTCAGCATTCGACTATTCAGACCATATTGAAATTTCATCGTGTTCGAAATGCTCCTGGCGCTTCAACAGTTTACCCATGGGTTCAGCGTTTCGGGTAACAAAGGGCTGTCTGTGATCTTCCGCATGCTCGAAGGCGTCGTGCAGTTCGACATGAAGTGACCATTGCTCGAGTGTAAGCAAGTATTGAGAAAAACCCCGAAATTTTCACCAGGCTACATTCTCAGCAGTTAGAGATGTCTAGGCGGTCTTTGCAAAGAATTTTACATATATTACATCTTTTACCATATAAGATGCAATTGGTTCATGAGTTAAAACCAAATGATGCACAAGAACGCATTCAATATAATATCGACGTTAACGTTACTTATGCGCCACACTATATAAATAGAAGATAAAGAGGGGCCCAATGCATTTCTCTGGGGGAACTTCATGCTCCACTAGTTTCAAGGTACTTTTACTATTAACAATTTTGTACAAATTTTAGCCACCTCGTTAAATAACTCTTTAAGAGAAAGAGTTATTTGCCAAGAGCACCATAAAATCTGAGTTTCTGAAGTAAGATATTACAGTCAATTTGATCAAACGCTTTTGACAAATCATAATAAACTCCAGCTACACCCCTATGCCCGTCTTCTAACGACTTATATACGTAATTTTGCACATTAACTGTTGCCATTTTCTGTTCCACAACCTGTTCTGAGACCATATTGAAAATCATTTAACAATTTGTTATCCTGTATCTGCATCTGTATGTAAAATATGTTCAAAACCACTGTCTGTAAAGGACAATATTGATATTGGACGAAATTTATCTACGAAAGTGGATATTTTCTCCTTAGGGTTTGGTACAGTTTCATGAGTTTATAGAATTTCAGGATATACTGAACTATAAATTATATCATTAAAGTTGTTAAAAAGGAATATGACATTCGTCTAGGTTATCAAATTCCTACTTTTTTTAATCTACCATCAAACTTAATTAATTAATCAATGTATTTGGATTAATTGAATTCACTCATGGGGTTTCGCTCTTAAATTCTGTCGAAATCTTTTATATATCAACTTTTTCTCCACAATTATCACGCGCACTTCCTGTTAAATAACGTATTGTGTACAACGATCTAATTTCAAAGAATTGTTTATAGATTGGCCTACTAAATATGCATCTGTATGACTACGGCAGCATTACATTCTAATTAGTTATGCTGTTTTAACTCCCAAATGCGTATTTTCGCAAACGGAAAAACAAATGATTCATTTGCGACAAAATACAAAAAAAACAGTAGTTGAAATTGGGTGAACTCTCACACGAGATGCCTGCAAACAAAGCAGCAGACAAATTTAAGAACAGACAGCCTGGAAGGCAAGAGAATTAAAGCGAATACTGCAGCGTATAGACGAGAAAACGACGAAGAAGAAGTGTTACAGAGAAAGCATAATTTCCTTTAGGCATCCAAGACAGCCGACACTTTTATACTATAAGGCATAATTGGTAGATGTATGCTGGGTTGTACATTTACATCTTTAAATTCAAACACTTATTATACACATAGGAACTGTAATTAAATGCGGATTAATTTTACTGCAAAGTGAACGAAATTCTTGGGAAAACAATAATAACGAGCAGTGGCACAATCAGCAGCCAGCAATATAAACATACATAAATGAACAGCAGGACTGTCATCATCGTCATCATCATCATCATCACTGGGACCGACGACATCATCATTATCAGCATCATCATCGTCATTGGCAGTATGAACGCCATTAAAGACTGGGACAGCAGCAACATTGTCTACAATCGCTGTTGTAATAACAATGACATCAGCGCCATCAACTGCACAACGACAAGTGAAACAAATTAAGACACAGCCCAACGGGGTTCTCTCTCTCTCTCTCTGTCTCATTTACACGTATGCGTTTCTTCAGGACACTCAAGGATATATTTAACGGATAATGCATGAAATTTTTCTTATTTTTTCAAGCGCGAAATCTTTGCAATTTCCCTTTTTGCTCTTACATTTATTTTAAATGAGTGTGTGCATAAATTTTATAGGTTTTGAATGTGTGTGTGTGTGCTTGTTCTTTTTAATTTAATTGTTTGAAGATCCCATTTACGTTAATTATATATGGTATATTTAAGAGAAATATAATAAATAAACGAATTTACGTGATTATGCATACTTTGCAGGCGGATAATGAGGCGGGCGTAAACGAAAAGGAAATAAGAAATCAAATAAAGGAAATATCTGGATGATAAATGTTTAAGAAAAGCAAAATATTTTGATATAAAAGTTGTTGCCAAATTTGGAACAGAACATCTGCGTATATAATTTTCAAATGGCGTTTGCCATTTGTTGAAGAAATCAAGTAACACGCTAAAGAAAACATTCAAGTCTCTGTCTGCTGACCAAATAAATTTCATGAAATTGCTTTTCAATTGAGCTTTGTTTATTTGCATGTCAAGTTGGTTGCCTAGCTGAGAAACAATTGTCAATCTTAGAAATCTTTACAAATATTTTGGGAAAAGTCATGGATTGGAAAAAAGCCAGTCTGAATAGATAGACGCGCTTAGCCTGTATAGTCCATTGTGATACCTCAGACTCTGGTAGTTATAGAGTTGTTCGGAAAGTTCGTTCGGTTTTTAAAAGAAATTTATTTACAAAATTTATATGCAAGAAAACAATTATTTTAGTTAACTATAGAATCACCCCCTTTTTTAATAACTTTTTCCCAACTCTCTGAGAGATTTTTAATCCCTCTCTCATAAAACTCGCGCGGTTTCTTGTGAAAACAACTTTCAGTTCGATTTCTTATTTCCTCGTCGTTATGGAAATTCAAATCCTTCAAGTGGTTGCTTAGACTGCGAAGTAGGTGATAGTCGGACGGGGCCAGGTTTGGAGAGTATGGTGGGTGAGGTGATACTTTCCATCCAAGCTCTGACAGTTTCTGACGGGTCCGCAAGGCAGTGTGAAGCCTCAGTGAGAGAGTGAGGTATCCTCACAGCGAGGTTGCTCAGAAATCCGAGCTGTTTTATGGCCGCGTAAACGGTTGAGCTTTATTTTTTTGATTAATTTAGCTAAAGGGTGTCCCAACAAGAACGTAAGATTTAAATTTGGCGCCATTCGAAGTATCATTGTTTGACATTTGAACAATTGTTATTGTTTGCTAGTAGAAGGTACGGGTTTAGTAAAAATGGAGCGCTACACGAATGAACAACGCATTCTCATTGTGAAATTGTTTTACCAAAATGGTGAAAGTTTTGCGGCTACACTTTGCAAATTGCGATCAATTTGGGGTCGCAATAATACTCCAAAAGTGTCAACTGTGAAGAGATTAATGGATAAATTTGCCAAAACTGGGTCTGTTAGTGACGTAAAGACAACAGCGTGCCTTCGACCAGGTCAATCGACCGAAAATGTCGCAGCTGAACGTGATGATGTCGCTCAAACTCCCTCTACCTCAATTCGACTCCGAGCTTAGCAAATTGGTGTCTCCAGATCTACTATGCAGCGAATTTTTACGAAAGATTTGCATCTTCATGGCACACAAAGTTCAATTGACTCAGGAACTGAAGCCAGCTCACCATGGACAGCGAAGGGAGTTCGTTAATTGGGTATTGGAGAGACAACATGAAAATGCTGATTTTGGCGATAAAATCATCATCTTCAGTGAGGAGGCCCATTTCCATCTTGATGGCTTCGTCAATAGGCAGCATTGTCGCATTTTGGGGTGAGGAAAATCCTCGAGTGATTCACGAGAAGCAAATTCATCCTCAACGTGTCACTGTGAGGTGGGGATTGTCGGCTGGAGGAATCATTGGACCTTTTTTTTATGAAAATGAGGCAAGTCAAGCGCAAACAGCCAATGGTGCTCGGTATCGTGAAATGATAACCAGTTTTTTCGTGCCTAGAATTGAAGAAATGAATGTGGAGTGCATAGAGGGTTTCAACAAGACGGCGCCACATGTCATACAGCCAGAGAAACAATTCAATTGCTGCATCAGTCATTTCCCGATCGTGTTATTTCGCGTTTTGGAGACCAGAATTGGCCGCCTAGATTGTGCGACTTAACACCATTGGACTTTTTTCTTTGCGGTTTTTTGAAGTCAATGGTTTACGCGAATAAGCCGACGACGACTCAAGTCTTAAAAGAGGAAATTGGTCGCTGCATTAGTGAAATACCGCAGCATTTGCGCAAAACGGCTATTGAAAATTTCATTAAAAGATCGCGTGTGTGCCAGCACAACCGCGGCTATCATCTGCCCGATATATTGTTCCATACATAACCTGATTATGTCTACTTTACGATATAATAAAGTTTCAAGATTTTTTTAAATATCTGTGTTTTATTTAAAATTTAAATCTTGCGTTCTTGTTGAGACACCCTTTAGAATCTCCCCTTTTTTTTAATAACTGTTTTCCACCTCTCTGAGAGGTTTTTAATCCCTCTCTCATAAAACTCGTGGGGTTTCTTTTGAAGAAAACGTTCAATTCGATTTCACACTTCCTCGTCGTTATGGAAATTCAAATCGTTCAAGTGGTTGCTTAGACTGCGAAATGGGTGATAGGAGTATTTGAGGAGTATGGTGGGTGAAGTGATACTTCCCACCTTAGCTCTGACAGTTTCTAACGGGTCCGCAAGCCAGTGTGAAGCCTCAGTGAGAGAGTGAGGTAACCTCACATCGAGGTTGCTCACAAATCCGAGCTCTTTTATGACCCCGTAAACGGTTGAGATTTATTTTTTGATTATTTTAGCTATTTTCTTAACCGTTGCGCGGGGATTAACAATAATGAAATCTCTCACATTCTCGGAAATAATTTCTTTTGGTCATCCTGATCTGGGAGCGTCCATTATGGAGAAGTCGCCCGTAGAAAATCTTTTAAATCATTTCTGCAAAGTTCTTTTATATGATCCGTTTTCTTCATAAACAGACTTTATTTTTCGGTTGACTTCAGTCGCCGTTTTTCCTTTTGGAAATAATACAGCATTGTGTACCTAAAATGCCCTTTTTCGCTCAGTCTTTTCAGTTTTTCAAACTTTTTTTGTAAACGCTATAACCAGTCACGATTAGAACGAAAACACAAGTAAACGGTTTAGCGAAGGGATGGGAAAAAGTCGAGATAGTGTTTGAAGGAACTTTACGTCATGAGCAGTGATGTATTGTAAACTAACGAATTAACAGCACGAACTTTCCGAACAACTCGATACTTCCAATATTAACGTTGTAATATAACGCTAATTGAGCAAATATTAATTTTATATTAATTTATTACAACGCAGTTTTAAATTATTTATTCTACGTTGAATAAAATTAATGGCTTTACATTCATAATCTGCTCATGAATATAACGAATATTGTGGTATTTTTGGTAGTCAGATCCTTAAAACTGAAAAGCAAAGCGCAACTGTTAAAAGTTATTGATTTTATAAGTTATTAAAAAAAAAAAACTAAGAAAATATTATCTTAACTAACCAGAAAAATATTTGTATGTGTGTAAGAAAGTAATCGTAAACATACACAAAGCCACATTCACTGTATCTTACAATCGCTCTCATGCAGGCACACATGCAGGGACCTCAATAGTTTAATGGAAAACCACACATCACACTCACATGGGTCTGTTTGTTCCCCGTTAGCATGTTCATATTCACATGTGTGTAAGTGTTTAGATATACAAAATAGAAGAAGAAAAAATGGACACACACCATTAAATCTGTTACCAAGTTCGGGATGAATAGTTTTTTGCTTCTTTTGGTATCCCAAGAAAAAGATGGAAAAAAGGGCTTAAGGCCGAATTTCCGCCCGAAACGATGAGATTAAATTGAAGGAGAGGCGATGAAATTTTAACTGAAACATAACGTTTATACACATATAGATATTATGAAAAATGGATTTTTGTAAGAAAACGCATAACTATACTTGTAGTTGTGAAAAAAAGAGTCTAATACATTAGTATTAGGCTCTTTGTTGGGAAATTTCAATAAACTAAACCAGAGGATATAAATTTGTTATGGGCAGGAAAGGATGGCGAAATGAATGCAGGAAAGAAATAGACAATAACTAGAAGGTAAAAGTCGACATGAATGGTCTCTTTTGCTACATTTTCTATGTTTAAAAAAATATATAATTCCATTGTGAAATAATTACTAACAACGCTCGTTAGCAAATTTGGCTCATCAATTAACCAGTACAGAGATTATTTAACAAATGTATTACTATCATGTAGAGGTGCAAGTGTATGTAAAAGCACCCAAATCGCACATCCAAAAAAAATTGTGGGCAGCAATATGTCATGTTAGGTCACAAGCATTTGGAGACGATGGTATACCGCTGATATTTATAAAAATTGGTTTTCCGGTAATATCAGCGCATTTGGTACACATTTTTAATACTATTATAACTACCTCAATATATCCTGAAATGTGGAAATGTGCGAGAGTAATATCAGCACCACTAGTAAATGTTCTGATTATCGACCGACAAGTATTCAACCTGTACTTTCGAAAGTTTTTGAACTGCTTATTAATGAGCAGCTGTGTTTATACAGGGTGGCCCAGAATGAACGAAGTGGTGTGAATTCCTTATAACTGTTTTATTATAATTTGTTTTTCTTTTCTTTTTAGTATTTTGTAAAGAAGACTTGGAGAATTTATAATGGAGCAATACACAACTGAACAACGTGCCCAAATCGTTGAAATTTACTTTGTAAATCAACGGTCCATTGTGTTGACTCAGCGTGCATACCGTCGTCAATTTAATGTGCGGGTTGCACCCTCTCAGTCAACAATAAACCGTTTTGTTGCAAATTTTCGAGTACAAGGAGCACTAAGGAACCTTCCTGGTGCTGGCAGACGACGAACGGTGCACACGGATGACAATATTCAAGTGTTACAGGAGAGTATTCAGGAGGATCCACAAACATCAACCAGGAGACGTTCGACACAACTTGGCATCTCAAGAGGGTCGCTGCAGCGAATTTTGCATAGTATAAGAATGTTTCCAGACAAAATTCAAATTGTCCAAGAATTGAAACCGACAGATTACCAGCAACGACTTGACTATGCAATTTATTTCCAGCAAAAAGCACAAGAGAATCCTAATTTTATTCATAACTTAGTTATGAGTGACGAAGCCCATTTCCAATTAAATGGGTTCGTTAACAAGCAAAACTGTAGGATATGGGCTACGGAAAACCCGAGAGTACTTTATCAACGACAATTACATCCAGTTAAGTGTACTGTTTGGTGCGGTGTTTCTTCAGAAAGGATCATTGGCCCATATTGTTTTGAAAATGAACGAGGTGTTGCCATTTCCATCAATGCTGATCGATATCGGGCCATGTTGGAAAATTTTGTAAGGCCAGCCGTGGAAAACTATCAGCAAATATGGTTCCAACTGGATGGAGCCACAGCGCACACTGCGAGGGCCACAATGGCTCTTTTACGCGACATATTTGGTGAAAGAATAATTTCGCATACAAGCAATTTTAATTGGCCTCCGCGTTCCCCGGATTTAACCGCTCCAGACTTTTTCCTTTGGGGTTATTTAAAAGGGAATGTTTATGTTAATAAGCCCAGGACTATTGACGAATTAAAATCCAATATTCGAGACGAAATTAACAACATAACACCGGAAATTTTGCGAAAGGTCATGGAAAATGTGTTGGAAAGAGCACATTTGTGCGAAGCAGAAAATGGCCACCACTTGCGGGATGTCATTTTTAATAACTAATCTAAAAATATTCCCCATAAATTTGCTGTATTTAAAAAAAAAAATTAAAAAAATATGTCTTAAATAAAAAGTTATAAGCTATTCACACCACTTCGGTCATTTTGGGCCACCCTGTATTTACACGAAAATATATTATTATCAGAATTTCAATCAGGATTTACGAAAGGGCACAATACAGTATCGCTAATGATTGATATGATTGACGAAATAAGGGTAAAATTAGATAATAACTATATAGTGGTCTTAATTAGTTTGGACTTTGAGTCAATATGTCATGAAGCACTATTAAATAAGCTATATCAAATTTGTAACTTCTCGACATCGGCATGCCATTTCATTCGTTCTTTTTTTATGTGGCAACACACAATATGTTCAGTCTCAGGGTATAAATTCTTAACTAATTAATTAACAGAACTCATTTGTTAATATATTTTACTTGATATTACGTATTGTGGTTAGCGTACACGTGAATCTTGTTGCTAGCATGCCTCAATAATGCCCTCTGGCACAGAGACCAAATATTATATTGTTATATATTGTACAGAATTTTAAATAAAACTCATGAAAGGTTTGTTTTCCAAAAAAAAGAAAACTAAATGACAGATCGTCCTCAACCTAAGCGTCACTGCTAAGGACAGTTGTGTTGACTTAGCGATGATGATTAAATAATGAATACCCTGTGATTTTACTTGAGAGAATGCATAATTACAGCAATGCCTAACAATTCAAAACAAATATAATTTATCATAATTAATTTAATAACTTTGAAATCTGTAGTAGAGTGTACCAGACTTTACTGACTTTCTCATATCAGGCAACCAAATTATGAGTTCTTTACTTCGAACTCCATTAACCATCCAGTTTCCGAACAAAAATTAACTGCCAACCTATCGAAAAATGTACAATACTTGTCGTTTTACTACCACATCTATTTAAAAAGTCTTTAAATAAAATGCGTTTCTAAACTAGGATTTCAAATATATTCTTGTCTCTGCTTCAATGTTGGTTCAACCGTAACGTTATGTGTATGCATGTATGTGTGGAGTGGCAGAAAGCCTTTTTGTACTCTTTTAGTTTAGATTAAGGTCATTTATTGTGTTCGTGTGTGTGTGTATGTGGAAGCATATGGACGAATGTCAAACAATTGATTAAAATTTGATGAAAGCCATGGGTTTACAGCAACCAAATATTTAAGATTTGTACTCTTGTTAAGAGCCTCCGCCTTCCCCCGCCCCCCGGGAAACTGAAAGGAATGTGACTTTTTATGGTGAGACTCAACTCAAAAAAAAAAAAAAAAAAAAACTGTTAATGTAAAGGATTTATTTTGGGAGGAGAAAAAAAAAACTTTTTTCGTTTTTCGGTACAAAAGCTGATTGAAGTGTAAATATTAGCTAAACAAAAATTTAAAGCATGAGTTCATTTGATGTCATGCAGAACGAACGACAGAACTAAAGCGTACTAGGAATAAGTAGGAAGCAATGGGCCAGTGTTGTTAAACTGAACTAATGCTGAAGGAACGGATATAGAAGAGAAATTAAGGCACAAAAATATCATATAATCTTTCAGGAATAAAAATTATATAAAACTTAGAGTTGATTACGTTGCAAGATATCACATTTGGCACACTAAAATCAGTTAAGTATAGCGTGATTCTTAATATAAATGCTAATACATACAACAGTTTAACAAAATTACTACAAATGGCTTTGCGAATGATAGATTCTAGCACTTAATTTGTGATGTCGCATGTTGTATTTGTAATAATGTTAGATGTAACATGGCTTTAATTTTGGCCAGAGTCAGCTCAGTCGTCTCCAGATCCTCCATATGGAATAAAAAAACATCCAAATTTTGTAGTTTTTATCCTAATTAACAAATTCTCCTGCCATCCAAGAATTAGATGTTCTCTTCATTAGTTCCGCAATAAAAATTATTTTGTTAACATGCAACTAATTTACTGCCAACTCAAATAATGTAAACGGATAAATGTAGACGAAATCAAAAATGTTACTTTGAAACTGCGTAATTCGAAAGCACTGGGTATAGACGGCCTTAAACCGATTGTGCTAAAGAAAATGCCGAATAGTTTTTTCATTTCTCTCACAAATATTTTTAATTGGTGCCTCAAGAACGGTTACTTTCCAGATTTGTTTAAAAGAGCAAATGTAATACCTATTTTAAAACCAGGGAAAGAAGCTAAATCACCAAAAAGTTACAGACCAATTAGTATGTTAACCTGTCTTGACAAAATTTTCGAAAAAATTATACTACAAAGGATACAAGAATTCGCACAGTCAAATGATATAGTGAAGAAAGAGCAGTTTTGTTTTAGAAAAGAACATTCAACAATACACCGGGTTAAAAAAATTATAAATTTCATCGAAGGCAATAAAACAAATAGAATAAGTACTGAAATGGTGTTTTCAGATGTAGAAAAAGCATTTGATACTATATGGCATAACGGCCTAGTATACAAATTGAAAATTATGGGCTTACCTATATACATATCTTCAAAAAAATTGTAAAAAGCTTCTTGACAAATAGAAAGATGGTGGTTACTGTAGATAATGTAAAATCTACGGAAAGACATATTCTTGCTGGAGTATCTCAAGGATCTATCCTATCTCCTATATTGTATGCTCTGTACACATCGGATTTTAAAGTACTGACGAAATATACCACTGCACTGTATGCTGATGATACTGCAATCATAATAAAAGGAAAGTTATCAAATGCAATAATAAAAAATATGGAAAAATCACTTATACATGCAGAAAAATATTTCTCAAAATGGAAAATAAAAATTAATCAGGATGAAACACAGGCCATAATTTTTCCATTTAATAAATCGCCCAAGAGAATCCCCACTGTGTCTCTAAATTTGCAAGGCACGAAAAGTCCACTTCAAAATAGTATCAAGTATCTGGGTATTATACTTGATAAGAAGCTGACATTTAAGGAACACGTATACAAGACATGCGAAAAGGTTATTCGATGCGGAAGAGCAATTTACCCACTGCTAAACAGAAAATCGAAGTCGAATGTCAAGAACAAACTGATATTATACAAAACTTGTATAAGGTCAATTATGACATACGGGTGCCAAGTCTGGTTTACAAAAGCTGCTAATACTTACCGGAAAAAAAACTTCAAATAATACAAAATAAGAATTTAAAAATTATTTACAATTTACCAATTCGCTATCCAACATTACACCTACATCGAAATTTCAATGAAGACACATTTAGTATGGTTGTACATAATCTCACAAGAAGCTTTGAATGAATTAATTAATAATTATGAATTAATACGATGAATTATGAATTAATAAGAAATTTATAGACATAACTATCTTCTAAATCTTCGTTTCGAAGATGAGAGAAATTATTATTATCCCAATTTCCTTACACTTAAAACAGGTTTTTTACTATCTTTTTTACCTAAAAATGTAATATAAATATTAAACGAATTACCTCTCATAAAATAAGATATAAATTGTTGCAATACTACTAGTAAAATCTCAAGCCTTGTGAATATTAAAAATAATTTAAAAACTGTAGTAATGATAGTATAAATAAATGAAATGAAAATGAAAGCGGGAAAATAGCATTTATGCGTTTAAACTTTCTGATAAAGTGGTGATATTTGTTATACAAATTGTTGCAGCATTTTAGTGGATATCTGATGGGAATTAGCGGAAAAAATTTGACAAGAATATAAATTTTTATTAAATTTTATGGTTTTGCCTATAGTTAGCGTCGGTGTAGAAATTTTCAACCGATGCCGGTATACAATTTCAAAGCCTTATTCTTCGAGGTAATTATGGTCATGAATGGGTTATGGTTATGAATAAAGAACAATTCAGATGACAGATATTTATCAGCTAACAATCTTGCCAGACAGGCTTTACTGTACCTTTCTTGTGTGGTCGCGCTCAAGAAATAGATTTGTAAATTCCTACTTTTAAGGTAGAGAACGTGAAAGGGGACTAAAATGGCAACATGTCTCAGAACAAAATAATGGAGTTACAATCAAAAAATGAAGTGTGTAAACACGCCTAAATTTAAGATGGAAATGGGAAGGAGACAAAGTTATAAAAACGTAGCCTCTAGAACTATTGCCTTGGACTATTTGCAACTTTTTACACTCTTTTTATGCCTAAAGGTGTGAAATTTAAAAAATCACTTCCTATCACGTGCATAGTTTAGAAAGGAGATATGACTACCACTTATTCTGAGGAATTCTCTTGCTGTTTTTACGGCTAAAAGTCTGAATTTCGAAAATTGTCTTCTTTTCGCATGGCATCTCCAGAAGTAGTATGCAGCTATCAAATTTCATGATTTCATCTCTAAACGTTTGAGCATAACACCAGATTTGTCAAATATTTTAATCCGTTTTCATTCCTAAGATTACGAATTTGGAAAAATCGCTTTCTATTGAGCTTCTATTCTATAAGGGGCAGGTAAACCCTAATTTTTGTTTGTTATCCTATAAGGGACATGTATACCTAATTTGATTCAGGTGCTCATCAAACAGTCCTTGATCAGTCAGTCCGTTATCAATCAGCAACGCAACAATTTTATATAACTACAGATAATGGGCTGCACATTGCTTAATGTTTTAATATAATTCAAACTCGAAATGGATTAGATTCAGTTAAGTTAAATACTACAAAATACATAAAATTAATGTCGTAAGTTGTTTGCAACCGTGATATCTTGAATAATTCTCTTATTGCCGATTTCGTTCAATAATATTTGAAATCATATCCTGTTTTCCATATCCTCAACATTATTTATTGTTTTGTAAAATCTGTTTTAATGAATTTTGCCTACATGGCTTCTAGTCTATGCAAATGTTTCATATTGGCTTCTAATCAACTACGAAGAAAAAAACTGTTCCATAAATGCTTATAGGGTTATTACTATCATTGTCAGGATGTGCTTTATAGGAATATTTATAAATTCCAGAATTCGATTGCGCGTCCTGACATTTTATTTAAATGAAATGTAAATTAATGGAAACTATATGAAAGCGTTATATTGCAAGAGTTTCATCCAGTTAGTTCAACCAATAAATCTATCCATTACTGGAAAATGAAACAACTTTTTAAAAAGATTTTTATTATTCCGATAAAATTACAGATTCTAGTCCAGATTTTGTACAAAGTTTAATAGGCGAAAACTCACGGAAGACTCAAGAGGTTGTAAGGAACTAAATAAGTTGGAGAGGTAATCGCGAAATGTCTCATATTTGAAATGTTTCATATTGGCTTCCAATCAATTACGAAGAAAAATATGCTCTACAAATACTTATAGTGTTATTACTATCATTGTCAAGATGTGCTTTATAAGAATATTTATAAATTCCAATATTCAATTGAACATCCTGGTAACCCGTCCACAAATTTATTTTATGCCCCCCTGACATACAATACGCCATATATAATGTATACAAAATTTCCAAAATTCTTGAAACTTTGACTTTAAAATGTCTAAATCGGTTATGTGGCAAAAAATGTCAATTTGGACAATGGCAAAAGTGAAAATGTTTTGAGGCAAGAAGGAGCAGCTGTTGTCTATTGACAACAATACAAAGGGCCACAAATGTTAACAGCTTGAGAGCGGGGGAAAACGTGAGTAAAAAGGATGATGGCATTGTTGCTCAGAAAAACAAAATCCTTATTAAAAACAGGGCGTTAAAAGGAGCAACTACAAGGAGAAAGAAGTGAAAAGGGAAAGCTTCATTCAGTAGTAGGTGTTAATAATAAAGCGAAAATTTTAAGGCTTATTATTTCGCTGCACATTCCTCCACATTTAAGTTGGCCTCATTTGGTTTTAGCTTCAAATGTCCGGATAGCAATACTGTCGCCTAGGAGTGAGTGAAAGCGGTAACAGTTTGTTGGTAACACTTTGGTATTAAGAAAACAAATAAAAACGGCAACTTTGTCTTTAATGCTGAAAGCCCTTAATATTATAATGAAATTTAAATGTTTTCTGAAACTGAATTAATTTGTTATTTTTTGTTTTGTTTTGTTTTTCGACAAACAGCAACAAATGGAAATCTTTAGTAGTAGGATTAAGAAAACCGGTTTATAAAAATACGAAAACGACATAATTTAAAATGCCGAAATCAGTAGAAAATTAGGAAGCTAATGGGATTTCAATTAAACTGACTGAAATTCATTAGAAGTTGTTCTATGACAAATAATTGTAAGGAAAATCTCTTAAAATATATTGGGGGAAAAGAGGAAAAATGTGGCAATTGGTGGCATTGGTCAATATTAAAGCATATTAATAAAAAAGCGACTTGAATGGGATTTGGACAGAAAACTGGTTTATAAAAATATGACGACAAAATTATTCAAGGTGCCGAAATCGGTAGAAAATAAGGAAACTAATGGTATTTCAATTAAACTAAATGAAATGTATTAGAAAATGTTCCATGATTAACAATAGTAAGTAAAATCTTTTCAAATATATGAAAAAAAGGACAAATATGGCGACTGTATTATGTGTTATGGTATATTAATAGTGGGATTTGGGATTAATGAGTCGGATTTGGAATGATTCATACTTGAACCGAGGTATTTGAGGAGCCAACAACTAATACGACATTTCAGTAATAAGTCAAAAGTCTCGCTCTATAACGAATTAATTTAATTGATTACCGCGAATTGAATAGACAAAAATCAGGACAAAACCAAGTTCAAGAATATTTAAATAAAATGCCAATTAATGGAAACCATATGAAAGCATTGTATTGCAAAAGTTTCATCCAGTAAGTTTAAGCAATAAATCTATCCGTTATTGGAAAACGAAACAACCTTTTAATAATATTTTAATTATTTTGAAAAAATTACAAATTCCAGTCCAGATTTTCTAAAAAATTTAATAAGAAAAAACTCACAGAAAGCTCAAGAGGTTGTAAGGAATTAAATAAGCTGGAGTGGCAATCGCGAAATGTCTCATATTTACAAATATTTCAGATTTGCTTCCAACTAACTACGAAGATAAATAAAATACTCCACAAGTACTTATAGGGTTATTACTATCATTGGCAAGATGTGCTTTATATGAATACTTATAAATTCCAGAATTCAATAGAGCATCCTGGCATTTTATTTAAATAAAATGTAAATTAATGGAAAGTACATGAAAGTGTTATATTAGAAAAATTTCATCCAGTAAGTTTAAGCAATGAATCTTTTTTCCTTTATTGGAAAACGAAACAACTTTTTAATAATATTTTAATTATTACGAAAAAAATTACTGATTCCAGTCCAGATTTTGTACAAAATTTAATAAGGAAAAACTTACAGAAAGCTCAAGAGGTTGTAAGGAATTAAATAAGTTGGAGAGGCAATCGAGAAATTATAATAATTTTGACCAATTTGTTAATGTTTTTATTTAAGTATTATACATTTGTACTGAGATGGTGTTGTGTTGATGACGATAATTGATTCATCAACCGAGAATTTTCTTATGAACTTCAACTTGTAGAATATATTGCTGCACTGCGATTTCGAGTTTGATTCTATTTTGTGAACTACAATTAGTTGAGAAAATCTAATTTAGATGATCTAATTTCTCATTTTATGAGAAATTGCCTGTAATTAATCCAAGTGCAGGGAATTTGAAAGTGTACAAAAAAGTAAAGACAATAAAAAGAGATAATTTATATCAAGTTAAAATCAGGTGTATTCAAAGAAAAGCGATGTCCACCATTTGTTATGAATACGATAATAGAATATTCTATCTTCTTTAAACTTCTGATGATATTTCGTTTAGTTTTTTTACAGATTTTATTCATGCTGTTTTCGGACAAACTTTGAATTAAGCCAACAGTTTGCTTTACTCACACAATAATGCGTACGTTAAACTTTAAGTTATAAAAAACAAGTTGTGCGATAATGAAAACGACAGTCTTTAATATAAAAAGAAATTCAAATAATTCGCAAATTTTGAATGCTAAACTTTAGCCACTAGTTCCATATATTCACTGGATAGAAATTGATACGTCAAAGATGCGACAAGAAGAAGGAAACCAATAGATCAAATATTTATTGGCCAAAAGTGCATCATGACTTTTTAAGTCTGGCTGATTGACTGGTTGGTAGAAACGGTAGCTATTTTATTAAAATAAGTGCCCGCCATTTGCCAACAGATGGCGGCAGCTGTAAATGCTAGTCGATTCTGCCATAACCTATGGCATATGGTCAACACATCTTTTTCTTAGTTGGCGACTGAAATAGACATACATATCTATTATACATCGCCCGAACAAAATAATTCCAAACGCTTCGATTTTCTGTGCTTCTCTTCCAAATCGTCACACCAAGTTTCCTCACACCAATGGGGAAATTTCTAATTTAGGCTCTTTGATTGGTATTTACCTGGGAGTAACCAGATCCCTCTGCATAATTTTCTAAGCAGCTCACGATTTGCGATTTTCGGGCAAGTACTCCTTAGTAATGCCATCAGACATCCGTTTGATGGTAGCTAAATTGAGAAGGCAACTATTTGAGAAACCTAAATGACATGCTAATACCGAAATTAGGCCAGTAGGTAAATTCTGTTACTGAAACTCAACTCACCAGCATATTGATCGTTGGCAGCCCCAACCCTAGGATCGGATGCAGCGCCCTGATAAGGCCCTCATCTTAAATAAAATTTATCGCCTCGACATAATAGTGATTTTCTTCTGACGTCATATTCTTTTGGTTGTGTGAATATGTATGATTTTCTGTCAATCGAAGAAAACGACGGCTGAAACTCATTGAGAGCTTCAAAACGTTTACTTTGA
>JAHXMU010000601.1:86371-119822 GCA_019455685.1 Philornis downsi | reverse complement strand
GCGCATTATGGGCTAGAGGTGTCACAGGACCGTACTTGTTCCAAAAAAGATGCTGGAGGAATCTCAAAATGATCCACTGGTGCAACCAATCTATTGGCTGTCGTTTAAATGACATTGTATTTCATACATAATGCAGAAGGTGACTGTTTTGGGTATGCATTATGGGCTAGAGGTGTCACAGGACTGTACTTGTTCCAAAAAGGACGCTGGAGGAATCTAAAAATGATCCACTGGTGCAACCAATCCAGAGGCTGTCGTTTAAATGACAACATCCAAGCATTATGATGAAATAAAAATGTAATCGAAACCATAGCTTTATATGTGTTTTATTTAACTTTACTTGAAAATTAATAATGGATAAACTTATATATAGATTTTTCTGAATTTACGATATTAGACTCTCACAGCTATCTAAAAAATATCTGTATTTTGAATTGAAAAATTTCAAATGAAATGCACATACAACTTTTCATAACGATATTGCCCCTAATTTGGTCTTAAGTTTATGAAGTGAGAATAAAAGTGTTTATGTGATGTATGTCTGTTTAGAATGTAGTGGCTGACCATAGTGCGATGGTTAGGATATCTAGCCATAGTTTGAAACACTGCTGGTTCAATCCCCGATACAACCACCTATTGTTATTTGAGCGGCAGTCACCTCGACGTGTGAAGTGATTGACAAGTACTATTAACTTTGTTTTGAGTGTATGGACTAAAATTAAAATTGTTTCTATGATGTGTGTCTGTTTATAATATCATAATGCGATGATTAGTACCTGTGGCTATCGTTTGAAAAATAGCGGGTTCAATCCCCGATACAGCCACCTATTATTATTTGATTGGCGGTTACCTCGATGTGTGAAATAATTGACAAGTCTTATTAATTTTGTTTTTAGTGTATGAACTAAAATTAAAATTGTTTCTATGTTGTATGCAAGTTCATAATGTAGCGATCGACATAATACGAAGATTAGTAAATGTGGACATCGTTTGAAACATAGTGGGTGCAATCCCTAATGCAGCGACCTTTGATTATTTGAGAGGCAGTTATCTCGATGTGTTAGGTAAACGATAAGTCTTATCAATGTTTCTGTGACCTTCTGACTTGTTAAACTGTAAAAACTGTTTAACTGCGTTAAACTGACCCATTGAAAGAGTCTAAAATTATGATGATAATAAGCTCGCTGGGAAGCTCTCCTAAGTCGTATTCATGTGATGCAGGGGAATTTTTTTAACTGCGTTAAACTATCCCATTGAGTGAGTCTAAAAATAGGATGCTAATGTGCTCGCTGGAAAGCTCTGCTAAGTCGTATACATGATATCCTGGGGAATTTGTTTTATAATGATGTTTGAAACGGAAGCAAGAATTAATGCAGTTTTAATTCAATTATTGCAATTCACATCAAAATTGCGTATAATTTCTGGTTTAATTTTGTTTCATTGGCGGTCTCTCAAGAATGCTAAAGAAAATGAAAAGTTTGAATGATCACTTCTGATTAATTTATATAACATCTCACACAGAAAACTTTATTTAACAAAAATTTTATATAATTTTGATACGAATGCTAGGAAATGAAACAACTTACAACCTATTTTTCGCTTTGATTTCATTTCGTTAATTTTTTCTTAAGAATACAGGTGAAAATGGAAAGTTTAAATGACCACTTCTGGCTAATTTGTCTATCATCTCAAACAGAAAATTTAATTTAACAAAAACTGTGCATAATTTTGATACAAATACTAGGAACTGAAAGATATCAGAACTTTTTTCCGGTTTGACTTTATTTCGTTGATTTTCTCTTAAGAATACAGATGAAAATGGAAAGTTTAAATGACCACTTCTGATTAATTTATCTAACATCTCAAACAGAAAACTTAGTTTAACAAAAACTGTGTGTAATTTTGATATGAATACTAGGAATTGAAACAAATCAGAACTGTTTTCCGGTTTGACTTAATTTCGTTAATTTTCTCTTGAGAATACAGATGAAAATGAAAATTTGAATGACCACTTCTGGCTAATTTGTCTAACATCTCAAACGGAAAACTTGATTTAACAAAAACTGCGTATAATTTTGACTTAAATACAAGGAAATGAAACAAATCAGAACCATTTTTTCCGGTTTGACTTTATTTCGTTAATTTTCTCTTAATAATGCAGATGAAAATGAAAAGTATGAATGACCACTTCTGGCTAATTTGTCTAATATTTCAAACAGAAAACTTAACTTAACGAAAACTGTGTATAATTTTGATATGAATACTAGGAACTCAAATAAATAAAAACTATTTTCCGGTTTCATTACATTTTGTTGACATTACATCCTGTTGTTTCTCAGGAATACATATGCAAATGAAAAGTTGGAAAGATTGCTTTTAGCTAATTCGTTTTTTAGTATCTCATAAAGAAACCTACATTTAATGAAACTTTTGTATAATTATGATTCGAATCTGAAACAAATCAAAACTATTTTTCGGTTTCATTACATTTTGTTGACTGTCCTTTCAGAATACAGAAGAAAATAGAAAGTTTAAATCAAAATTTCTGGCTGATTAGTCTAATATCTGAAAAAGACAACTTTATTTAATAGAAAGCATTATAGGCGTTGTAAGAAAAAATTCCTTAGATTAAATACTTGAGGTTTAAAACATTTACAGTCATTAACAATAATGAAAAATGTAAAATTGCAGCTGAGTTTTATATCAACATTCTGATCTCGCGATTTACGTAGAAGAACAAAAATTGCGACTCTGTATTTTACAATTTTATATTCCCGTATCGTTAATTAGATTTATATGTATGATATTTCGTCTGAGTACCGATTTTATTCCTTTTAGTAAGGGTGTTCTAACATGAACTCAAGATTTAAATGACTGATTCAGCAATTGAATTGTTTCTCTGGCTGTATGACATGGGGCGCCGTCTTGTTGAAACCCTCCATGCCCTCCATACTCATTTCTTCAATTCTAGGCACGAGAAACCTGGTTTTCATTTCACGATACCGAACACCATTGACTGCTTGCGCTTGACATGACTCATTTTAATAAAAAAAAAACGTCCAATGATTCCTCCAGCCCAAAATCCACACCTCACAGTGGCACGTTGAGAATGCATTTGCTTCTCGTGAATCATTGGAGAATTTTCCTTACCCCAAATTAGACAATTCTGCTTATAGACGAAGCCATCAAGATTTAAATGGGCCTCGTCACTGAAGATGATTTTATCGGCAAAATCAGCATTTTCATGTTGTCTCTCCAATACCCAATTAACGAACTCCCTTCGCTGTCCATGGTCAGCTGGCTTCAGTTCCTGAGTCACTTGAACTTTGTATGCTTGAAGATGCAAATCTTTCGTCAAAATTCGCTGCATAGTGGATTTGGAGACACCAATTTGCTGAGCTCGGTATCGAATTGAAATGGATGGAATTTGAGCGACATCACCACCTACAGCTGCGACATTTTCGGTTGATCGGCCTGGTCGAACGCGCCTTGTTGTCTTTACATTACTAACAGACCCAGTTTTGGTAAATTTATCTATTAATCTATTTACAGTTGACTCTTTTGGAGAATTACTGTGACCCCAAATTGATCGCAATTTGCGAACTGTAGCGGCAAAACATACACCATTTTGGTAAAACAATTTCACAATGAGAATGCGTTGTTCACTCGTGTAGCGCTCCATTTTTACTAACCTCGTACCTTCTACTAGCAAACAATAACTATTGCTTAAATGTCAAACTATGATACTTCGAATGGCGCCAAATTTAAATCTTGCGTTTTTGTTTGGACACATTCTGTCCTATGCTTAACACAATATAAGATACTAGCCGACCCGGAAAACGTTGATTTGCCTTCAAATTTTAGCAGGAGCAGAAATAATTGCTTTCTAATTTGTGGTTTGTATAGGAAGTACCACTCCCCATTGTCCAATCCCGCCCATATTTGCAGCAGCACTTAAGATATGTACACCAAACCTACGCACCAAATTTTGTTTAAATACCGTAAGCAGGAGCAGAAATAATTGATTTTTATTTTTTGTTTGTATGGGAGGTACCACGCCCCATTGTCCAATTGGACCGAATTGTAAATCTAAACCATCCCGAGCACCACCCAGACGCATATACAAAAATTTATGCAAAGCGGTCCAGCCGTTTAGGAGGAGTTCACTGACAACGCCCGTACAGTAGAATTATATATATAAAGATAGTAATGTGAGTAAGCAAATCAAATAAATTTTTAATGTTGCCAACAAACTGTCTCTTCTCAGTAATTTTGCTAAATTATCCAGGTGGTTAGACTGGCTATTCTTTTTCTGTTTAGCTTAAGATGTAAGATTCAAAATGACAAAACATATTGTAATAACACTTAAAAATTGCAATGTTGTAAACAGAATAGGATCACTTGTTTTTATGGCAATTCAAAGCCTCATATTTACTAACAGCATTTTGTGTAATTGCGGTGATACTTTGCATATTTTTGTATTGTTATTACCTGTAGCCCTTTTTACAAAATGACCAGAAAATCGTTTAAAATCCACAAATTGTCAACAATGCTGACGCCACAACAGGCACTTGAACGCAACTAATTTGAAAAACAATATATCTTTCCAATTGCCACACATATATAAATCTAGAGAAAACGACCTACTATTCTCTTTTAAATTATGCGCTGTGAAACTAAAATATTTGCATATCACATGTGATGCATATTTATGTTTTTTATATTTTTTGCAGTCACAAATTCTCGACACCAAACAATGTCTCTCCCTTGGCACATAGGATCTGGGTGATATAGTTAACAATTTCAAAACTAGTGCTTGTTTTACGTCCTCCCCCTTCCGACAGTGTGATTTTTCAAGAGCAATGATCTTTCACTGACCTACATTTGAGAATGAGAACGAAGCTATTTTAAGAGGATTGTTAGAACTTTTTCCCTGGCAAACAATTTTGAAAATGTTATTGTTTAAATTTGAATGTGTGAATACATGAATTCATATGAATCTGAAATAGGTTTTTTTCAGTTTGGTTGCGCAGAAATCCCCATCAACAAATCGTTTTGCAAAAAAAAAACAAAAAATTGAAAAAAAAATAATCAACAGAATTCTCTTAAATGAAAGTTGTGTGAATTGGGAAATGTTTGTGTGAATTGTTGAACTTTTGTTTTTACTGCATATCTGAGAAAAAAAAGCTCTATTACAATTGCATATTTGCCTTCACAGCAGCCAACAACGGCAACATCAACAACCAGGCGCAAACTAACACTGCCATGTTTTCACTTATAGTTTTTACAGATTTAGTTGTTATTGTCGTTGTTGTTAACAAACGATTTCTATTATAGTTTTTGTTTGTGCAGAAACAAGAAATGAAACAAAAAAAAAACAAATTGCAGAGAAATGAATGCTGAAACAACTTGAAATGTTAAAAGCATTGAAAGCAACTATCAGCCATACTTTCCCTCCCCTCCTTCATGTGTGCAGTAACATCATTATCCTTTGAATCATCATCGACTAAGCAAAAAGTCTACCTTATTCCTGTACTCATCTCTTCTTCATCATGCTCATTTGTGGAGTGGCATTGTAAAGTTTATTTTGCACAATTTAATGCTACCAACACACAAGACCCCATCCATATAACTCCATCTATTTCTTTTAGTGTTAAAAACTTGTATGTATGTTTGTTAAAAAAAACATGCTCACATACACGCCACCACTGTACAACGACGCATTTATTTCATTTCAAAACACACTTAAATTTTAAGACAGAGGAAGAGAATGGTTAGGGGTTGTCTAAGACTCATACATACAATGAGAAATGTACATATATCGATATATATATATGTATGTACAATATTTATATATGTATGTCTGTATATATATAAAATTTTAGTTACTAACGTTCGAATTGCAATAACACTTGTTCCATTTCAATAAACAATCAGCAGCTCGGTTGCATTAAAGGCGAATATGGTGATCCCTCCTTTTAGTTCTGGGATAATCTTAAAATTCGTAAATGGTTACAAATTTAATAATAAGCAGTTAGCACTACACTCTGCCAAAAAAAAAAAAGAAAATTCCCGGGAATTGAATACTGCAACATAAAATATTTGCTATAAATTCAATTATATTTCATTGCTTTCAAAATAGACCACTTTCCATATAACACAGTTGTGCCCATGAATAATCCAGTAGTCAGCACATTTTTTAAAAGAATTTCATGTAAAAATCTTCAGTTTTCTCAGCGAACTAGAAACGGGTGCCTTGAAATGATATTTTGAGTTCTGGTGAATATTAAAAATCAGTCTGAAACTTATCAAATAAATGCGGCGGATATTCGATGGTACTTGTTAAATGAGATATGGTGCATATTATTGATATAAAATCTATACGTTTTCTTTTCACAAATCTATAATTTTTCACAAGCTTGCTCTCTCAAACGCCGCATAACAACTTGGTGAATTTTGGCAAGAAATTCATTCACTATGATTACCCTCTGAGACATGGTGCGTATTATTGATATAAAATCTATGTTTTCTGTTCACAAATCTTTAATTTTTTTCACGAGTTTATTCTCTCAAATGTCGCATAACAACTTGATGAGTTTTTGGCTTGAAATTCATTCACAATGATGGTCTTCTGAGACATGGTGCGTATTATTAATATAAAATCTATAAGTTTTCTGTTCACAAATCTATAATTTTTTTCACGAGTTTACTCTTTCAAATGTCGTATAACAACTTGATGAGTTTTTGGCTGGATATTTGTTCACAATGATGGCCTTATGAGACATAGTGCGTATTATATTTATATTATAAATATATATATAAATATATTATATATAAACATGTTATATGCATATTATAAAATCTATAAGTTTTTGTTCATAAATCTATATTTTTTCAAAAGCTTGCTCTCGCAAACGTCAGACCAAATAAATAATGTTCCCTAGACAATATTCCCTACTTAACTTCTGACTATCGGGTGGTAATATCGAATGCGCTGCACCACGATAAAATTCCTTAAACGTTATTTTTGTACAGACTCGCCAAAAAAAGAATCTAATGCGAAACTAGTTGAGTGGTTTGCACCATTTAAAATGTATTTTATGGATGTGTAGTCCAAATTGAATGAGAGCAAGTTTACTGAATAAGAAAAATTCTCCCATACTCGGCTTATGGGACGCAAGAGAGTTCGCTTATAGAAATTTGTGTCTTCTACAAACAAATTTTCGAAGAAAGTGATAACGGTAATTGACTTGTTTTCGACTGCGGTTAAATAATATGCTATTCAAAATTAAATTTTGATTTATTAGCCCATTTTCTTATTTTGGGAAAAGGCTGTTGGAGATGTAACAATTTTGTATCAGTCTCATTTCTATGGTGCTGAAATTGGAAATTCAATGAGACACAAGATTTCGTTTCTGAAATATCCATCTGCCATAATGTACAAGTACGTTCGTCAAACTTAACAATGAACACAAAAAAGTTGAGAAAATTTTTCTTTAGATTTTAACCAGCTATATCCCATAGCGTCAACATTCTCTTTACAGAAAGAACTGTCAAGCTCCTTAAAATAGTCATCAACCGCCGACTCTACCTCTTCATTGTTGGCAAATCTTTTACCACCGAACCACTTATTTAAGTTTGGAAATAGAAAATAGTCTGAAGCAACTAAATCTGGCGAATAAGGTGCGTGATGAACCAATTCGAACTTTAATTAATTAATTTGGTCATCGTAATGGTAGATGTGTAAACTGGAGCATTGGCTTGATGAAGCAACATTTGTTTTTCGCCAAATGAAAACTTTTTTTCCATAATTTCATTGCCTAAACGCAGCAACAAATTAGCACAATATTAATCCTAGATGAGTTTTTCTTCATAAACATAATTATTAAAAATAATCCCATACGTATCCCAAAAAAAAAAAAAAAAACAGGCGACATGACCTTGTCTGTTTATTTATTTCGGAAGACTGGCTTGGAACATAATTAGGTTTATAATTATAAAAGCTAAATGTTATAATTCTAATGCTCTAAGCCATAGAATTGCGATGTGATACCAAATGCATCGATCAGTAGCTATTTACTTTGGCAGTAAACTTACCACCAGAGTTTTGTTTAAACGGAAGAATAATTATTGCAATTTGTTTAAATTGTTATATTGCACTGTTTTTGCTTTTACACTTTTTTTCATATTTTTTAGATTACTGACTTAATTTACAAAATGGAAACCCCTATTCGAAATGAAAAGATTTCGTGCTTTGATAAGGGTGAGAAATAAATTGGAACCAGCTGGGCAAATTATTAAAAATGAAGTAGTTCTATCAGAAGTATATTTACTTGTTGGTTTTTCTGTTAGCAATTTATGTTAAAATAGATAACCATTGCTTAGTGGTTAGTGTAAATTTAAAAATATTTATTGTATGGCCAAACTCTGTAGAACAATATTTGAGTGAATTAGGTTATTTTTTAACTCATTCAATTCAGTTCAATATATTGTTTTCAAGGCATTTACAGATTTTGTTATACAAATAATATAAATAAGCATTAAGTTTTCACAATTTGAAGAACCAGAGATGTATTTCAGTTTATGAAACGGCAAAGGGTTCTAACGAGTATGTTAGATTTGTTTACAGTATATAATGTATGATCTTTATAGGTCAATTTTGAATACAGAATTACCCCTAATTATTTACATTTGTCTTCCCATTTAAGCTCTACATTGCTGACAAAAATGTTTTCCTGCAGAACAAAGCAGCCTTTTCTTTTTCTCGTGAAATGCATGGTTTGACTTTTATTATAATTAATAGCAATTTTCCATTTAACGAGGTATTGAGACCAGTTACATGCGACTTGCAGGATGTGATTTCCGAAGACAACATACCAGAACATTTGCATAGCACATCTTCAAATATACACTTAGCAAAATTATCAAAAATAGCATATTTGCTGTAAATGCGTTATAAAGTATTCGGGGTAAGTAAGAACCCGAGGTTTAGCCTGAAATTATATGAATTATTAAAGAATATCTGCGCCTGAAGTGAACTTTAAATGTCCTCGATAATATAAAGTTGTGTGCCATTTTAATGTGGTTTATATACTGCTAACCCATAGGCGGCACCGAATCAAAAACAGCTTTTATGTCCAGTAGTACTATTCCGGCTGACTCTTTTGGTTAAAATTAAACCTAACTATGTTTCGTATCTCAACCATTCATGTAAATTTATATTCAAAATGTTGTTAAAATTGTGTTTGCAACAAGCTGTAATATCAATTGTTCCTACAAATATTATTAGTTTTTTTTTACCAAATAGTGTAAAATCTCCACCAGAACATAGTGCGACTAAGATTAGAAATATATTTTTCGCACAGATTTTCGTTTGAGCTGTTCTTCTGATCACTCAAATGGCACTACGTATTACGACGAATGATTAATATTTATTTGCCCATTTCACACTAGAATTAATCATACGCCTCAATACAAAAACTGAAGCACGTATCCGTTGTTTTGACATTTACTTCAAATTGTTACTATTCATGCCACTGAACTCAACATGCAACTCCTTTCCCAGTAGAGATGTGAAAACATTTCTGAAGCAAATTGTTTGTACTTTACAATAGAGATTATTTATGTAAAAGTATCCTTTCTTATATGCACTTTTGTATGCTATACACTCCCTTCCACACATACACGCTCATATACATACATATTAATATCCATGCAATTACAATTGTTTTTATGTACATCAACAACCCCAAGGAATGTGGGTAAATGTTATGGTGGTAATGGTGTCAGGTGGTTATATGCGTTAGGATATTCATACGAGCATACGAGAGATGGAGTGTGTTCACTCATGTGTTGGCTATATGTGATTGCATGTTTGTATCAGTGTTTGTGCGTATGATTGTAGGTATTAAATAGTGCGTTTTGGTTTTTGTTGACTCAAGCACTTGCACTCTTTTTGTGGGTTACTTTGCCGCAACAGCTAAATGCAGAGAACAGTACAACACATTGAGGAGTGAAAAACAGTGGCGAACAAAGTGAGAGCATCAGTGTGAAGTTATAAAAATGTCTTATTAAAACAGCAAATACACACAACAAGAGAATGAGCAAAAGCGATACACACAGGCACATTGATTTTGAGAGGATTTCAAAGGAGAAAATGGAGGTGGAAGTTTGAATGTTCATGAGAATTCGAATAAAGAATTACAATAATTTTGAGGGGATTTCAAGGAAGAAAATATAGGAAAATAAGATGGTGAGAAGAAAGGTAATAGTGTAGTGTTAATATAAACAAGTAGTGAAACATGTGGTTGCACTTTAGGTATTTATAAGTTGTCATAACATCCGTCTATACAAGGAAAAACGGCTTCACTCAACTACAGTTATTGTGGTCTATTAATGATTTTCCAGAAAACGCCATTATAGTAATTATTTATGGCGTTAGAAACATAAGAATATGAAAATATTTTAAACTAAGCTTGGAAGGAAGCGTACACTCAATTTAATAAACTAAAAGCCTGACGCTTGCTAAATTATGGTGAATTTACCGAAATTTACCTAATTTAGGATATATTTAGTAGTATTACACATGTGTATTTGAAGCCGTTGCTTACAAAATTCTTTTGGAGGAAGAACATCATTTCCTTAATTGTGAAATAATGTGGATGTTGAAAACACACAATATCTGGTTATAAACTATTTTGAGAGCTTTGTTCGGTGTAGATTACGATGATCTTAGTCTTGCTCCTAACATACCTGCACAGACAGTCGATAAGTATGCCAGGAAAAAATGAACCAAAGTATAGTATATAAACTTGTTTCACCCAAACTTCAGTTTATTCTTAAATGTATTTAAGATTCTAATACAACACAATAATATTTAGTACTCTACTTCAAGTAGCTAGTACGATTTTCCCAAAGCAGGTTGCTAGTTAAGGTAAATCCAAAATATTTAGAATTTTCATCCTACATTAGTTTTTGGGCACCAATAAGCGCTATCACATTCGCTTCACTCTTTGAAAAACACTTTCTGAAATTCACGAATTCAATCACAAATTTTTTAAACTTGAAGGTTTAGTAAAAATGGCGATATCATATTTGAAATTTGCATTTCCTTAAAATAATGCTAATGGAAAAGAGTTGTACATCATCCAAAAAAAAAAAAAAAAAAAAAAAAAAATGTATGTAAAAACGTTGACTTTAAAACGAAAATAAATGAAATCATTTATATGGATTTTGAAATTAAAGTCAAATCGGATACATTACGGGAAGCAGCGGATGAGGCGGTGATAATATAGAAAAAATTTTGAAAAGAAGGAAAAGTTTGATTGAGAAGATTGAGTTTTAGAAAATCTGCATTTTACATGGAAGACATCGGAAGTCACCTGGCGGTTCGTTTTCATTCTTAGCTCAAATTTTTCAAATGGTACGGAAAGTTTAACTGCAAATTTAAATGAATACGGTATAAAAGATGTGAACCGAGAAACATGTGGACTAACCCAATCATTTATATGAAAGGTTAATCAGCTAATTTCTCCATTATAAAAATTATCATGAAGCAATGCACTGAGCAAAAAAAAAAAAAAACAAGTTTAATAAAGCTCTTAAATAAAAATCTCGCAGTATTCTACTGTGAGCTAAAAATAAGACACGTTTTCAGTTTCAATTATATGGGTAGATAGAATTTCAGAAATATTTTATTTCTAAGTTGATAATCGTACAACGTGCTAAGTCCGAGCTAAATATTACGCCATAGATATCATTCTCAATTTTGCACGAAAAATCTTGTGTATTCACAAGCGGCGGTTAGTATTCACCTAAGTGTTCTGATAAATTCCTAAAAAACCGTTTCATAGATAATGTTTTGAGTTAATTGGAGATACACATTGTGAATCATTGCCATAGGTCGACTTTTTAGCTTGCATAGAGGATAGATAAAGGCTTTCACATAAGTATCATCATCAAGTCACAATTAGGGAAGTTTCTGTTAATATCGGCATATTGGTTGGCTCATGTCATGCAATCTTTTCGGAAATTTTGGGCATGAAGCGTGTGGCAGCGAAGTTCGCTGCTGAATTTTGACCAAAAATAGCGTCGCATGAGCATCGCTCAGGAACTGTCGAATGACGTCAACGATGATCCAGATTTGTTTAAAAGGGTGACGAATATTGGGTATCATGGGTTATGACATCGAAAGCAAAGCCCAATCGTCCCAATGGAAGTGTCCAGGAGAGCTAAGACCAAAAAGAAAAGCACGCCAAGTTCGATCAAATGTCAAGGTTTTGCTCACTGTTTTCTTCGATTACCATGGCGCAGTGCTCCAGGAGTTCTTACCACAAAGTCGTACGGCAAATAAGGAGTATTTCCTTGAAGTTATGCGCCGTTTGCGTGAAGCATTTTTAAAAAAACGCCCGGAATTGTGGATAAAACTTCATGTCTTTTGTGTCCTGATAATTCACCTGCTTACTCATCTTTACTTGTGAGAGATTATTTGGCAAAAAAAAAAACTGTTATCTTGCCTCACCCACCGCATTCACCATATTTGGCCCCCTGCGACTTTTTCCAGTTCTCAAGATTGAAGAGATTCATGAAAAGAAGGCGTTTTGCGATGATTGAGGAGATAAAAACCGAATCGCTGAAAGAGTTCAAGGACATACCAAAAAGTGCATATTAGAACTGCTTCGAAGATTGGAAAAACGCTGGCACAAGTCTAGTACATCTGAGGGGGACTATTTTGAAGGAGATAAAATAGAAATTGATGAATAAATAAATATTTTTTGCGAAAAATTAAAAATTCATCTTATTTTTTGAACACACCTCGTGTACAAGGAGATATCAGTGGTCGCAGAAAAAATTCACTTAAGTGGTTTCAGCATAAAGTCAAATAACAATAACAATAACGTTAATAACAATCATACGTCCAAGCAATTAAATGCCAACACTTTAAGTTTATATTAATCATACGTCAGTGGTTTTCGGTTATATAAAGAGTGGCACATAAGTAACGTTATCGGCGACTATATTGAATGCGTTTATGTGCATCATTTGCTTTTAACTCGTGAATCAACTACATTTTATATAGGAAAAGATGTAACATATGAAAAAATTTTTGCAACGACCGCCTAAACATCTCTACATATAACTGCCGAGAACGTCGCCTGGTGGAATTTTATTGTAATTATTGTCCATATTTGGAATTACATACGGGGATTTTGTAAGAATTTAACATCTTTATATGCTCATGTAAGTGAAAACAAGTCTTAGTAGTTTCCATTTCTGACAATAGGATGCGGATTTTCATCAGAGCAAACTTTAAATTTAACTTGTGTTTCCAATGTCACAACAGTTTTTCATAATATTCCATAGCAATAAATTGCTAGTTTTTGAATTTTTGGATGCCAGCACAATTACACATATGGATTCTCCTACATATACATTAAAGTAACTGTAAAGTTACAATCCTTAAACACATTTCTGGTTGTGGCAGGAGGGTAATGATTTTCCCGCAATTCTTACAGTTGATGCCGTAACATTTTCTGTACTCAACATTCAGCTTTTGTAGCGAAAACCATCCTCCTTTTTTTCTCGTTCCACTCGTATGTTATTATTTTTATTTTCGATTGCACAAACATCAGGTGCACTGTGCAAAGTTCAAAGTGCAATGAAATCCATTTATTCTACTCTCAATGATTGCAGTCTCTGTATGGAAGTTTCCTTTGTTATAACATTATTTTGAGGATTGTTATGGAACAGATGCATCGAACTACAATGCAATGAGTATTTATAACTTAGACATTCCACCCTTTGGGTTTAAGCATCAGACGCCGTTTGTACATTTTCGATTCTTTTTTTTTAGTGAACTGTGCATATGACGTTTACAATTAATGACGTAAATGCAAGGACAAAGACCTTGAATTGCAATGCTCTTGAATTTGTGGGGCGGTGTAGTTTTTACAGAACTAAGGAAATGCATAAGAGTCAGGTAGTGTGTTACTGAATTGTATCAAAAAGATGTAAAGATCTAAAATAAAGCTTTGTTATATATACTTTCCAGATTTCAATAAAACTAAAGACACTTACAAAGCCGGCTTACCAGAATAAATCACAACCAAGATATGAGCATAACAATTTCCTAAAATACGTTAAAGCAAAGTTTTAAACCTTCTAATGGGGCGCAAGTATAAAATGATATCGATTTTCAAGTTCGATACTAACTTTCGAACAACCAGTTGAGACAAATTTCTATTTTGATTCAAAGAAAAAAAAATTGTTTAACTTCTATTGCATCATGAAAATTTTACTTCATTCCATTTCCATTCAATTTCCAAATTTTAATGTTTTCGAATGAAATATACAGGGTGGCGCAATAGAACGTGCATATTGCATCATTTTTTTTTGCGTGCACATTGCATCATCTTACATCGTTGGGTTGGCGGGCTCTTGGAGTTTTAGTCGCTATGAATCACTTCGACGGGAAGCGTCGCGCATTATGCGTGCGCGCATTTCACGAGAACTCTCGTTCATATATTGCAACTAGGCGACTATATTGTGCTGAATATGGACTACGGCGAATTAGTGAAGCTCCGAGTGCTAATTTAATTAAAATATGGGTAAAGCGTTTTGAAGAGACCGGTTCAACATTTAACCCACAAGCAAATGGTCGCCCAAGAAAATCTAGGACCGAAGACAATGTTGAGAGCGTTATGGAGTCAGTACGAGGAAATCCACAAATGTCGACTCGCAAGAGATCGTCTGTCTTACAATTATCGCGACGAAGTTTGCAAGGAATTTTAACATTGGATCTTAAACTGCATCCATATAAGCTGCAATTAACACAAGAATTGAAAGAGTCTGACTTCATAGCCAGGCTCGCGTTTGCTAATGAAGTGCTTAATCGATTTTCCAATTTTGACAATAAAATTTCCTCTGACAAGGCTCATTTCCTTATGAATGGGTTCGTAAACAGACAAAATTGTCGTTACTGGAACAGTGAAAACGCCAAAATCAAACACCAGAAACCATTGCATAGTCCTAAAGTGATAGTATGGGCAGCAATCTCTGGCAGAGGAATAATTGGTCCTTTTTTCTTCGACAATGCGCGGGGCCAAAACGTCACGGTTAATACGGAACGCTATGTTGAGATGTTGGACGGATTTTTGGCTCCAGAAATTGAAAGTTCAAGAATAGTGAATTCCATCTTGAATTCTTGGTTCCAACAAGATGGAGCTACCTGTCACACATCAAATGACTCCATGGCGGTGGTGAAGCAGATGTTCCCTGGCAGACTGATTTCGAAAAGTGGTGATATCCCATGGCCCCCACGTAGTCCAGACTTGACGCCTCTTGACTTTTTTTTTTGTGGGGATAGCTCAAACACAAAGTCTGCAGTAATAATCCAAGAAACATCGTTCAGCTCAAGGAGAATAACCGTGGTGAAATGGCAGCCATTACACCAGTATTACTGAAGAAAGTTTTCAATAATTTTCGTTTGCGGTTAGAGGAGTGCCGTCATAGAGAGGGTCACCATTTAGATGATGTTATTTTTAAAAAATAAACTCCATTTATTACTCTACAATGCCTTAGATTTATTTTAACCATACCTTTTGTATTTATTTTTTAATCTATTTTTTAAATATGCACGTTCTATTGCGCCACCCTGTATATACCATAAATAATAACATTAATATGCAATACAATTTGTCATAAACAGATTCTCCTTATTTACCCGGTTTTTTTTTTTTTTTTTTTTTTTTTTTTTTTTTGTTAGCAGTGTTTTGGTTCCATTGTTCGGTTTATAGCGGAAAAACAGTTTCGGTTCAGTTTACGCGGAACAAACCACAAAAGTAGAAAAATATTCTCCCAAATATGTGAAAAATTGGACCTGAAGTGATTTATTTAATAGCAGTAATCATAATTATAGATTCTATAATTCTATAATATAGAATGATGCCGATGTAATTAACCAGGACGGGGAGAAATTTTTTTTTCACTAAATCAATGGATACTTTGAAAACCTAAATGAGATGGTTTATTTCTAAAATATCTCCACATTTCTTATAAACTCATTTAAAATTAGAAATAGAGGCTTTCCAACATAAAATATTAAGTGATAATAAAATTATTTCTGTATTACCTCCTCATTATATTTTGTGTTCAAAGACAAATACTGGAGTGAAAACCATTGTTCACATTTTTGCTAATGTAAAATAAATGTTGTTCATTCATTTGCAAATTGTGCTTCTTAATATGGTAATTATAACTTAAATTCCTGTTAATTTACAACTAAGAAACATTTGGCTTTCATCGTATAATTTTAGTATATTTTTAGGAAATTGACTAATTTTCATTCCATACGCTTGCGATGAAGCGTAATGAGCTAAAAACTTTTATTTAAGTTTTACATTAACACGAAATTTGCCATGTCTAAATTAGCTACACTCCCCCTTTACTTGAATATAACACATAAAACAGCTTCCCCCCACACATACAATGGGTACAATGTAATTAAATGTCATAAAGCTCGCACGTGCCACAATAGTGACAAATGACTTTCATGCCAGACATGCCTAAAGGGATCATTCGTTAAATATTAAAGTTGAACAATCTCTTGACGGAAAATGAATGAACTAAATGTAGCGCCTCACAAACACGTAAAGATGAGTATTTTCAACTAACTGCAAATTTAAATTTAACGTTGATGTTATAACTGCCTGTGGCCCTACTCAAATCGTATGTCTGTAGTTAGAGTGACAGTGGTGTCCAATTTGGCTACAAAATTATTATTATTGTTATTATTGCTAATCAGGCGAGATTTACATTCATTAAAGTTAATAACAATCATACGTCTAAGCAATTAAATGTCAACACTTTAAGTTTATATTAATCATACGTCAGTGGTTTTCGGATATCTAAAGGGTGGCACATAAGTAACGTTATCGGCGACTATATTGTAGATGTGACATATGAAAAAAAATTTTGCAACGACCGCCTAGACATCTCTAACTGCTGAGAACGTCGCCTGGTGAAAGTTTCGTGGTTTTCCTCAACACTTGCTTGAACTCGAGCAATGGCCACTTCATTTCGAAATGCATGAGGTCTTCCAGCACGCGGAAGCTCACAGACAGCCCCTTGTTGCCCAAAACCCTCAACCAATCGGTAAACTTTTGGAGCGCTAGGAGCATTTCAAACATGAAAGAAATTTCGATATGATCTAAATAATCAAATGCTGACTTTCAAAGTAAAATTCAACTTGTTGCCCAAAACGCTGAACCAATCGGTAAATTGTTGGGGAGCATTTTGAACATGAAAGAAATTTCAATATGATCCGAATAATCAAATACTGACTTTCAAAGTAAAATTTAACAACTTTGGTTCTTTGTTCTGAGTTGAATCTTTCCATCATAAATTTCCCAAGTATTATTTGGTTAATCCTGTAAAGAGTCAAAAAGAAAGACTTAAGCAAAAAATTTATTCACTAATCAAATCTTAGCGTTATTTCTGCGCCGACCTATAGAAAGGAATATTGAGTGATTTATATATCTGGCATAAGCGAATTTACATTCTGCCAAAGAAGTACATAGAATTGATCGTTTAAAAAGGCAGCTTAAAGGAATTGTCAAAATTATTGTTGTCGCAAAGTTTGCGCGACTATCTTCTATGCGGACCCAAAGTTTGAGTGCGATTTATCTTCGAGTTTGTTTACAATGCTCGACATCTCAATGTCAGTACATCTCAAGTGTTTTTCTTGATTTTTACAAAGTGTGTATTGTACAAAATTGTGTATTGGAAATGAAATTTCGAAATCTTACAGTGAATCAATTTTTGTCAAAAATTCTAGCATATGATTGCTACAGTGCATTCCAAAGCAGCTGACACATGGTGGCAAATTAGTCTCACTCTGATCGAACGTAAACGTCTTCAACTGAAGTTGATATCGATAAAGTGAGAATAATTATGACTAAAAATCGTCATTTAAATTTGATGGCCAATGAACATTCTGTGTCGTATGAATTAATTCATGTCATTTTACACGATTGTTTGTGTATGAAAAATGTTTCTGCTCGACTAGTTTTGAAAAATCTATACTTTTTTCAAAAACTCCATAAGGTAAAGATTGCTGAAGACCTACCACGGTGAGACAATTCCAATCTCAGGTTCAAAAAATGTATTACAGCTGGCAACAAGACCTGGTTTTGTGGGCTTGACATTCAAATCAGTCAACCAGTTTTGGAATGGCACCTTCCAATTGAGCCGAGACTGAAAAAAATCACATCAAACTCGAACAAAAGTCGGCCAAAGCAATGTTGATAATTTTCTTTGGTTATCGCTGTGTTGTGCACTAGGAATTACTATCAGAAAGGTCAGCCGGTAAATTCTAATTACGCGCCATTTGAGAGAATAAATTTTTTGAAAATAAACAGATTTTTGAAAAAAAAGTGTATGGATTTTGCTCCACAATAAAGAACATCAAACGACGCTGTCATTGTGAACTTATTTCAAATATCATAACAGGAGCTCCTTATTGACTTGACTGCTATTAACATTTTCAAATTTAAATTATCTTTATGGGTCGATAGAAAGAAAATTTGTGGCGATAACAGAATTATAAAATTTTCAGTAAATTCGAATTACGCGCCATTTGAGAAGTAAATCCTTTGAAAAATACCAGATTATTGAAAAGAAAGTGTGAACGGATTTCCAACACCATATTAAGCATTTACTTAACTTGACTGCTACTAACGTTTTTAACTTTAAACCATCGATAACAGAACTCAAAAATTTTTGGAGTGGCACCTTCCTAATAACGCCGCCTACAGAAGAGAACACCCTAAAGATAAAGTGATGTTGATTGGTTTCTCTGTGCGCTGAGATTTCTTGGCAAAAAGTGAATAAAGAATATTATCTGAGCACTATAAAGTGTTTAATGGAGCAAATTCGTCTAAGAAGACCAGTTTTGGGGAAAGAAAACTCACAAATGTTGTAACGCATCAGCCCGCAAAGCTACGATCGGGAACAGTTTCCTATTGCCAAAAATATTATGGAAAAACTGCCGCATTTAATGTTTTCGGCTGACTTTCTCTTCTTTTCAAATATCGGATTATCACTTCGAGGCAACCGTTTTTAGTTAATGGAATACCTGAAAGAGAACTTGTGGCAAGAATTGAAGTTGACAAATTTCAGAATGTGCGCCTTTCAACTAAGCCAAAGCAAAAAAAAGAACACGTTGAACTTGAATAAGCTGAAAGTGATATTGAGAGGATTCTTTGATTTTCGCGGCTTTATAGATTCAGAAATCTTGAAAGATAGCCGAGCGATTAATATATAATTTGTACACGCATTATGCGACGTTTGACGAAAAAGGTCAAATTTGTTGAAGAAAATTTATGAATTTTGCACCAAGATAATTGTGAACGACATCCTGGTCAAAAAGTTAACATCAACATCAACCACCATGTTCACGTAAATTGGCTCCGGCTAATCTTTTTCACTTCTGCTTACACTTTTTATTATATGGAAAATATTTGCAACGTATTCGCACATGACATGGCTTTGGTTTAACCTTTCCTCGATCCAAAATTTAAATCACCACTTCAAGGCATTCGTTTGGATTGATAGAAGTCATTCGCGACGTAAACTAAAATCTTTTCTGGAGTATGGTTTTGAAAGATATTTCGATGAGGAAATTTCGATGATTTTAAGGATATTATTTTGTAGGGGGCCTACATTGGAAGCAATACAACAAATTTGATTGAATAATAAATATTTTATAGTTTGTTGACCAATCGGCTGCATTATTTTGACAGAATGTCTGTTGGAGACAGTGAACGGTTTGGTAAATATTAATGGAGTTTGAAATACTATGATGCATATGTTTAACCAATAGCTAGTTTTTTGGTTATTCGAAAAAACCCCAAGATTGTATTTCTGAAGACTTATTTGATTCAAGATTCATTCAGTTTTAGACTCCGTAAAAATTTTCTGCCAAACATACAACGGAAGGGATGAAACTTGTTATTACCTGTAGTGAGTTAAGTGTAATATGGAAATATTTCTGCTTTTGCGATTATTGACTAACTTAGGAAATTGTTAAGATTTAGTTCTAGTGATAAAAAATATTGGGGTTATTACCGGTTACCAACCGTAGTGATATGTAATATTTGCAGAATTTTCTTTTACTTTCTAACTATATATACAATTTTAATAATTCAATATACTCGGTAATACGAGGCCGGTTTCAAAACTAGCCGACATAACAGAGAAGACACAGAAATCTTGGAAAACATTAGCTTTATTTCTCAACATTACCTTCTTTTGGCTCGATACACTTTTCTAGCGATAATCAATAGCTTCTTTACCCTGTTTATGGTACGAACTGACAAACTCTTGAAAATGGCCATCAACTGCAAACTCCATCTCTACATTGTTGGCAAATCTTTTACCAGTGAGGCATTTTTTCAAGTTTATAAATAGAAAATAGATCGAAGGAGCTTAATCTTGCTAATAAGGTACGTGATGGAGAAATTCGAAAATTAATTCATTCATTTTGATCATCGCAATAGTGGTTGTATGAACTGGGGAATTGTCTCAGTGAAGCAACACTTTATTTTATGCCAAAGGCGGTGTTTTTCACAATTTTATTGCCTAAACGCTGCACTAAATTGGCATAATATTTGCCGTTGATGGTTTTTACTTTCTGAAGATAATCAACAAAACTAATTCCATGTGTATCCTTAAAAACGGACGCCATGACATTGTCTGCAGATGGGACTGTCTTCGCCTTATTCGGACACAATTTTTCCATTCCCGTCCACTGCTTTGATTTTTCCTTTGTTTCAGATATGAAGTGATGGACTAATGTCTCACCCATGATTACAAATCGATGAAAAAATTCGGTTTTATTGTGGTGAAACATCGCCAAATACACTACTAAAACATCATTTATTTTACGACGCTGCTTTTGCTCTATTTAGAACAAGCGCGGCACCCATTTTGCTCACAACTTTCTCATCTTTAACTCTTTGGTCAACATACGATGTGTAAAACTTTTTAAAATGCCTATCATTTCAGCTATATATGCGTGATATTCATTCGGTTATTATCCACTACCATTTTAAGGATTTTCTTATCCGAGTCTGGCGTGCACACCTCAATTGGCAGAACACTACGATGTTCGTCTTGGTAGCTCGTACGGCCACGTCTAAAATCTGCTATCCAATATTTTGAAAACTTAAACGAAGTAGCAGACACTTCCGAAGTAAAATCTAGATCGGCATTAATTGATTGGTTGGTTGTACTGTGACTTTTCATGTATAGTTATTGAATGACCTAACGGTGACCAATTTTTCCATGTCTACAAAGTCACTGGGATCATTTTCTTTTGATGGCTTAATAAAAATATATAGGTAGGTACTAAACAACATGCCGCCTTGAAGCTTAAAACATATGTTTTATAAGGTTGCAACTTTTTTCGAAAATAATTTTTTTCAAACTACTGGCACAACCGAATACGTCAATTCGGCTAGCTTTGGCACTGCCCTCGTACTTTTATCACAACATAAATTTTTACATTATTTCTAAAGATTCAACGTAACAATGGTTCAAATTACTCGGGATATTAACACCATAATTCAGTTCTAAAATAATTTGTAATTACATGTCATTCTACCATTTACGTGACACGTGATGATTACGCGTCTTGCCACCACACATTGCCCCATAGTTTAGATATATTAAAAGTGGTAGTTATACTTGAGATGGTTTTATCGCATAATAACTACTTGTTGTTATAATTAATAATACATATGTATCGATAAATTTGTAATATGATTTAGTGTTAGCGTTTACGGACAACATTTCTATGGTTTGCATGTTATGAATTAATGTTAATTATACATATTATATTAGCGTGATGTGGATGTTCCTCACATGTAATATTCGTTTAATTGAAGTTAATCAAAACCACTTGGCTTTCATGCTGTTACATGTGATGGCACAAACATTATACATTAATTAGTAATGTGATGCCAGAATTGTACTCGATTGACCTTGGATAAATTACTGGTTGTTGAGAAATTCGTGTGTCAAATGTCTCCGAAAAAAATTGATTAAATAAGAAACGAACGTTATATAATAATTGAGTTGTCAGTAGAATTGAGATAAATGAAGGTTTTTTTTAGAATATGCTGAAGTATTTTGGCAAGTATCCGTATCTGTAAAATTCATCAAATAGAAGCTATACTATCTATAAGCAGCACGATCATAAAGGGTGTCCCAACAAGAACGCAAGACTGAAATGACTGACGCAGCAATTGAAATGTTTCTCTGGCTGTGTGACATGTAGTGCCGTCTTGTTGAAACCAAATGCCCTCCACATTCATTTCTTCAATTCTAGGCACGAAAAGACTGGTTATCATTTCACGATACCAAACACCATTGACTGTTTGCGCTCGACATGCCACATTTTCATAAAAAAAGGTCCAATGATTGCTCCAGCCCAAACTCCACACCACACAGTGACACGTTGAGGATGCATTTGCTTCTCATGAATCACTTGAGGATTTTCCTCATACCAAATGCGACAATTCTGCCTATTGACGAAGCCATCAAAATGGGAATGGGCCTCGTCATTGAAGATGATTTTATCGGCAAAATCAGCATTTTCATGTTGTCTCTCCAATACCCAATTAACGAACTCCCTTCGTTGTCCATGGTCAGCTGTCTTCAGTTCCTGAGTCAATTGAACTTTGTATGCATGAAGATGCAAATCCTTCGTCAAAATTCGCTGCATAGTAGATTTGGAGACACCAATTTGCTGAGCTCGGTGTCGAATTGAGGTGGATGGAGTGTGAGCAATATCATCACGTACAGCTGCGACATTTTCGGTCAATCGACCTGGTCGAAGGCGCGTTGTTGTCTTTACCCAGTTTTGGCAAATTTATCCATTAATCTTTTTGCAGTTGATTTTTTTTCAAACATTATTGTGACCCCAAATTGACGGCAATTTGCGAACTGTAGCCGCAAAACTTTCACCATTTTGGTAAAACAATTTCGCAATGAGAATGCGTTGTTTATTCGTGTAGCGCTCCATTTTTACTAACTTCGTACCTTCTACTAGCAAACAATAACAATTGTTCAAATGTCAAACAATGACACTTCGAATGGAGTCAAATTTAAATCTTGCGTTCTTGTTTGGACACCCAAAGAAACACAATTCGTTCCTCATTATTTGATTCTCCACAGTAAATTTTTAATGATTTTATAATCATAATCGGCTTTTTAATGTCTTCTGCCAAGAACTTTAAACTAATGCACATTTCTTTACAAGCGCCAGGTTCTATTTAGTTGATACAAAAATGAGCACTCATCAAATATGCCATCACAACACAAATGAAATTATAGGAAAGGGCTTTATTTGGCAAAAAATAAAGGCTTGTTTCATCAAGTCAATGTTCCAGTTCACAAACATTCGCTATTGCTGTGACCAAAATTAATTAGTTAAAGTACAAATTGCTTTATCACGCACGTTATTTGGTAGATTTGGCTCCCTCGGACTATTTTCTATTTTTAAATTTGGTACAAGAATTGCCGACAACACAGCACATCTTGTGCAGTCTAAGGATGATGGCTATTTTAAGGAGTTTGGCAGTTCTTACTATAAATAGGGTACAGAAGCTTTTGAATATTGCTGGAAAAGGTGCATTGAACTAAAAGGGGATTATGTAGGAAAATAAAAAAAATATTCGGAACTTTTTTGTGCTCCCTTTATTAGGTCCGCTGGTTTTGGGTCCGCCCTCGTGTGTTCTTCATTGGTTAATCTTGGTTTTCTCTCAGTGATGTGACGCTACTACATAAAAACGTCGCCAGGAAGCTCAAACTAAAGTTTGATTTCATTACAAAAGCAAGACTACTCAAATTCATCGATAATGAATTTTCATTAAAGAAATAAACCATCGCAGATATCGCTACCAATTTCATGAAATGGGAAAATTGAAATTTATTATTAATTATACTCGTACGTAGTAATTGTTGGAAGGAAATCAGAAGGTTTTTTTGTTTAAGTCAGGCAATTCTTAGTTCGAGAAGTAAATTATGTGATGTGATGTGGTAGTGATTATTTTTTTAAGTTTTTTTTGCAATACTTTTGAGACTGAAAATATAGCCGAAGGAAAAAACCACTTTTAGCCAATTCAGTTAGATCTTTGGTGGTAATTTTATGAGATCCGCATTAACTTTCTAATCTATTCTTGCTTTTAAATATTACTCACAATACCACTTATAACTTAACAGGTGCTTACAAAGCATTTTTCTCTTTCCTTTTTAATTTCTTTTTTTTTAAGCTACATTATCGATGCCTACTTTTCCGTTTTTTGCTTTATTTTGCCATTGTGTTTTTCCTCTTCTAAGTGAACTCTCTTTTAATTATCTTGGATATTTTTCCAGTTCAAAATTTTCAACTTGAAATGGCTTTACTTTAATTCACTTTTAATTTTCCATTTTTGTTCTTTTTTTCTTTGTCTTCAAAGTATTATTTTTTTTATTATCTTGGACATCTGTTAAGTTCAAAATTTTCAATTTGTAACGCCTTTATTGTGATTCACTTCACATTCGGTTGACATTTGTAGTTTTATATTTTGTCTTCAAAAGCAATTTATAAATTTTTGGCTTAAGCTACCTATCGTAAAACCGATATTTTCTCACTTTCTCGAAACTATAAATGCTAAATAGGTCTTTATATATTCCACTAACAATGATTTCTAGAATATTTTGTGACATCCATCATTCTGAGTTCTACATAATTCTCAACTATAAACTGGCAGATTTTTGTGCACATAAGTATGTACAGCTCCCAAAGTAATCATTCGACATAGTCAGTAAACACTTCTATTGTGTTTCAATAGAATACAGGAGAGATTGTTTTTAATTACCAGCAAATAGAGTGGGTGTCCACAATTTGAAATCCAACAAAATCCTTAATGATAATTAACAAAAATCTATTTATTCCTCATTAGTTTTAATAAGAGATCACAGTGGAGCTGAAGCAGGATTTCATTGTGTCTCTATGCAATGAATCATATCTATTGGTGCACTTTTTTTTATTAATCCAACGAAAAAATTGTTTTTAAGACCGCTTTTTGACACGAAACATTAGCCCATAAATATCATATTCTTTCCCAAGTTTCTGTCGAACATTTTATCCATAAAAATATATTCTTTGGTATATTGCAAACAAGGAAATTCTCCCCACAAATTTTTCGGCTAAAATCCAGATTAGCATCGAAACAACTTGTATTTGATCTGTGAAATAATTCCTACAATCTCGCTGCATTCTTATGCGATTAAGTTTATAGGAAACTATTTACGCAATCTACTTTTTAATGTGACATAAAACTTCGATAATGGAAGCAACAGATATGTCTGTTTTACGATTTAGAGTATGATGAAAATGTAACTAATTCCTTAAAGTGTTCAAAGCATTCACTTCATAATTATCAGGCAAAATGTATAGAAATTTAGTTTGGGATTGTTGATTGTTGTCAAGCGGTTTGAATTTAAAACACAGTAGTTATGTGATTGTATTCATTTTTAACTTTACTTAATCTGTCAACCATATCACAGTAAACAGCTTATTCAGCTTAATAGTTCTATTGCCATGTACAAATATTTTTTTAATAACTATGACATTCAATGCGTCAACCCATTCAGTTGACAATACGTAAACATTTCAAATAACTCATTTGGTTAGTCCAAAATATATACATCATAGTGTTTGTTTTATTTGTTTAACAAGTCCCACCAGTGAAAGTTGAGTCGAGAAAGCATGTAATTGTAGAAAATTTTTAAAATAAAAAAAGAATAATTATGAGTATTTTCACAACTTTCTGATTTTAGTTGGTTTTATTGTCAAAACTGGTACATACGAACTTTGACTATTCATGCCAAAATTTAGCTATGTGCACCAGCTACCTTCAAACAACAACTAAAACAGTATAACACTTTGTTTAATTAAACCAAAACGGTCTGTGGCCAGTAAACTTGGCATAACGTACGATATCATGTCCACTTGTTTAATCAATGAAACGTATGAGTAATAATAATTTCAATTACTTCTTACTGCGGGTACATAACAGGTAATTTCGATAAAAATCTGTATTACGTATACGTTTTGAAATTATTTTCTATTTAGACTGGTATGAAGTTTGGAAATGTTCCAAATAAAAACATGGCCATAATTAAAAAAAGAAAAAAGCCCATTTCAGCCTCTCTGCTTTTTCAAACTTATTAAAATTTGATTCTTCAAAATAGAATTCTCGAAGTTTTTATAACAAACAGTATTGTAGTGTTAGAATTGTTTACATTTACCGACTTTTCATATCCATAAAAAAATCCGAAATGTCAAAAAGTTAACTTTTCAACATTTTTAAATGAACAGCAGTTATAGATATGTCGAAATTTTTACATATTGGGAACTTCTTTATAACAAACAGTATTGTAGTGTTGAAATTTTTTAACATTTATCGAATTTTCATATACATAAAAAAAAATCGGTATGTCAAAAAGTCAACTTTCCAACAATTTTAAATGAACTAAAATGACTGTAATGTCGAATCTTTTACATATTTGTGGGCTTTGCATATATACATGAAAAACACGAATGTTCAAGGTTCCACTTTTTAAATTTTTATAACAAAAAGTACTTTAGTGTCGACAGTTTACGCACTTGTCGACTTTTAACATATTCGAATAATAACAAAGGTCGAAAAGTTGACTTTAAATGTGTGATTAAAACGTGCAAGATAAAAAAGTCTGCTTTCCAACTATTTCAAATATTCAAAATTCAAATATAGGAAACGTTAAACTTGTGCAGTTTTTATAGCAAAAACTATTTGAGTGTCGAATATATATTTGGAAAAAAATAAATTTTTGAAGTTTTTAAAACAAAAATAATTTTTGTGTTTACTTTTATATTTTTATTTATTTTTTTTTATATATTTGTTGATTTCTAATATATCTAAAAACTGCAAAGGTTTAAAGGTTGTTTATTCCCGGAACTTACGTTTGCAAATTCTTAGATATAAATCCTAAATTTATCACTTTAAATGAAATTGAGACGTTTACTTGCAAACTACTCAATCGTAATGAGATTGATTGCTTTAGAGTAAGCTTTATGTCTACCGATCTATTAGCGAATATGATTTGCTAAAGTCAATTCTTGTTCTACCCCATAAGTGTAAGACAATTTGGGCTAACACATAGACCAGTATTTATTGCAAAACATAATCTTTAAAAAATCTGGAAACGAATGCTAATCCCCGCTGTTTTTATATTGGACAAATCTCTTGAGGTTAATATACCTATATATCAAACTAAATCCGTTCCTGCCGAACCATACAGAGGATTTTTTAAATATTTTTTTTTTTTGTCAAATATTTCAAAAATTTGCAAAGTCGAAATTTTACATATATATATGTATATATATCGAAAGACTGAAAAATCGACACATCACATATTTGAACAAATTTTAGAATATGTTGAATAGATAGTATTCAAGCGTAATGATTTGAGGAAAATAGTTCTTAATCTGAATGAGAATTGAAACCTGATGAAATTTTCACTACTTGGTGAAAACTTGTTCTTAATTTTAACTGTAAAAAATTTATTTAATACTTTTCCTGAATTTTATATGCCTGAGGAAAAGAAAGCTATACAATTGTTTCAAAAAAATGTTGGTTGTTTTTTTGAATACAAATTGCGAAAGACGCAATTCCGGAGTCTAATTGCAAAAAAAAAAAAAAAAATATTTCATATATTTTATTTGAATTTTAAATTTTTAGATTTAGCTGCCTTGCAATTTTTTACAGCCGTTTAAAAATATTGTTCGGTTTTTTGAATTGGGAAAAAAACTCCTCTAAAGCACAGTTGGGAAAACATGTTTACTCGCTTTTTCGTGAATTTCAGATACCTTTCTCAGAAACCATCAAAAGTTTCCAATGCTACTTAGTTATGTTTGTTTTCTGAAAAAGTCTCAAATTCTTGTTTTTTCTGAATTTTATACACTCTAAGAAGTTTTTACAGCTATTTAGAAACTTTTTTTTTAAAGATCCAATTTAGATTTTTTTCCGAATTTTAAGCTAAAAATTTCCCAATTAAATTCAGGCGAGACATTTAGCAAACTGAATTATATCTCAAACAGTTTACGGCTTTATTTAAAATTTACGAATCTGAATCTTAATAGTATGTAAATTTTATTTAAGCTGTTCTAGTCAGAATAACAATATAATCAAATTTCTGTAAATTTTGAACCAAAATGTTATCAAATTTTTCATATGGTTGTGGGAATCTGATTCAAAATATTTGATTCGAATATTGGAAATTGAAATAAATCAAAAATATTTTCAGGTTTGGTTTCTTTTTTATAATAGTACTTTTTTATTTGGAAGAGAACGCCTACAAATAAAACCGATTCCTTTCAATTCCATGAATGGAGTAGAGAAAACCATTTTTCATTGTATTTTAGGATTCACTGGATACAAGCTTTTCATCGCCAGTTAGAAAATTTTTAACAGACTTATCGACTACACGACTACTCATGTTTGTCAAACAGCCACCCATAGAAAGATTTTATGATTGTATCGGTGCTTGAACCCACGATCATATGCACGACAGTCGCATGTACTAACCATCAGGTCACAACGGGTCACGGCCTGTATATAAAAATGTAGTCGTCCATTACATTTATTTTACTACATGACTACTCGTGTTTGTCAGACAGCCACTCGTAGAAAGATTTTATGATTTTATCGGGGATCGAACCCACGATCATATGCACGATAGTCGCATACACTAACCATCAGGCCACGAAGGGTCACGGTGTGAATAAAGACATGTAATCGTCCATTAAATTTATTTGAAATTGGCCTCACTTTTTCTAAAAAAAACTCTATGACTATAAAATCATTACAGAACTGAATTACGCCAAAAATATTTAAGTTTTAAAACAAAAAATTTCCTAAAGAAATTTCTTGATGACAACAAAAAATTTCTTTATGAAATTTCTTAATGAAATTTTTCGTTTTAAAACTCAAATATTTTTGGCGTTATTCCGGTTCTGTAATGTAACTCTATGACTATAGAATCATTACAGAACCGGATTTAAGCCACAAATATTTAAGTTTTAAAACAAACATTTTTTTTATGAAATTTTTTAATTAGATCGCAATTTTTCAGTGCTATTCTTAAGTTCTTAGCTGACATTTTTGGCAACTTCAGTTTCCTGAAAATTTCTTTATAAAATCATATTTATAGATAAATTATAATTTTGTTCCTTTACCCGACTTTCTCCTTTTGATTAGGCTAAAGTATTTTAAAACTTCTCCTACCTTTTCAAATTCACTTCATCGACAGCAACACCTCAAGTATTTCCTCAGTAAGATTTCATCTTCTTATAGCTACATTGCGATTACTTTTTACATACTAAATTCGAATAAAATTTTCTAATAATTTAAAGCAAACTTTTTACTAAAAAATCATTACTGAAGCCAGATTATATTAAAAAATATTTTGATTCTCAAGGAAATAATTTTCTTTTTGAGATATTTTCCCTATGAAATTGTTTCCCTTATAATATATATTATTTCCCAACAATAAGGATCCTTTATAAAATCTTTTCCTTATATCAAAATTTGCTTCTTACATCTAACTTTCAAGTTTTAACTGAGTTAATGTTCTGAGCAACTTCAGTTTCTAAGAGTTTTCCTTACAAACTTCCTTATGCCTTTATCGAGCTTTCTTATTTCAGATAAGTTAAAGTATTTTTGAACTTTAATCTTCACCCATTTAAACTCTTTTCATGTGCATCAACACCTGGAATCTCTGCCCTACAACATTTGCTTCTCTTATAACTACATTACGACTATTTTCCTCACTATTAGCAATTGGTCTGTAATTGAATCACCCCTTATATAGGGATGTAAATAATTGTTTACGTAATTTATTTTAAATTTCGCTAATAACCTAAAGAAACCCTTTTCTTAAACAGCTTCCTGATTTAACAATCTCTACTGATGCCGAGTTGTGGGGGAATAAAATATTCGGACTTTGAGGAAACAACTTTTCTTATGAAATTTGTTAATTAGATTACAATTTTTTGCCTACATCCAAATTTCAAGTTTCAGTTTAAGTTAATGTTCTGAACAACTCCAGTTTCTAACAAGTTTCCTTACAAATTTGTTTCAATCAAGATCATAATTTTGTCCCTTAATCCAACTTTCAGTTTAGCTAAAGTATTTTTGAACTTAAATTTTCACCCATTTCAGCTGCTTTCATCTGCAGCATCTTTGCCAACTTCACCCATCACTCCATAATATACCCTTCCATTATAACCACATTACTATTATTCTCCTTACACCTCTCTCAACGATAACCTGCCACATTTTGGTTTGAAACAAAACTTTTTTTGTGTTGTGAAACAACATCAGGCTGTCGTCTTCTTCTTTATTATTATTATGGTTATTGTTGTTGACTGCTCTAAGAGGAAAAGCCCCGAAATGTTGCTTTTAAAAATGAAACAACTCCATTAAGAACAAATGTTACCACAACATTTATCAGGCAACATATTAATTGACCTTTATCGAAAGTTTCGAAATGAACTATAATTCAGCTGTCATTATCATGGCTAAATGTAAAACACAGCCTTTTTCCTCTTCAAGAAAATTTGAACAAATTCTTGTATTAACAAAATGTTGGCCCCGTCCCCGTTCCCGATTCCTCCGATACCTCGCAGTAACTAACCATGATATACAGAGTCGAAGCATTAATCATTATCATTTAAAATTACGTTAGACAAACAAATGAAATAAAATTTCTTAGAAAAAGAGAATTGTTATAAAGTATTTGTTGTCTTAATGGGAAGCCTGTTTAAGAAAAGGGATGGTGGTTGTAGCCTTTATGGTTATAAATAAGAAAAGGGTCAATAACTCGAGGAAACTGGCAATAGGTACTTCATTCATTATTAAAAGTGTGATTGTTAAGGATCTACATTATTGTCTGGGTCGAAATTGAAATTAAAAGTAAACAAATAAAGAAACAGTCACTCATTTCTAATCAAGATAGATCGAGGGTTAAAGTTTAGAAAATATTGTTGGTTCTTTTGAAGCATATCTAAGATTTGTTTCGCTTTTATTGGGTTTATTAAACCTTAAAACCCTCCCGTAATTTTACTAGCCTAACCTGTTTGTAAATGCCAGCTAGACCTATTAGTTTGTGTTTATATTGGTGGAACTCCTTGTCCAAATGTTTACGTGTTTATGGGTTTTTGGTACAAAAAAAAATGTATACGAGTATGTTGTATTTACCTTTGGGATAACAAATCATAAACTTTATGATTTGTGGCCACTCTGGCATGTGCTTGGCTGTGTTAGCAAAAGTATAAACTGGCTCAGGACCACAGCTCCTTTGGTACCTTTGCCACTTCGGCCATAGTTTTCAACTACAAATCAATGTTTGTTGGGGTTCTGCTTAGGCTACAGCGACAATTTATGTGTTTCTGTGTTTTGACTTTTGTTTTGCAGTGGGCGTAAAAGTTTTTTTTACCGTAATTTACTAGCCACCGTAAGAAACTTTAAACATTTTTCATGACAAGTTTAGCTTACTAACGACGTTGCTGTAAAATATGCTCCGGAGTGCACAATCACAATTTCATTACTTAGGGCCACACACAATACTCTAATGATTTATGACTTACAAACAAACAAACGTTGTTAATTTTCTTTTTATAGTAAAAACCGCCAAATCATTAAAGCGAAGGATTTTCTTTTTCTTAAGATTACTGAAATTTCCGGATTGTTTGCGTTTTTTACGAGGTTAACCAAGCAAACAACGCGATTTCTAGAACTTAACCATAAACTTTGGTAGTTTAATTTATCTTTGCAGGCAAACGCATAAAATTTTCTTTTAATTTTGCTGCTCTTTTTAATAAATCTTTTTTTTATAGCTGCTGCTGGTTTACTCCGTTTTCTTAATAAACTATTAATTTTGCTTTCAATTCCTGGATTTTGTTTACTTTTTTTCTCACACACGCACGCTCTGTGATTATTCGGTCGGAATTCTTCTCATGTAATTTTGGTGTTTTCATGAAATTTCGCCGTAATAAAACGTTAACTACTCTCCGTGTTAAGTTTTACATCTACTCGTTTTGACATTATCATTATAACTGAAAACTGTGAAGTTACTTCGTCGTGTATCTGTTTTTTTTTCCTGTGAGTCCTTTCGCTTCATCTTCTAAAACGAGTCAGAATATTCAGCTGGTCATGTCGTTCGCTCTCAAATACAACAATAAAAGCAGCAACACCATAACAACAACAGCCAAATCATAGAATGGATGTTATAGAAAACGACACTCACACATACACACACACATAAATGTTTTAATCTTTTAGCACCATCGTTATGTTGTCTCATTTTCAGATAATTTTATCGTAACATCCAAACAATCACGAACACAATGCGGAGAAAATTTGCCACGAAAGTTCGCTCAGGATACACAACTGGCGATTGTGTGGTGGCCACAACTTACTTTCGGTTAGATACTTTTCTAAGCAGAAATCGGTAAAAATACGAAAAATAGGTCCATGCATGCTCACTGTCGGTATTTAGTACCAGAAATCTTACGATTTGTAAGGCTCTCTTTAAAACATTCTCAAATTTTTGCACACCCAAAAGAATACTAAAACAATAACTATTTTGTCTCACCAACTGGCTCTCCTTTAGATACTTTTGTTTAGTACAATTCATCGAGAGAACGGAGTATAGAAAGGATATCACAGAGAAAGACAGAGAGAGAGAGAGAGAGAGCAATACAGAGCAACTTCCAGGGGAACACATTTATATGAAACATTTCACCCACTTACAAACATTACGGAAATGAAATCTTTACGCTACAAGAAACGTTTCAATGCCAAGTGTTTCCTCCATTGGCCTTTATTGAATGAAACATATTCCAATAGGCATTTCATTTCATTTCATTGTACGATTTTCGAATAATATTGGGGGGCATGAAGGTTTTTTCGCTGAACATTATAGTTCGTCCTTTCGTGTGGTATAGCACGTATATTTCCCTGTATTTTATGTTTGAACAGCAGAAATCTGTTAAAGTATATGTGATGTATTGTGATGATACTAAGTGTTGAGAAAGTACATTCAAGCAAATGTTACACTAGTCAACAAAACTTTACTTCCGGCGTGGCACACATAAATAATTTTTTTTTGGAATTGGTGACAACACAGACTGCACGAGTGTATCAAACAACATTACTATCGAAGTACATTGACAGAACAAATGTATCATACACCTTATGAATGAAACATGGCTGAGCTTCTCACATTTTGTGAGCTTTCATGCATTCTATTTTTAGATTCACTCAACAGAACCTACAGTTCAACGGCGGGTTAACCATTTTTC
>JAHXMU010000601.1:35029-86361 GCA_019455685.1 Philornis downsi | reverse complement strand
GGATACTAAAGGTAGTTTACGACCACTTTTTCGCACATTTCGGGAGACAACTCGCGATAACTTGACAAATGTTGGCTTTCAAATGCTGCCATGTTTGAGGATTATATTTTCGACAGTGCATACATTGCGATAATGCACAGACCTAACCACATCTGCAACGCTTCCAGTCTTTTCTTTCGTCATAATCATGCCAATTCTTTGGTCGATTTTGACCATAATTACCCCGTAATGTACGAAAAGTGCCCACGTTTAAATCAACATTTTTGTGATAACTTTTAACTATTTTTACGCATTCTTCGGTTGTTAAAGGATCCATAATCGTAAACAGTAAATCATTCACTAAATAAATAACACTTCACAGGATAGGTATTTAATAGCTGACATGCTTGCCAGATCGTCGGTTGAAACCACTATGTGGATAACCTTCTACAATGACATACGATCACAAAACAGCGACTCGGATGCCATAATTTTTCACCATCCTAAGGAGATTCCCTTGGATTTTATATCAGTGTATCGTAATTTGGCCACGGCACAGCCACTGACGTTAGCACGATGGTTAGAATATACGATTATCGTGCATGTATTTCTGGGTTTGAGCCTGATACAAACTTTAAATCTTTGAGCCACAGTCACTTTGATTTATCTGATGATTATTTTGCATATTTCATCGAAAAATTCAATAAAACCTTATCAAACTGATGTTCAAACCCGTTGTAAAACAGTAGATCCTGTTCAATGAGACTAGAAATAGAAAGCGTATGAACTCACTAATGGGGACAATCTTTCCTACATTCCACTCATGGAACACAAGGAGTTTTTCTTGTTTTATTTCTTAAGCTATTTATAATTTCCCACTATAATGTTGGACAATATTTTAACTCATTCTTCGTTTTTCAATATTGTCTGATGGACCTATCAAACATAATACAGTAGAAACCTATTATATTGCAAAATACAAACTGAATTTGTTGATGTTTTACGATTCTATCACAAACGTTAACATTGGATGCATTTCCTTTGATGCGCATTCACAGTATCAAGAAGTGAAAATGACTGTTTTACTTAGCACAACAAGTGAAAAACTTCATATAAGAAATGTGTGTGTTTTCTTGATGAATATATTTCATTAAATCTTGTCTCTCACTACGTGAAGAATAGTCATGTTGGTATTTCATTACTGAATGTATCAAATTTATAGTCATTTTTACTCAATAGGAAAAATTCAAGTACAACAGTTTTAAACAAAACCCATATATTTAATTAGATTAACGTAGCAATGAGGTTTAAGTACCATCCTTAATGTACTGGAGACATTAATTTTCCATTTCTTAATAATTTTTTCTTTGTTTAAAATTTAGATTACAGTGCATACGGAGGAAGTCATACAGAATTTCCGAAAATATAAATTGACCGATTTTCCCAAATTCTGTTTGATTTCTGTATCAGAAGAGATGGGTCGATATAGCCCATAGACAGGACATTAAACTGTGTCAAATTTTAAAAAGTTTAATAACGATTTACGACTGTTATCATATTTAATAGCCAGCCAGGCAGACGGACACCATTCAATCGATTTCAAAAATCATAAAACATATTTAGTCAAAAGATAGTTGCTAACTTAGGTACTGCTTTCAATCTTTCGGGCTAAGGCATAATAACAAACTAGGACGTAAATTTAAGTGAGTTGAACTGACTCACATACAACTTCATCCAACATCTTTTTTCTTGCTGCGAAAAATGTTCTGGGTTAAAGCACAATAAATGGAAAATTTTCTGATGTCCTCCCTTTGACAAATGTGGAAGGATCACCGATCTTTGCCAAATGAGTCCATTCGTTTCTGTGGAACCTTAAGGGGCGTAGAATTATTATAATTCAATATAATTGACGAGAATTTAAGTAAATTGAAACTATGAAGTAGAGATTACAGTGCAAAATCAAATTTTGATTTATCGGTCAGTTTGTATGGGAGGTGGCAACATGCCAATTTTCGCTTTCTAAACTACATATGCACGGCAAATTTGGATGAATTTATATGAACATATCAGAGATATGATATGGTATATGAAGCTGACAGTAAATGATCTCTATCGGTCATTTGTATGACCGATATGAACTATATCTATCAGAAGAGGAAGTGTTAATCGGTCTACTTTGTGAATTTTATTAGAAGTTTTGAAATAGCGCACAAGGTAAAAATTCTGATTTGATGAGAAGTTAATGGTAGGAAGTTAATGGTAGGAAATTGAATTTCTGAAAGCCAGTCAATTTTTTTGGGTGGTACCACAATGGGAGTGGTAATATGCTCCATTTTCCACTTTGAGACTTTATTTGGGCAAAGGTTTAAATTACGCAAATGTTACCAAATTTAGTGTGACCTATTGGATGATATAAAGCAAAGAATGTATGAATTAATTCGGAAATTTTTATGTGAGGTACTAGTTGGTGTGCGATTACTCCTTCAGTTTTTCCAAGGTGTATCACAATTTATAAAACAACACAACAAATACAATTTCGGGTTGCTGCAGGCTCCAAATGAGCAGTTGCAGTGACAAAATTGGATTTCGGAAAATCCATCAATTTGTACGGCAGGTACCAGAAGAATTGGACCGATATAGCCCATTTACAATCACTGGCTTTGCTCAGGGAAAATATTAAGCTGCAACAAGTTTTAAGAACATTTATAAAGATTTGCGATACTTATAGTGTCCTCCAGATATTTAGCCGGCCAGCCAACCAGACAGACAGCAGACAAAAGGGGATGATGAAAAGGTGATACTTGGAACTTAAAATTCTCCCTTCCCTGTGTTACGTTTTTGCCGAATCAAATGGAATATGGTGAAATAAAACACTAGAAGTTTCCATAAAGCATAATTTCACGATTTGGCAGCGTCAATTGGCCACCAAGATCATGCGATTTGATGCCATTAAACTTTTTTTGTGGGACTTCGTCAAAGACAGTATTTACGCGGATTATGCCCAAAACTTCAGATCATTTGAAAACTTACATTCCTCAAGTTATCGTCAAGACGCCGTCCCAAATATGCGAAAAAGTTGTCGAAAACTGTTCAATCCAGAGGAGCTCATTTAAATGTCATTGTATCTCGTACAAAATGGCAAAGTCCAAGCACTGTAATCAAATAAAAGTTTCATCGAAGTCATGGCTTTATGTGTGTCTCGTTTAACTTGACTCTTGAAACCGAAAAATGGACAAGCTGTTACCTTCATTCCTCCGGTGTAGAAAGTTTTTTTTCAAAATTAATGGATTACATATTTATTGAAGTTTTAGGAATCAAAATTTCGTAGTAAAAAAAAATTAGTAACATATTGTCTGTAATTATCTTTTATTCTTAATTAAATTACTAAACTTTTTGCGTATATTTATATGAAAACTGGTTAGCATAAGCCTTGATAGCAACATGCAACATAACAATTTTTAAAACTGCATTAAGATCGTTTCACATTATCATAATTTAAAATTAACTGATAGGCAAAGATAGTGAACTGGAAAAGTTTCCAATTACAACAATTTCATAATGAATGTGAGAATATGAGAATAGAGAAAATTAAATTAGGGAAATATAATGAAAATTTAGAATCCTTTGGGAGAAATAGGATACTCTATGTATATTCGTACAATTTTAGGATGAAAATATTAGTTTATATCGAAATAAATGATTCGAAATAACATTTTTTAAATAAATTTCACAAAAACAAAAAAAAAAAATATACATATTTAAAACTTTGACACCAACCTCGCCATTCATTTCCTCAATCGACAAATGTCAATTACATATAATAATGCAAACGACAGACCACAACCCGCTCGAAATTCCCCTGGCTAAATATTACATGTTTCGTGATTTAAAGCAAACATTCATCACTGCTGCGCTGTTTTCTTAAACATACCGAAGAGTAAAATAAAATTACAATTAAAAACAATCCTTTTATTATTCCCCTATCACACCATACAAAAATACTCCAAACAATGAGCAACAAAAGAGAAGAAAATAACCACACACAAAGTATGATTGGTAGCAAACGGACCAGACAAGGCTTATTTGTAGCCCGGCGAGGATGATGACGACCGAGATAAAAGCAAATTCCATGATACATTGTTGCTGTGGCCAGCCAGCGCCTGCTGCATTAAGCGGGAATGCCACCAACAACCCCAGCTACGGCTACTACATCGTCATCATCACCATTATCATCATTGTCATGGCAGGCACGCCTTGGCTGTTGGCATAATTTGTGGTAATGTTTTATTAGTCCACCGGGAAGCATTACACACCGCTTTTTTTAATGATTTATTTTAACGTGGTCAGATTGAACTGTACGAAATAAAGAAAAAAACCCGGAAAAAGTGCCAGCATTTTGGTTTGAGAGACCCAAAAACTGAAAACTGAGATGCTAAAAAGAGATAGCGGGATGCGAAAAAGGATTCTTTGATTTCACCAGGCGTCCAGGGTTTTCAAATAAGATTTATGGCTTTATTTCGAAACGGGAATGGGGCAAAATGGCGATGGTCATGAATTTTCAAATCCGAAGTAGTGATATGAAAAATTAAAATTCATGAAAATTGAAAATTAATTGCCATCACAAGATAAACGTGTATCATGTTATCATTCTGAGCACGTAGTTGACTGTTCACTTTTTTCTAAGAAAAGTTGATTATTTTGTTAAAACTTTGGGAAGAGAAAATATAAATAAATTTGCTTTTGGAAAATAAATTAATGGCCTGCATAGAACTTTGGGATTTACAGAAAATTATAGTCTCTAAAAATTGGTGTAACGAATGGGAGGAGAAGCGCAGAAGATCGAAGCGCTTGGAATTATTTTCTAAGGGTGGCATATAATAGATAAGGATGTCTATTCCAGTCGCCACCTAGGACGAAGAAGATAGTCTCTAAAAACTAAAGAAAAATTGATTGTTCAACTGCTGCCCAGATGTAATAATGTGGAAGAAGTTAGAGAAAGAAGTCAGATTTTGAAAGAAGCCAGAAAAAGGAAAGCAATAATATTGCGTGACGACGAGTGGAGTATTAAAATATCCAACATATTTAGAACAACTGTTTTGATTGTTTCGAAAAAATATCTCTAACAAAATTCTGATTTTTGGCTATTTGAGCAGAGAAAAGCGATTAATTTTTTATACGAATTTTTTTCTGCGACTTTAATTTTTAATTAATTTTTTTCTGCGATCTTAATTTTTATTATAGAAATAAATAATGTTATTATGAAACATAACCAGCATAAAGGTTAGGTTAGGTCAGTGTGGCAGCCTGAATAGACAGACTCATTTAGGCTACGTAGTCCATTGTGATACCAGGGAAAATAGAGATATGGATGTCCCTAGTTTCCCCAGTTGAACCACACTGAGAGCCTCAGGAAGCTCTTAAGTCAAACAATATCTATATTGTCCAGATCTTCTAGACCCCAAAAGAAATAAGAGCCCTGTGTTGATCACCACCTGGTCGCCAGGGCGGAACAACTGCTGAGAAGATATTCTATGGACTCTTCCATTTCTTCATCCCTACAACTCCTGCAGAAGTCACTAATCGCCAGCTTCAATCTCACAGCATGTCTTCTAATCAGACAGTGTCCCGTCATGAAGGACACAAGCAATGAGACGCCGGGTCTTGATGGTGACAACAGTGTGTGTGAACGATGTTCCATCTCAGCCATTCTGCCACTTCCTTAATGGCCAAAATTTAGATCTGATAAACGCTACAGTGATCAGGTAGCCTTTTTGCTAGGTAGCCTTCTTCACCCTAGGTCTTTGGAGTAGACCCTGATCATTTAATTTTGAGTAGTCAGTGTAGAAGCTGACACACAGTCTAGTACCAGGAGTTCTACACTTCCACATTTGTTTTTCTAGTATAAGCCTATGGTTCTTCTTGCCGAACAGTGGTTCATGCAGAGTATAATCCCTGGTGCCTATTATGTCAGGCACCATGTTGAGGATCACACAGTGACCATAACCACTGTTTGACCACTATAACAGCTCTCTTAGTCTTATTGCTGTAGCTGCTGTAAATGCAAAATTATATTAAGTGCATTGGATGGGGTGGTGCGGAGCGCATCTGCGATGCACAGGCTAGCCATCCTTTTGACCTTGTCCCGTATCCTACAGTATGTCCACTTCTCAAGAGCCTTCCGCCAAACGATAACACTTTATACAACATTATCGGTCTTACTACTGCAGTACACAACCAGTGAACAATGCGAGACCTTAATCCCCATTGTTTCCCCATTGCTCTCTTGCACGCACATTGCACAATCCACGAAAGCAATTTCAGTACCTCCTAGGGAGATGTGGATCCAGTTGGAATCCTCTACCACCTGGTGAACAGAACCACTTCGGTATTATTTGGATTTACTCCGAGACCGTTTTCCCCCATCCACTTCGATACAGTGAGAAGGACTCTTTGAAGGATGTCTCTGAGTGTTTCCAAAAACTTCCCTCTAACTGCTATCGCCACATCATCCGCGTATGCGGCAACCTTGACCCCAGCCCTCGTCTTGGCGGCGAGTGAACCTTCAATGAATCCGACAACCAACACATTTTGTGATGACAAATTGAGACAGGTAAAAAGATAAAAAGAGTTCCTTTGCATCTTATAAATGAGACATGGGAGAGCTTCTCACATTCAGTGAGTTTACACGCATTCTAATTTTAGACTCACTCGGCAGCGTCCACATTTTAATGATGATTCCGGTTGTCACAGTTTGAGAGACATTTATATGAGTTGTCGATTGCTCGACTACTCGTGGTGTTCGTCAAACACACTGAGGTGGCTGTTTGCGGGGTTAAACCTGCGATCATGCGAACAATAGTCGCATGTACCAACCATTGTGCCCCGGTTAATCAGTTTTGTAGGTTGAGACAGGTAATTCAGTTTTTTTTAATTGGCCTCAGTCTTCGAGATATCACATTGCAAATGTAGGAAAAATTCGTTTCTCTATAATTTTTTGAAGACTATAAAATAGAGTTTCAGAAAGTAAAAACTATATTAAAGAGACGAAAGTTATTAAGAGCTATAACAAACGTTGTCCAAAACTGTTTTTTTTTTTATTTTGGGGATTAGCCAAAACTCACACAGTACAAATATTGAAAAACTCTCGAAAAGCCAACGCAATGAACGATGCACATTATCGTGGCGCAATAACCAAGCGCTTTCTGCCGTATATCCGGCAATTTCTTTGCAAATAATTTCATGCCAAAGACGTTGCAATATTTCCTATTGATAGCTTAGCTAGGCAGAATAAATTCCTAGTGCAATATACTATGATGATCCAAGAAAACTTTCAGCATAATCTTAAATTTTGACTGACTTTGGCGAGACCTTTTCGGTTTTGTTTCAGGGTAGGCATGATATTCCTTTGTATTGTATTGTATTGTACAGTTTGGTAATAAAAATTTGTTATTGTTATAAAAAAAAATTCACAAATATTTTGACGAGAAGTTGTCGGCGGAAGTCTAACCTTATCACATGGCGTTCCTGATGTAATATTTTAGACTAGCATTTTTGGTTGCCTTAGCTATTTGCAACTGGCAATTTTCCATTTGTATTCCGATTTTGACATTGCCTGTTTCCCTTGTCTACCAAATATGAATGGAGTTTACTCATCTGTCGCTAACTTTGGAACTCTTTATGAGTTGAATTATCTTCTATGTTCTCTTCTATTTTGTATTTTGAATTAATTCTATTTGTATCCCTATGTGGTGTCACATTTTCCTAATCAATATCCTAATTTGTCATCCATATCCAAAATTTAGCCAAGAAAATTAAATATAACTTTCTCTGTCTGCTCTTTTGTCTGTTTGATTAAACATTGCCATGTGTTTTTGTTCTCATATTCTTTTGTAATGAATTTTATTTTGGTCTTTTTTTTTGCCACCAAAATATCAATCCAATTTAACTCCAATCTATCGCGTTTTATTCAATCGTCCACTGCTCTAAACCACACTCCGTTTGGTGTCCTGGTTGTGATTTGTTGTTTACAAGCGTCCGTTCTCCGAATTTATCGTTTTTGTAATTTTGTGGTTCAATGCGATAGGGGAATTGAGGTTTCGTGTTTTTTTTTTCATTTGAATGGCCATCTTCCTGTGTTCACTGATAGATTTTTGCGGTTTCCACTGAACATCAATGTTAAATAAGTAATAGAGCTAGAGATTGATTCAGGGCTCTTTTGTTTTCTCAACAAAACATTCAAATAATTGTTACATTTGTTTGTGATTGCAGTGGTGAAGCGGAATCGGATCGATTCATTGGTTGGTCGGTTGGTTGGAAATGTCCTAGATTGTAATGGTATTAAAAATACATATTTGGATTTTGCCCAGCACCTTTGTGTGAGAGCAAAGTAGCACCATATAGTGAATTGGTACTCAATCATATGCGGCGTATTTATCTACTTGTTTCCGCGTGAATACATATATTTGCGCGAATGAAATGGTGTTATGGAAACATTGAGGTCAAGGACTAATACAGACATAAATACTTGAACTATTTGTGTTTATTTATGTGAGTTTTTAGGCCAGATAGTATTTTTACAACATTCAACCTCGAGTTAAATAGTAAGAGTTCATTTATTGTACAGAAATTTCATAGTTATGAAAATATTGGGGCCATAAATATCTTAGTAGGTACAGGTAGCTGATGTCCCAATTAGATATGGTAATGACTTTTGATGTTTTTAGGCTGGCAATGCCTTTCAAACTTACACAGCTAATCTTGGCGTTTCACATATGATGTTGAAATGGAAATATGAGGTATGTTAAAAAAATAATGTGAATTCTTAAATTTCGCAGACTACGTACATTCGACTTTTGATTATTATTTATTTCTATGTTGGTACACTCGTCTCGAAGATATGCTGGCGGTTTTATGCATATAGTATGTTTACTTTGTTTGCGAGAGACATAAATAAGATAAGTGTTTTCGTGTTCGCCAATTTACTGCTATCGAAAAAATAGATCAAAGAAACTGCATCAGATTTTGTATAAAAAATGGAATTAGTACTCAAGAACGCTTGAAATGTTGACAGTGGCATACAGTGAGAGTACTCTGATTCAAAAAAATGTTTACAAGTGTTTCCAGCTTTTCACAGAAGATGGAGGAGATGTGAATGACGACGCTCACTCTGGACACCCCATCACATCAACATCCGATGAAAGTGTTGAAAAAGTGCAGAAAATTGTTATGGACAATCGTCGAATCACAATTAGAGAAGTTGCTGAGGATATCAGAATATCGGTTGGCTCATGCTATGCAATCCTTTCGGAAATTTTGGGCATGAAGCATGTGGCAGCGAAATTCGTTCCAAAATTGCTGAATTTTGACCAAAACCAACTTCGTATGAGTATCGCTCAGGAATTGTTGAATGACGTCTGATCCAGATTTGCTTAAAAGGGTCATAACTGGTGACGCGTAATGGGTACATGGTTATGACATCGAAACCAAAGCCCAATCGTCCCAATTAAACTCTCCAGGATAGCCAAAACCAAGTTCGATCAAATGTTTCAACTGTGCTCACTCTTTTCTTCAATTATGATGCCTTAGTGTATCAGAAGTTCTTACCACAAAGTCGTACGGTAAATAAGGAGTATTACCTTGAAGGTATTACTTGTCAAGTTGCATGATTGCGATGACTTTCTGTTGGCTGATGAAAAAGCACAGAAAGGATGTTTTGAATTTTGATAATAAGAATTTGCACCCCCAACTTATTTCGCTAATATGTATGTCTAAAATCAATTAAAATATATTTTATAATGTGTAAATCTTTGGACTGGCCAATGGAGGACTGTCGCTGGCTCTGCCAACCAAAATCCTTGTAATTATGACCAGAATTTTAAACGATTCAAATTAATAGATGCTACTCCGGAAGACGTGATCGAAAATATCAGCACTTTGTCAAGGGAAAAACAATTTTCTAACACTAAATCTATCTGGAGGGTCGATGTATGTGGCATAAGTCAAATTTGCAAACTTCTACCATTATGATTGCATTATATTGCCTGATAAGAAGGCACATCAAGAATTTATGATTTTGATAAAAAAAAACTTTGTACCACTTGCAAATGAAATATGCAAAGAATAAGCATTCGCGGACGTCAGGAGGACCCAAATCATCACATTTCATTCAAAATTACCCCGCCTCCTTGATACCTGCGACTTAGTATGGCATATGTGATCACATCACTGGAGAAAAATTGCTGCAGTTGATGTTGCTGCAGTCTTCTCAGGCATTGAAAAAACGTTAGCAAGCGAGTGAATTTCCCTTGAAAAACTAAAAATATTTTCATTTAGGAAACAGACGGTGCTACAACTTTGATGTGATGAGTGTCCAGCTACTTCAGTTCCGTGTCAATAAACCCATCAAATTTAGTATGTGAGTTAGGAAAACAACACTACTGTCATGATGAGAGTGTGGAATAAATCCATCTGGTGCGAAAAATTTTTGACAACTAACCCGACAGGTAAAATGGAATAGGGTGATCAGAACACTTTTACTCTCCAAACCCTTTGTGCATGTGGTGTGGAAGGAAATCGCAGGATACTAAAGCGCCTGCAATTCTTTCCTACCTGTAGTGTATAATAGACAAAAATATCTATCCTAGCCGCCACTTGCATCCAAAATAATAGGTGCTTAAGATATGTGTCGATATTTAAAATCACCTGAACTTCGACTACAGTCATATGAATATCATTTGAATGTGTACACCATTTGAGATCAACTGCAGAATTGTTAAACACTTCACATATCACTCATACGACTTGCATTCAAATATCATGCCGTATGACTAATATTAATTGCACTCCCATACGGTGTATGATTTAAATAACAATCACACTCCGTATGAAAGCTAATTTCCATTGACTTTAAAATTGGATTACAAATTGAAATTCTCATGCAACTATAGCTTTCATTTCTTACTTTCTCAAATTAATAATTTCCGCTAATAATTTTGCATCATCCTTGTTCCCTGTAAGCACTACTTTTTGCATTTATGGCGTTTCCTGACTACTTCCATTTTTATGCATTTATTTTTAGTGCTCTGGTAATCAACAAAGTAAACATTAATTATAAGCCCCATCTGTTGCTAACATGATTACCGTCTTTTTCTATCGATGTACCAATAGAAAAACTAATAATGATAACAAATATTTCAAAAGAATTGCAAAACTGTTACTACTGGTCTCCTGATTCCCTGCACTGTCATTAGATAATATTCTCCGAGTTGATGTTTAAGCTACTCAAGTTTGTCTCGATACTGTATTGTATACCCTTTAGTGATTATATAGACGATATCCGTTTGAACAACTTTTGCTCATTTGACTATTTCCACAGGATTCAGAAATTATCTTCATAACAATATGCTGACATAGTTAATGCTGTTGTTGCCATCGAATCCTTGCTGACTTTCCATGGCTTTCACAGAAATCTGCTGAGGCGGTAGTTGTTGCTTTGTTACATGTTGATAAAATTGAATTTAAACTAATCTAATAATATTATTTACCAAAAGACAAAGCTGATGAGCATGAACAACGTCACACTCGTCCCTGATGGGCAGCAACATCCATTCATCTATATTTACAACCGAGGCTACCACCCATTCATCCAGTCATCCATCTATATATCTATCCAACTTTTCACTCATTCATCTGCCCTTTGACTCTCGCCGAGGTATTCTTTCTATGCGTTCGTTTTTTATTCAACCATTCATTTATTCATTCTTATTGTGCCGTTCAATCATTATCATTCGCTACATTTCCTAAGGTCCCTTAAGGTTTTTATGAACAGCAGTGTAGTGTTGGCTGTACGGAGACAGGAGTCGCACAAAAAGCCGACAACAGCAGCAGTAGCAGCAGCATTATCATTGTAGCAACATGGTCACAATTCTCTAAAGTATGATACAGAATTATGGATGATATGAAGGTTGACATTGCCTGGGTTAAATTTATAAAAGTTGGTGTAGTAAGTGAGGCACAAGAGCAGATGGCGGACTATTCCAATGACACAACGCAGAAAAGGAGATCTGTGTACAACGAATTTTATAGAAAGAGAAGGAGGTCAAATCTTGTTACTTAACACACTACAAATAGGGTAGGCATGAAAGTATAGTGGTTAGAAAATGAACACTTTAAAAATATTTGTCAACTACTAGAAAGTGATGAAGCCCATTTAATAAATTTTGGGGTGGCTCGTAGCGCAAGCCCTGTAGGCCAGGGATTCCCAACAATATATTTCCAAGGACCCCCTCATACATTCGATATAATGCCAAGGACCCCCCCTCATTTCTAAACCTAAAGCTAGAAATGTTCTAGATGCCTACCACCCCCACCCCACCGCACCACCGCACCAATAAATTTGTTGTTAGACTTTGTCTTTATTGTTATTATTCTATTTTTGATCGTTACACAAGTTGTTTTCATCAGAATTTTATATATGTACGTCCATCAGTACACAGTTCGTTTTCATTTTCCATTCTTAACGAGATGAATTGAATCTGTACTTTGAGTTCAATATTTCTGAAATGTTTGGTTCCAATCTTGACACTTTCACTCTGAAATCCGACCGCATGTCAAGCCGATTCCTATACTTGCTTTTCATGAAACACATGGAGGAAAGTGCTTGTTCACATGGATAGGTAGTTGCAAATGGAAGGATATTTTTTAATGCCTTATCTCCAAGTTCTTTGTAATCCTTGCGTGCCGTAGCCCAGAAGTCTGCAATTTTCTCAGCATTAAAAATGTTCTTCATTATGCCACAACTAGACAAATCCAAAAGCTGATCTTGTTCTTCTTCTGTGAGGCCTTGGATTTTTTCTATTTCTTGACAAGTAAAGGGTTTTCGAATCCAACTATCGCCAGAGTCAGGTTCAGGGAAATACTCCCTAAAAGTGGTGGCTACGCTATGAAGATGCTCGGCTGCGTTGCTCCTTATCTGTTCAGGCAAACTCTCCTATGAAGACTCCAGGAATTGTTTCAAAGTAGGGAAGTTAGTGAAAGCCTCCTTTTCAATCCAGATTTAACACTTTTTGACCGTAACACTAATTTTGTCTTCAACTTTAAACATGTCTACATTTTTCAAACACACCAGCTAAGTAGGCAGTTGAGCAAAGCCAAGAAAAGTCAGTGAGACAGTCTGCGTACTTGGTGTCAAGAAGGAAAACACGAACCTCATCTCTAAGTTCAAAAAATCTTGTCAACATTTATAGTAAAAACACAGTGTTTTTTTACGGATTAGTTTTTTGTAATGTCTAACCTAATGATATCTTGCGGACCCCTCTGGCATGGCTTTCGGACCCCTAGGGGTCCGCGGACCACCTGTTGGGAACCATTGCTGTAGGCGATGCGACAGAGAATTTAAGTTCTATAAGAAAAAGAGATTTGCTTTTAATTGTTAAATTAGATCACCTGCAGGATTACAAAAATATTGAAATAAATTCCGTGCATACAAAAATACAAATTTAAATACAGAATACAGAAATAAAACCAAAATCTAAATTCTGCATTTACTCCGTATTGCTTCGGAATGGGTGCTTTAATTTAAGAACTGTCTTCTTACTTTATTTTAGTAATATTTGGGATCTAATTTTAATGTAATTAGAATTTTTTTTTTACAATATACATGGTGGGCCATGAATGTTGCTACATTAAAAAAAATTTAATTCTTTTCAATCATAAAAATATTTCTTTTGTTCTCTTTTCGTTTGGGGGAAAAAAGTTTTATTAAGTCATTTTAGCGGATTTTAAAATTAATTGAGTTTAAATTACCTAGACGATCGGTGATGCATGTGTGTCATCGCTATTCATTATTGTCTGTAGGATTGCTGAGAATGTTGCCTTAATTATCGTTGGAAGGCATTATTAAATCCTTCAAATTTTAGCGATAATCCTGTAAAAAAATATCAATTTCTGCAATGCCTGGAGACTTTTGGTACTAGCGATAAGTACAGTTTTTTTTCAAAATTACATTACTGAAGAAATTTCTTTGCAATTTTGCCGAAAATGGTCTAACTAAGCGACCTTTCAAAATGAAAATGTAAAATTAAAGTAATATTTAAATAATTATATTTAAAACACACTACGAATTAAACTATTAAACACTAAATAAAATTATAATGAAAAATTAAGTTTTTTTCGTTTTGTTCTGTAATAATAGAAATTATATTATGAATAAGGTAATCTGTATCTTGTTTAGTTTGCAACATTTCGACAAGGTTAATTGAAATCAATGCAGAGTTGAAAAGATTATTTCATTCGGAGTACTTTTGAAAAGCAAAAACTTTTTTCAACACCTAAAAATAGCATGAATGTTGTTACCAAATGATGAATGTTGTTACCAAATTCATCAGCCACCTTGTACTTTGTACGAAATAATTCCCATCATTGAAATACTTCTCTCATTTAATGCCTTCTGCGTTTTCCTGTGATTTTAATAAGCTTTAATAAACAACATTAGCAGCAGTAAAGCCCGCAACAACAACATTAGGAATCAAAACAATAACATAATAAACGTGAACGTTAGCGTTTGTTCATTTTCCGCCATCGTAGTTGCTGCTCGCCGTTCATTTACAAATCTTACTCTCCTCTTTGTGATCTCTGCCTCTAATGACATCAACACTGGGGACTTTCTTGACTGGAGGTTTCTTTTTTTCTTTGTTTTCACTCTAATATGATTAACATTCGACGTTGGTGCTGTTGGTGTCTTCTTGTCGAAAGGAAATTTCATTGGTTACAGATTTCTGCTATTGCTTATGCTATTAACGTGGTTGTTGCTACTGTTGCTACTTTCTTTATGGTTGATTGGTTTTGTCATTGTTGTTATCATTATTTTCGTTGTTGTCGTTGCTGCTACTGCTGCTGCTGCTTCTATTGCTGTTACTCCCGGTGGGATGTTTTAAGCCTCTTGACACGTTTTCCATGAAACTTCAGCAGTCAAGCTAATTAGTTTACGCAGAAAATAATTTATTTTGGCATAAATATTTAGACAGGTAATTTCAAAAGCTACTTTATAATAATATAAATCTATTAAAGTCCAACGGAAAATGCAGCGGGAGGAACGATAAACTAATGAAAATAAAGCAAGGACTGTGACAAATCTGAGAATATTAAAATGTAATGCAAATTTTCAATGAAAGCAAAGTTAAGCCTATTTAACTGTAATTTGTATAAACCCTACTAAATGGCTTAGATGCTACAAATGTATAAGGAAACATTGGATTAAGATTAATATAAGTATTATACGAGTAAGTTACAAAAATAAAGTTATTATTTTTGCATGATACTGAAGGCTTTAGTTAGCATAGTTAGAATCATTAGATTTCGGTCAAGTGTGGAACAATATATTCGATTCCTTATAGTCATTATTAAGGTAATTCCACTACTTCTCTTCCACAGAAATGTCCCGTCCATTTTGGGGAAAGCCTGGGGCAGTCAGTTTTCACAAGCTTCTATCCAGATGATAGAAGCAAATGCGCATATCCTCAATAAAAACAGATGCTAATCACTTGGAGCCAGATCCGCACAATAAAGTAAACGCTTAAACACATTCAATCAAATTCAATAGATTCTGGAGAGCCACTATCGTTAATGTGAAGCCTGGCGTTGGCCTGATGGAAAACATTCTTTAAAACTTGCCGCTTCTGGGCGTTCAAACTATCCAACCAGATCTGAATTAAAAGTTTGGCAGTAGAGAAGCAGCGCTCAGTCTTCTACTAACTATGTACTAATTCCTATTGATTCCCCCAAACACATAGGAAACCCTTTCCGGCCGCCAATCCTGGCAAGGCAATTGTTTGCGCCGGCTCACCGCAATTCGATCACAATGATTCACCGCTTCAGAAACGAATTGAGTTTAGTGCGATTCAACAGATATTGTCAAACAGAAATTCAGACCAATTCTGCCGCTTCTGGCCTATTAGCTGTCTTCAAACGATCCAATTATTGGCAGTACAGATCTGAATTAAAAGTTTGGCCGTAGAGGAACAGTGCTCAGTCTTCTACTAACTAGTAATTCCTATTGATTCCCCCAAACACACAGGAAACCCTTTCCGGCCGCCAATCCTGGCAAGGCCATTGTATGCGCCGGCTCACCGCAACTCGATCACGATGATTCGCCGCTTCAGAAACGAGTTGAGTTTAGTGCGCTTCAACAGATATTAGCAAACAGAAATTCAGACCAATTTTGCCGCTTCTGGCCTATTGCTATCTTCAAACGATCTAATTATTGGCAGTACAGATCTGAATTAAGAGTTTGGCCATAGAGTAGCGGCCCTCAGTCTTCTACTAACTGCTAATTCCTGTTGATTCCCCCAAAAATACAGAAAAACCTTTCCGGCCGCCAATCCTGGCTTGGCCACTGTTTCCTCAGACTCACCACAATTCGATCACAATGACTCACCGCTTAAGAAACGAGCTGAGTTTAATGCGATTCAGCAGTTAGTTACAAATAGAAATTCAGATCAGTTTTGCCGCTTTCGGGCAATTAGCTTTCTCCAAGCGATCCAATTATTGGCAGTACAGATCTGAATTAAAAGTTTGGCCGTAGAAGAGCAGCGCTGAGTAATCCTACCAAACACACAGCAAAACCTTTCCGGCCGACAATACTGGCTTGGCACTGTTTGCGCAGGCTCCCCGCAATTCGACTACAATGATTTTTGCTTAATATTGTCCATACTACCGCACTTATCATCACCGCTTTAGAAACGGTTTGAGTTTATTGCGATTCAACAGATATTTGCAGATGGAATTTCAGACTATGAGGGTTTTGTTTTTTGTGCTAGCTCATGTGGCACCCATACATAAAGTTTCTATTTGAATGTGGTAACCATCACGCTCATTTTTGAATTTAACATTATTTAAGTGGTTTCAAATGATTGTCTGAGCAATTTTAAGCTCTAGGACGTTCGAAATGGTGCAAGTATGATGATGATCAGACTTAAAAAAATTTCTCTTCACAACAAATTACTGGAAAAGAATCGATGATATCAAAATTGCACATAGTTGGCTATTACAGTATCAGTATCTGGACCAGGCGCATAACTCACATTTTCAATCGTCTAGCTTGCGTCTTCATCTTTACCGAAAAAAAACTACAAAGAAGAAAGATTGCTATCGCCCATCCTTGACCCCAGCTCAGACAATATTGAGTCTAACAAAACTTTGTAGATTTTTCTAATTTTTCTAATGCTACTTCCGATCTTAATTACACAGCGCAACATTCAGATTACGAAATACCTTTAGGGGATACTTAGGGTTATCCATTTTTCTTTTTAAAATGAAGTTAAATAAAACACACATAAAACTATGATTTCGATGAAACCTTTATTTCAATATAATGATTGGATCTTGTCATTACGATGAAATACAATGTCACTTAAATGACCGCCATTAGATTGCTTGCAACAGTGGATCCTTTCGATCCTTTCATTGTAATGATTGAACCTTGTCATTACGATGAAATACAATGCCACTTAAATGACCGCTACTATATTGCTTGCAAAAATGGATCCTTTTGAGGTATTTTTCAAAAAAAAATACTGCCTAATGACACCTCCGAGCCATAATAAGCACCAAACAGTCACTTTTTCTGTATGTAACAGCTTTTTCACCATCACTTCTGGATTCTCCGAGCATCACATGCGATAATTTTGCTTGTTGACATAACTACCTAATGAGAAATGAGCTCTACCGCTGAAAAAAATTTTGTTCGATTGAAAGCCCACGTTTGAATTACCATTTTTGTGCTATGTTTCAGTCATTTTTACGCTTTCTTCGGTTATTAAACGATCTATACTCATATATGGCAAATATTTCACTAGATAAACAACACTTCAAATGACAGGTATTTGACAGCATTGCCAGAACCAGCATTGCGGGTTTGAACCCACTAAGTGGATAGCCCATATTATGGATTTATTTGTGCTATAAAAAATGGGTCATTTCAAAGAATGTTTTTAATTTTTAAATCATTTCGGAAAGTCTTGAAGGATGCGTAGAAGTTGAAGATGGAGCATTCTTGTCTTCAATAACCACTAAAAAAATTTGCTGTCAAAAGAGTACAGTTGGCGTGGGAAAAAAAATTGTACAATTTGTACAATCAATTTGTACAATTTTTTCTCCCTCTCCAACCGTCATTTTGACCACTTTTTCGATTATACAATTTGTACAATTTTTCCCCCTCTCCAACTGTCATTTTGACCACTTTTTCGATAGTTCTTGAAATAAGCACTAACTTACACTACAATTTGATGTAGAGCATTTCAATGTGCCACTCAAATAATTCTTGTTAAATTTCTCTGACGGCTTGTGACCACAATAAATAGTTCAAGGCAATAGTTTCACAAGAATTTTCAATTGATTTTGTTCAACATTGCGCAAGATTATCAAAACTTTGAAATTCCTGGAAACAATTTGTTTACCAGGATGTCTGGATTTTTTGGTTCGGCAACAACCGGTGTAACCACTTGCCGAGCGAATTATCCATCTCCACAGCAAAAATATCAATTTTGTTTCATAATGTAATGATTAACCAACGAATAATTTCCAGACATTTTCATTACCTCCCATACAAAATTATACGTTTAATACACATATTATTGGTTTCACACTTTTCATTTGGTTATACTAAATTTAGCCAAATTTGGCGCATGTTTATCATACTAGAGTCTCAGAATCGACACGGAGCACATTGACTCTACTCTGGGGAAGTCTGCTCCTTAAGTCTGCTCCTATCTTAGTGAGTAGTAGAGTTTAAACGAGGCCGTACGAGCTGCCAAAGCTAAAACGGTATTGCTCCAACAATTGAGATGTTTACGAAAGACATGGTTAAGAAAATCCACCAAATAGTTTTAAAAGATCGTCGGCTGAAGGATGCGCAAGCTAGCTGAAATAATGGGCATTTCATAAACTGATATACAGTGTTGCGCAAAACAAAAGCAACAAAATGTACTCCAGACTATAAATATATAATTTTCATAAAAACAAAATATTTAAAACAAAGCTTACTATTTATTTTCACTGAGGTATTATTAAACTATAAAACCAATACATTACAACAACAACAATTGCGTTTAAAAGAAATATGAAAAAATGTACAGCAGAGCCGGAATTCACTTGCGCAAAACAATAGCAACAAAATCAATATTTTCTGTATCCGCCCTTGGTTTTAATAACATTTCCGCACCTTTTTGGCATCGAGGCAACTAATGAACAAAAACAATCCTCCGGAAAGTTTCCCCACTCAGTTTTCAACTTGTTGAATAGCTCCTCTTTGTTGGAAAACCGATGTCCTGCCACTCTCCTTTTAAGGATGCCAAAAAGGTTTTCAATAGGATTCAAATCAGGTGATTATGCCGGCCATTCAAGAATTCTGTTGTTTGTTAGCCACTCTTTTGTCACTTTCGATGTGTGTTTCGGATCGTTATCAAGTTTCTTTTATATTGGTACATTCGTCTCGAAGATATGTTGGCGGTTTTATGCATATAGCATGTTCAGTTTGTTTGCGAGAGACATAAATAAGACAAGTGTTTTGTGATTTCAGGCGAATTCCTGCTATCGAAAAAAATGGATCAAAAAAGTTGCATCAAATTTTGTGTAAAAAATTGAAATAAGTGCTCAAAATCACTTGAAATGGCATACGGTGAGAGTGCTCTGAGTCAAAAAAATGTTTACAAGTAGTACAAGCTTTTCACAGAAGGTCGAGAAGATGTGAATGACGACACTCGCTCTGGACGCCCCAGCACATCAACAATCGATGAAAATATTGAAAAAGTGAGGAAAATTGTTATAGAAAATCGTCGAATCACAATTAGAGAAGTTGCTAAAGATGTCGGTATATCGGTTGGCTCATGCCATGCAATTTTTTCGGAAATTTTGGGCATAAAGCGTGTAGCAGCGAAGTTCGTTCCAAAATTGCTGAATTTTGACCAAAAATAACGTCGCATGTGCATCGCTCAGGAATTGTTGAATGACGTCAACGATGATCCAGATTTACTTAAAAGGCTCATAACTGCTGACGAATCATGGGTATATGATATATTGATCAAAGATTTAAAGATGAGAAAACTGAGCGCGAGATGAGTGCCGCGCTTGCTTTCAATAGAGCAAAAACAGCGTCGTGAAGTAGATGATGTTTCACTAGAGTATTTGTCGATGTTTGACCGCAATAAGGTTGAATTTTTGCACCGATTTATAACCATGGATTAGACATGGGCCCACCACTTCACACCTGAGACATGGAAACAGGAACAGTCAAAGCAGTAGACTGGAAAGAGAGAATCGTGACCAAAGAAGTTGAAGACGGTCCCATCTGCAGGCAAGGCCATGGAGTCAGCTTTTTTGGCATACGCATGGGATTATCTCTTTGATTATCTTCAAAAAGCAAAAACTATCAAAGGCTAATATTGTGCTAATTTATTGCAGAGTTTAGGTGGTGAAATTATGGAAAAAGGGAGCATTTGGCGAAAAACAAAGTGTTGTTTTTCCAGCGCTATGCACCAGTTCACACGTTCATTATTGTGATGACCAAAATTAATGAGTTAAGGTTCGAATTGCTCCATTAAGCACCTTATTCGTCAGATTTAGCTCCCACGGACTATTTTCTATTTCTAAACTTGGAAAAATGGCTCGGTGGTAAACGATTTTCTAACAACGAAGAGGTGTAGACTGCGGTTGATGGCTATTTTAAGGAGTTTACTAGTTCTTTCTACAAAAAGGGTATAGAAGCTATTGAATATTAAGAAAGTGTATAGAGATAAAAGAAGATTGCACTGACAAATCAAAGAAATTTTCTGAAATTTTTTTGTGTCTTCTTTGTTTGGTTGTTAGATCAGAAAGTTTTCGTAGGACTTTACGCATTCAAATTGATTGATTTTAGCAAATATCGGCAATTCTTTTATATTTCCCATTCGGTGGACTTTAGAAAATTACAATTTTGTTTTCTTTTCTGAAAGAACGTTGAGTCAGATCACTGAAGTTTCTGCTTTAATTTAAAGATTATTTCTTTCGAGAGGCAGTGGTTTTCATACCTAATATAGTGCATGTTGAGAGTGATCCCTGAAATTTCTATTTTAATGTAAAGATTATTTCTTTCAAGAGGCGGAGGTATTCATACTTAAAATGGTGTACTTAAAGTTCAAAATATTGATGACTCGTTTAAGCATTCGTAGAGACGCTAAAAATGTTGCCTTCCAATTTAGAAAAACAGAGACTGGTTCACCATATATCCTTTGGACTTTAACATGTAATCTTGATTGTCATTTTACTAGTAGGAAGAGTGAAATTAACTATTTTCCCGATTGTTTTTGAGATAATATTACAGTTTAATGGTTGGATGGAAACTTCTTGGATCCAAATGCGTTTTTAGTTATATCTATGATGAAATGTTAAAAAAATCAGAACAAAATATCATGTTGGTTTGACCTGCCATAAAATGTGTCCTGAAAAACTAATCTCTACATGATTGTCATTTTATCATTCCGAACCGTGAAATTAACTATTCTCCCAATTGTTTTTGCAACAATCTCACAGTTTAATGGTTGCATGGGAACTGCTTGGAGCCAAATGTATTTTTAATTAAATCTATGATGAAATATCAAATAAACCAGAACAAAATGTCAGGTTGGTTCGATCTGCCATAAAATCAGTATTGAAAAATTAACCTCTACATGAATCACTCTCTACATATGTTGCCACATTGCCGGTAAAAGTAAGCTTCGCACATATTTACAAGGTCACTGAAGATTGTAACAATTTATTTCTAAAAATAATCACTTAAAAGTTTTGCCCTTAATTAATGCACAGCAATTATGTAAATTTCTGTTACGAAAAAAAGCAAATCATAGAAATGTGTAAATTACTGATTACAAAGGCAGTACTCTAAAACAGGTTCACTCGTTTCCTTCTCATTTCACTGAATTTAACACAGGCAGCATTAAGGGAAACAATTAAAATGTTTCAAACAATAAACAATTCTGTCATTACTTTGTAAAATCTGAAACACATACAAGTATGTGTACGCTGGCTTAAACACTTATGCACGTGTGTGTGAGCCGGCTTTTGAGTAACTGATAAAATGAATATACTTAAATCACATAATACATGTACGAGTATGTGAGCATTTATAAAAACATTTTGAAAAAATACACATACATACTCGTACGTTTGTATGCGATTACATGATTGTGAGTTCATTTCATGAATATAAAGCTTTTTCGTTTTTAGTTATTTTCATATTTGCGGTTGGGTTTCGGTGCCAGCAATGCAAATGCATTCATTCAACCAACATTATAATCATCAGTATTATTATTACCATCATCTGCTACGTCATTATTATCAATGCAATCATTGTTGTAGGTATTAACAGAAATAGCAGCTACAGCCCTAACAGATGCAGTCATATTCGTCCTCATCAGCAACAGCATTTCAACATTCACCTCATCATCAGCTACCAACCAACAAACTTTTTACCGGTCAGGCCATACCTATCGTCATTTGTAGTTGTGGCGCTTTGAGCAATAACAGCAACAAAAGTGACAATGATAACAACAACTATGTCACTACCAACAACAACAACAGCAAACGCCATAATAATCAGTGGCATTGGTAGCAGCTATCATAATTTCCTGTACTTCGGTCTAGAGTTTTTGCCCAAAACGGCTGGATGAAATTCATATTTTCATTAGCCGCCTTTTTAAAATAAAATTAACGCATGATTTTCTAAATTTTTAATACCTAAACCACAAACCACGCCATACAAAGCATCCTACACTACGGAAGGCAATTTATAATGAGGGCCGAAAGTTCTATAATTTTTGGTTTTCATAAAAATACACCGAAAAAATTTATTGAATTTATTGCTGGCAGGACAATCTGTCAACTGGTGAAGAATTACATCAGGTCATAGCCAAAATTTCATTTCGGAGAGGGGGACCACAATAGTTGTTTTATATTTTTTTGAGAAACTACAACGTGATTTTACTTTGGATAAGTTAGTCTCATTTGCCTGCAGAATGTTCGTCAGGACTCGCAAAACCTTACAAAATAAAACAGTTGATTTTGTCCTGAATAAGACAAATGAAAAGATGGTTTTATTTTATCCAAATTTTTAATACACAGAATTAAGTACAGGGTGGCGCACCAATTGCAAAACGGGACTCGCAAAGCCTTACAAAATAAAACTGTTGATTTTGTCCTGAATAAGGAAAATGAAAAGATGGTTTTATTATATCCAAATTTTTAATACACAGAATTAAGTACAGGGTGGCGCACCAATTGCAATACAATAAGAAATTCAAATAACTTTTTTCATCAATGTATTTCATTAATTTTTTCTTTTATTGTATAGAAAATTCCATTTTATTTTATATAACTAATTGGTTTTGAAGATGATAGATTGTAAATGACCTCCATGCTCATTCACGTATGTATATGCGACACCTGATCAAAAAGTTATTCATTGCGGTCTGAAGGATTGAAGTCTGGATCGTCTCAATTAGTGGTTTAATGGACTGCTTAATTTCCCGGGAGCGCTCGCAGAATCCTGGGTTATTATGCAAGTGGATGTATCAGTTCTGAGTTTCTTCAGGGAAAGATTATTTTTTAAAATATATAAACTCACTATCGGTAGAAGAATATGATAGTGATAAAATCCTGATAACGCCGTTGTGAATACTAACGATGGCTTGGTTGCTTAAGGATAGAGAAAAAATCTTTAGCCCAAAAATCTTCGACAATGAATTCAAAGGACGAGACAGTAGACAGTGACCGGAACTCCATTATAATCATCTGGATATTAAAATACAACCAGATCTTGGAGAGGGAGAATAGAATACCGAATAGCTCGTTGTTCTTTTCTACGTGCGGCTATCAATAGACAACAACTTTTATTCATGATGAATTGAAGAGAGAGAGAGAGAGAGAGAGAGAGCTAAAGTTCGAAGAACTCGTAGTTTTCTACGCGTGGCTCCTAATAGATAACAATTTTTATTCAAAATATTATCGAAGTATTTAGATAAGTTCTCAAGCATGTAAGAACATTGTAATATACAATTCAATAAGCATGCGAATTGTTGCAGTGTATTTTACTTTACGGTGTTTTGCACATACTTACCAGATACCAATACGTGCCTATCTGTAGACGTACACTCACACATACGAATGTATTTAAAACTATTTATCTGTTTCATTTCTCTATGACAGTAAAGTTCGGTTCTATAGTCCACCCATAGTATAGTTAGCTGCGGTTTATATATATATTTTTTTTTCTGCGGTCAAGTTGCACGTTCAATTGCAGAGTTCCCACAATCAAGGACCCAACAGGCACATAAGTTTGCTCACATACATATACACACATACACAGACAACAGTCGGTTGTAGTTGTCATACGCATACAGTACAGCAACACATTCACATGTAGACAAACAAATCGCAATGTAAGCAAACATTCCACCAAGCACTCACATAGAAGCAAAGAATGCCATGGTATTGTGTAAAATGATGAGATTTTAATTTGATGTTTTTTTTTTTTTTTTTGTTTCTGCAATCCCCCAGCTCACACTATGAGTATGTATGTGAGAGTATATATGCGTATGTTTTCAATAAGGATATGGATATCATATGTGTTAGTGTAGGCCTGATGTGTGTGTGTTTGTGCTTTGGTTTTCATATAGGATCATGTAAAATGCATTCATACATTTGTGGGACCCTACAAATTTTGGTTTGGTTGAATGGTCAGATAGTTTGCAAACTCTTCGCTTTTTTTTCATTCGAAAACGTGCACCGCTGAGGCAGTGTAGCAACGTCGTGTTGTCCATGCAGTGGCGGATATTATTCAATATCGCGCACAGGATATGTGGGGGAATGACTGGTATTTCCAAAGGTGATTTAGGATTATTTCTGATTTTCAATGCATGCACGCATATTGGCAAGGCCATACATAGTATTCACAAAATATTCCAGTGGCTGTATTTTATGAATAGCTTTCGCGGTTATAGGAGTGATTGTCAGTGTTTGACTGTTATGTTGCACTGTGATGGCAGCATATTCTTATAATGTGTAATAAAAGTGTGCATGACTTTTAGATCCACCGCCATATGAGGGGAGAGCGGCTACACCATATCACAGATTTCCATTAGAACCGAAAACTTTAGTTGCAGAAATCGCACTTTTGCACGAATTTACTTTTGTCAAGACTTTTGGAATGCACTTTAGTATAGTCCTTTTTTTGATCGAAATCTTTATTCCGGCAACATTATTTTCAGATTTAAAAACAGATAATATTAGTTGGGTCAGATCTGTGGCAAATGAATAACTAACTAGTACAGAAATTTCAATCAGATGAGCTGACTCACATATTCCTTAACCCAAAGTCCTTTTGTGTTGCTACAAAAAATATTCTGAATTAAAGCTGTATAATATAAACTAAAATTTTGATTTGACTTAAAGTCTTCCTTTTGTAAAATGTACGAAAACCACTGATTTTTCATATATCGGGCATTTCGTAGTACCCCAAGAGGCATGGCAGTGCAATCTACTTTCAATCGCAATAAAATGTCTGGTATAAGTTCAATTACACTGAACATAGCGATATTAAATGGGAGACACGAATCTAGGAATATACCCAGCAAAAAAATGGCAGTCGCTCAAATAGAATCACATTTTCACCACTTCTAAAGAAGCAATCTATGCATATTTATCACCTCTAACGAAGCAGTTTGGAACAACTTTTAAAACCATCATAGGGAAGTGTTTAAAGAAATGGTTTTATTTTCATTTTTGATTGCAAGCAATTAGAAAAAAATATCGGATGGTTTGAAAAGTTCGTTCGGTCAATTCGATAGTTCTCCATACGTCACTTGTCATGACATAGAGTTTCTTCAAACACTATCATAAGTTCCTCCCAGCCCTTCTCTAAACTGTTTACTATTGTTTACTTGTGCTCCCGTTCTAGTCGTGAATGGTTATGGCGTTTTAAAAAATGTTTTAAAAAGTGGAAAAAAATGAGCGAAAAAGAGCATTTTAGGCATATTTTGCGTTATTATTTCCGAGAAGGGAAAACGACTACTAAAGCCAGCAAGTGTATTTATGAAGAAAACGGATCAAAGGAAAAAAACTTATCAGAAATTGTTTAGAAGATTTTTTACTTCGACTTCTCCGTAAAGGACGCTCCCAAATCAGGGCGACCAAAGGAAATTGTTTCCGAGAAGGTTAGAGATTTAATTATTGTTAAGTACCGTGCAAAAGTTTAAGAAATAGATGAAATAATTAAAAAAAAATAGTCTCAACCGTTCACGCGTTCATAAAAGAGCTCAAATTTGTGAGCAACCTCAATGTGTGGGTACCTCACACTGCCTTACCGAGGCCTCACACTGCCTTGCGGACCCTTCAGAAACTGTCAGAGCTTGGGTGGTAAGTTTTACTTCATCCACCGTACTCCCCAGACCTTGCTCCGTCCGATTATCACCTATTTCGCAATGTGAGCAATCACTTGAAGGATTTGAATTTCCATAACGACGAGGAAGTGAAAAATAGAATAGAACGCTTTTTTTAGAAGAAGCACGCGAGTTTTATGAGAGAGGAATTAAAAAGCTCCCACAGAGGTTTGAAGAAGTTATTACAAAATAGCAAGATTTTATAATAGATTTAATTAATTGTTTTCTTGTATATAAATTTGCAAATAAATTTCTTTTGAAAACCGAGCAAACTTTCCTAACAACCCGATATGTTCGAATGAAGTGCTCCAAAAACTATTTTTAATACAACATAATATGCTCCGGAGATTTGGTAATCGGCTTAAAGCAGCTTCTTTTTAAAGTTTTTGGGGAAAATTTTGATTTACCCTCTTATATGTTATGGTCGATATGCTAAATTTATCAGTGTACTTGTAAAAGCTACGAACACTCAGAGACCAAACAAAACATATGCATTTTTATGTCGTTAAGAATGTCAGTCCCCAATACTACATATGAACTGCAGTCCACGGTAGAGGATGTCATTTTTTAATTTTTTTTTTTTAAATCAAATAAAACAGCGAAATTTGCATCACTTGCATTAAAGTTTTTTATTGAAATCGATAAATTCGTCTTTGCCATTAAATTTTTAAAGATAATTTCATAATTTCCGCGGCTTTGGCTTAAAATCTCCATTCGAAAGGTCCAATTTTTCGTCACTTCTTCGAGCATTTCGGCCTATATTCCACGAATAACGCGTATTATGTTATCCTTTAAGCCTTCAAGAGTGTTCGGCTTATCCACATAGACTAACGACTTGACATAACCCCACAAGAAATAATCAAATAATCGCAAGATCTTGAGGGCCAACTCACAGGGCCAAATCGATAGATAAGCTGCTCACCAAATTCATCGCTCAACATATCCATTGTATCACAAGCAGTGCGTCATATTGCACCGTCCTGATGAGACCACATGCCAACCAAGTTCAACTCATCTAATTGGGGCAAAACAAAAAATTCGTTGTGGTTGAGTAACACATTCGCTGAGAACGGCGATGCATTGACATTTAACGATCGTCATTAACACTGGTCGCTACGGCTGCAATATTTTCTTCGGTACGCACTCTACGCATGCGAGTCGATGGTTTTATGTCCAACAAAGTAAATTTGGTGCGAAATTTGGAGATAACAGCACGAAGTGTTGATTCAGCAGGTCAATTATGACGACCATAAAATGGTCGTATCAAACGATGCACATTTGTCAAAGAGCACGAATTATGATAATAAATTTCAACGATTTGTAATCGTTGCTCGTTTATTTAGACTTTTCATGATGAAATGGCAGAGTATACTGACACTGTGACTTTGACAGAAAACATTTGGATGCCATTGCCAACCTGAAAAACTTAAATCTTAAAAAATCATCCTATACAATGGATAGTCAAATGTTTCACCACTTCAAGAAATTTAAAATAATAAAGTCTTGCAGCTGCTATAATATTTTATTATTTGAATGCGGTTACATTGATTGTATTTTAGGTATAAATATTTTCAATATGAAAATAGTTTTTGAGGCAGTACAAGTTTACGATTTACAGGGTGGCCCAAAATGACCGAAGTGGTGAGAATTGCTTATAACTTTTTATTTAAGACATATTTTTTTAATTTTTTTTAAATACAGTAAATTTATGGGGAATATTTTTAGATTAGTTATTAAGAATGATGATTCTGCTTCGCACAAATGTGCTCTTTCCAACACATTTTCTATGACCTTTCGCAAAATTTCCGGTGTTATGTTGTTAATTTCGTCTCGAATATTGGTTTTTAATTCGTCAATAGTCCTGGGCTTATTAACATGAACATTTCCTTTTAAATTACCCCAAAGGAAAAAGTCTGGAGCGGTTAAATCCGGGGAACGCGGAGGCCAATTAAAATTGCTTGTACGCGAAATTATTCTTTCACCAAATATGTCGCATAAAAGAGCCATTGTGGCCCTCGCAGTGTGCGCTGTAGCTCCATCCTGTTGGAACCATATTTGCTGATGGTTTTCCACGGCTGGCCTTACAAAATTTTCCAACATGGCTCGATATCGATTAGCATTGATGGAAATGGCAACACCTCGTTCATTTTCAAAACAATATGGGCCAATGATCCTTTCTGAAGAAACACCACACCAAACAGTACACTTAACTGGGTGTAACTTGGGTTTTCCGTAGCCCATATCCTACAGTTTTGCTTGTTAACGAACCCATTTAATTGGAAATGGGCTTCGTCACTCATAACTAAGTTATGAATAAAATTAGGATTCTCTTGTGCTTTTTCCTGGAAATAAATTGCATAGTCAAGTCGTTGCTAGTAATGTGTCGGTTTCAATTCTTGGACAATTTCAATTTTGCATGGAAACATTCTTATGCTATGCAAAATTCGCTGCAGCGACCCTCTTGAGATGCCAAGTTGTGTCGAACGTCTCCTGGTTGATGTTTGTGGATCCTCCTGAATACTCTCCTGTACCACTTGAATATTGTCATCCGTGTGCACCGTTCGTCGTCTGCCAGCACCAGGAAGGTTCCTTACTGCTCCTTGTTCTCGAAAATTTGCAACAAGACGGTTTATTCTTGACTGAGAGGGTGCAACCCGCACATTAAATTGACGACGGTATGCACGCTGAGCCAATACAATGGACCGTTGATTTACAAAGTAAATTTCAACGATTTGGGCACGTTGTTCAGTTGTGTATTGCTCTATTATAAATTCTCCAAGTCTTCTTTACAAAATACTAAAAAGAAAAGAAAAAAAAATTATAATAAAGTAGTTATAGGGAATTCACACCACTTCGTTCATTCTGGGCCACTCTGTACGTAATAAATATATATCATTGCCGGTTAAGCAATTTCGACGCAAAATACTGCTACAAAGCTGTACGAAATCTAAAAGGTATATAAAATCATTTGAAAATGTGGATTCTTCATATTAATTTCGACATTACTCAACGACGTCAACTTACGAAATCATTGCCCACAACAGTTAATATCTATATTTTATAGATACGAACATCTGAATACGGAATGGATCAGCACAAATTTCCGATTATTTTTATGATTTCTTTGTTTTTAGTTCATTCCACATTAAGTGAGTTTTGAAACACATTTGTAATGTTTCACTAATTAATCGAAGCGAAAAAAATGGTTTAAGCCGGTTGTCTAAAATGGTGACTTTGAGAAAATTGCCATGCGGTTTGGGAGAGAAACCGATGTGCCGATTTTTTTATGATTTTCCAATAACTGATTAAACAAAGCGAAAAAACAGTTTAAGCCGCTTATTCGAAAATGAAGATTTCGAGAAAATTGCCATGCGGTTTCGGGGAGAAACCAATGTGGCGATATTCGTTTATGAACACTCTAATCGTGATCTTTAGATGAAATCAATTAAACATTTCGATATTTTGTATTATATTTTCCTTATTTTGCTACCCACTGTAAGAGCATAAATGTGCATATACATATATAGATGCACAATTTTTTCACACATACATACACGCATTCATGCGTCATCACTGGTATTTCATACATACCATACTTGATTAAATGGCAAATAAATTGCGTTAAATATTCATTCAATGAGTAAAGTGAATTTCATATGATTGTTGCATGAAATAAAAAAACAAAAAAACTCTAGTGTGAAAATGATAATATATCCAATTAGTAGAAAATCTGTATAAATTGTATGACAGAAAAGCCATGGGAAATTATTTTCTTTGTTGGCCAAGTCACTTCACTACAAGCCATTGATGACTAATAATTCATTTAATGACTTTGCCATACATGATTTTTTGAATATTATTTGCGGACAAAATTTACTCGATATAGACAAATTAATGTGAAATGTCTTCTTTTTTCGTGTTATGAATTTGTTTGATATTCGAAATCACTTGAAATTTTATCACTGTGGGGAAACATGTCATTTAGGTAAGGCAATTTGGCACGACTAATGGGTCATAGATTGGTGAGTGTTGGCTGGATATGTAGTTCACACACTGGATTGATACAATGTCGATGATGAATGCTGATGCCAAGATGTTATTTATTAATGCTGAAAGAGTTATTCTTTCAAGAACTATGCCTAAACGAAATTTCTTCAAAATGTTATTATTTAAACAAGATAATACAATTTTTCACATAATAACTTATCACTTGTTATGGCTGAATTGCGGCGAAACTTCTACATTTAGCTGATTTTAAGAAAGTTTAGCTTCCTTTCATCACCATGATCTTTTGTAATGGTGGTGGACTCATGTCTCATCCATGGTTATAGGTCAACGCAAAAATTCGACTTAATTCCAGTGAAAAATCTCCAATCTCTCTACTTAAATATTTTCACAACGCGAGTTTTTGCTCTATTGAAAGCAAGCACGGCACCCATCTTGCACACAGTTTTCTTAATTTCAAATCTTCGTCAACATACGACCTATAGAACTTTTGAAAATGCGTATCATTTCAGCTAGCTCACGCACCTTCAACTGACAATTTCTTAACCGTGTCTGGCACACCTTTATTGGTCGACCACTACGATGTTCGTCTTGGCAATTCGTACGGCCGCGTTTAAACTCTGCTAAGCAATATTTTACAATCGTAAACTGTAGTGGACGATTTTTTTCATGACAGCACAAATTAATCTTTTCACTTTATTTCAAATTTTTTGGTTGTTGGCAATCACCATTTTAGTTCACTTTTCTCGTTTGCTTTTAATTCCACTTTGTTTTCTTATGATCATATGATATTAGATCCAGCTGATCACCGAGATATATGGATTTGGTAACTGTTCTAGTGGATCTCAATGAGAGCTGTATATCTCTTATACATGGTTGACGTCTTGGATATTTTACATATTTTACTAAGATCATGTAAAATATCTTAAACTAAATGATCACAAGTATTGAGAATATTGTAGGTGGAAGTACATAATTTGAAAAATTCTGCATTATGGCAAGATTGACATTTTGAAGTCAGATGTTTCAGCCCAGCTGCAACAAAAGCTCTTAATGTTGTACAACTAACTTCAGATTGTTCCTTTTTCTCGAGAACCTTGGAAGTGAACAGATTGAAATTGCACTTATTTAAAGTGCTAAATTTCTGAACCATCCGCAATCATTTGAACCCCCGTGTTAAGGTTCCTAACATTGTTCAATCAATTTATGTCACATCATCCGAATTCTGGTGGTCCTGTGAAGGATTAGACGGAAATGTCCATTGGAGAAGGAATATAGAAAGCTGCAATTACATTAACTGCTTCCAAAGTTGCCTCCCGGAACATAAAAATATCTATCGAGGCTCAGAGGCGGGAATTGTTAAAAACGTACTTTATTTAGCCCACGCCACATCTGGTGGCTAATTTCATGATTTTCTCAACTGATCGCTAAACTGAATTTGCGAATCATTAATAAGTTCACGACATTCAGACTTATACATCGATCCCCCGGCTATGATAGCAGAATTGTCGAAAGTGATTCTGATGAAAACCAACACTTTACGATTACATTGGATGAATATGGCAAAAAAAAAAAAAATGGAATTAACTAACGTTTCCCAATTCGAATCATAATTGAAGTTCGCAAGTATATGTTTCCGCTGAGCCCAAACAGGATTGCATTTATCATGTTGTCTATAAAAAGAAAGAAAGAGAAAACACGTTCAATAATTTAAAAATCTACCTAAAATGTTTCTTATCTAACAAAATTGTTTATGTGTAAAATTTATTAAATAATAATGTAAACTATTTCTAAAAACAAGTAAATTATTTCCTATAAAATTGTGAACTAAAATCGTACAACTACCTATATATATAACTTTATCTAAACTTGCCTAATTACATCTCTACATCAAAACATAACATGCTAAACTAAATCACAACCAAATATATCACAGATATATTCCATTTGTTGCATGATACCAAAATCATGAACACAAATGAAATGGTTGCAAGAATTTGATTATTTCTAACTACTCTTCTTTAGCAGTGACCAGTATCCAGATCGTGCGGAAGGGCTTCAACGTGAGTGGAGGGAGTATGGTGGTAAGTTCGATCGAACCAAAGCAAACATAGTTAAAAATAAACAAGCACTCTCGCTTTGATATTCTCTGTGGACACAAATACAAAAGAGAACCTGTCTGAAGGTAATCACATTTTGCCATATCACGTTGATTACTCTTTGTTACAAAGTGTAGATTGGCACTCTTCTTTCCACATTATCATTTCAATAGCGTTCTCTGAATATTCTCTTCTTTTAATTGGAGTCCACATAATGTAACTGTTGTTGTGATAATCCCAATGCTCTGTATTTATTTCTCTAGGATTATTCTCTTGGAGTGTTTTAATGATTTCGTTTTGTTTAGATGAATTTAATTTTTGCTATTTCTTGCGTATACATTTCTGAAATATTTACCCATTAAGAGCAGGTGTAAAAAAAGAAAAATAAAAGAAAAAAGATACATTTGTCTTAAGCGCAATAATTACAAGATTACTATGAAAAGTATGTAAAATTTTTTTTTTTTTTTTTTGAATGTACGAATTTTTTTTTAATGTTTTATAGAACAATTATTGCATATTTGATTAATATAGTAATGTTCATATTGTATTATATAATTTTATTATATTATTTTTCCGTTTTTTTGCGCTATTTGAATGAATTGTTTAATATGAATTGCTAAGAAATCCTTATAAAAGACCAATTATGCCATAAGGATAATGGAAGACGAGGGTTTTGAGGCATATTCTATGGAAGCTGACGATGAATGAGTATCTAACAGTTTACACCAAGGATTTTTTTTTGAATATTGCACATCTTAAGCAAATTATAATTAAAAAAAAATAGGGAGTCTGTAATAATAATTTTTTGTAATGGCAAAATGGCTTGACTGGAGAAGGACACGAACCCCCCCCCGGCCGACAGTTGGTAGCATCGCAAAGGCTCCCGCAGCCCTACCTCTACTCAAGTTCTAGGATACCTTAGAATGTATAAAAGAAAATTGTATCTCTTCGTGTACATTACAAAATAAAGTAGCAGAAAGCCCCAGGGTTGAATGTAGCTCAGCTTTAATATTGGTTGAAATGAGATCTTTCAAATGGAAATATTGAATTACATAACAGTGACGATTTTTTTCCATGTTTATAAATTCACTGAGATTGTTTATTTTTAATGGCTCAAATAAAAGTACTAAATAACGTGGCGTCTTGAAAGTTAAAACATGTTTTTCAAGGTTGCCAGCTTTCACCAAAATAATTCTTTTTTAAACTACTGGTGCCGTCTATATATTTATCTATATACGAGTATATTGAAAGAAAAAATATAATAATATTTTTCCTTTTTTTTTTTTGATTTTTTATTATTATTTTTTTTTTGTTTATTTTTTTATTTATTTTTTTTTATTTATTTATATTTATTTATTTATTTATATATTTTTTTTTTGTCGAGACGGCGCGAACGTTTTGGGACCGCTCTCATACATATTATTACGTACGGTTACTTCGTTTCGTATTACTTCCTAAAATATGGTGGCTGCCGTAGACAGTGTTAATGTGTCTAAGCTTAACTCTAGTTTACCCCTCATTTGCCCTGTATGCGAATTGATACGAAAAATTCCATTACAAACTGCTAATCTCAGCATTGGTTTTTCAAATTCTAATCGGATATGTCAGTGTTTAGTCGACACCACTTTGATAAATTCCCATTAAATAAGAGTTTAAAAGTCTTAAACTTCACTTGGACATTTGTACAATTTTCAAGGCAAGAAATCACCCGCAACACATTTGAAATGGTGCTGCTCACGATATCATGAACATTAGCACACAAAGCATCTTAAATTTCCGTTTTCAGACTGAACAATAAGCGACAGGCTTTTGCGTTGATGATACCCAAAGCACAATCTTTTGAAAGTGCAAAACAATCGGTATGTATCGCTCTCTTTCTCTCTCTCTCTCTCACTCGTTTTCTGCAATTGTGACCAGAACAAAAATGTAAAAGGATGATCAATTGTTCATTATCGTCACAGCAATCATTTATTCGTTTGTTTGGCGATTTGCAGGCCAGAATGTTTGTGAAACTGAAGGAAACGGAATCAAGTAACATTGCTTAAATCCTGTTTGTGTCACACACACACACACACACGCGCGCGCGCTCAAGGACTCCCGTACGCACATGTGGAGATTAATCTCTATGTGAGTGAGTATTTGTTTCGTAGTAGGTTTCTGTTTTCGTGCAAGCTTTGTTACGGCTTCCAAACAACATCAAATTTCCACAGTTATTGGCACAAAACAAATCATAGTGTTCATTGATTCCGACCACATAATCATGTTTATGTGTGATTGCCGGACTTGAAGCTTGAAGTTAGATATCCTCTACGAGTGTGTCTGGGCCTGCTTATATACTGCTAACATTGCCAAAATGAAAATTGTACTTTAAGGATTATCAAAGCTCGAAGCTCTGAAAATCTTTTTTACATGCTCTCGAACATTGCCATGCTAAGGTGTTTCTGTGCGTACGAGCGAGTATTTCGATATATGAGCATCTGCATGTTTATGTGCCACTTATAAGGTCCTTGTTTGTCGTAATGTTGGTTGTTGTGTTCGTTCGACTATTGGTTCTATATGCATAAGCGTAATATAAAACTTGTAACAAACCAATTCGTTAAAGCCTAGAACATTGTACACAGTTAACAGGACTAAACTGAAAACCTTGCCACAAACACATGCATGCATGTATATCATTGTAGAGAACATGCAGAACAGTGGGAGAAAGTGTTAGGCGTATAGAATTCAGAATTTATGTTTTTTTCATCTTAATACTAATTAGATAGTATATTGTTCCAGAAGGAAACTAAAAATCGTTCATGCTGTTAGATACCCCGATATTCTAAAAAGAAACTAAGAGACGGTTCATATTATGAGACGTATCTGTTAGAATATGATATGCGTTTGTTGATGACTTAGTTTCACAGTGGTTCTCCTCGTGGTCTGGTAATAATTTAGTACCAAAAATTCATACAGGGTGATTTTATCAGCCAACTTTAGGCGCACATCTGCAATGAAAACAAATCTGGACTCTCTATAAGAAAGGGTATCTATCCGATTGATTGTTGTGCTCGACAAATAAAGACTTCAGCACTTAGCAGTAGTCAAGATTTTGCGCCTGCAGTCGTCCTTTTGCAGAATATGATTGGGATAATGGAATGAAATTCAGACAGACTTCGGCACTCTAACCTTGCTTTAAAGAATCGTTTAGGACAAAATTTCGAAACAGTTTGCAGGTATGTTACTAAATACAAGCCTAGAAACGGAAGCCTACTGACTGTGCAAATCAAAGAAATTTCGGTGAATGGGTTACGCATCAACAACTAATAGATGCTAGTTTGTCAAAAAATATCATCTTCAGCCGACTTCCCAAAGTTCAACCTTTCTACAGAGTCCACGAGGGTTTAACGTAAGTCTCGCCGTGATGGCCTTACCCACGGTATGCGACACACTGGCCATATTACAATGTGATTGCCAACGCCCCTTGGGATAGCCAAGTTAGGCTGGGACTACCTAGGAATAGACTATAGCCGACAATCTTGGGAGCATGATACCGCAATTATCAGCCCTTTCATCCAACCAGAAGATATCAAATTAATTATGCCAGAATGGAACACAATCCCCACTGGCGGAGGTGGAACCTATCTTACCACCTCTGCTACTCTGTGACTCTGAAACAACTGGCTGCAATGGAACTGCACATTCGAGCACAAAGTCTCTACCAGCGATTTTGGTATTAACCACAACCCGCATGATACTCCCACTAAGAGTCCGACACCAAATGGTCAGGCGGGAACTCAGTTCCGGGGCCTCCTGATCCCCACACTACCGGCCAAACACACCGGTTGGAGCTGCGTAGCAAAGTAAAGCTACTACCAAATTGTGATTTATATACTGTACGTCATGGGATTGGTCGCCCTGTGGCAAAAGAGTACAGACTGAACATTATTACATACCTGTAGATGCGGAGACCCCAGGTAAATGGAACGGTTGATACTACCTATACATTGCAAGGATGCAGTATCCTCACCGGTGGGAGACGGGAAAAACTCCAAACCCTTTCCGTCCAGCGACGGTGAACAGCAACCGTGAAATATAGACATAGGAAAACCCCACGCCTGTCCGTACTTCCCGAGAGTTCAAAAAGATACAGATAACAGGGCCCGAACCCGACCCCTGCCCGTGTGTGTCCCTATCAACCCCGGTACTAAACAAAGCCTTTTGTCAAACTTTGCAGCTAACCTACTCCCAGTTGCAATCACTGGTGCCCCTGCAGTCAAGCAAGCAGTTGCCGACTACCAAGCTGAATGGGATTGTGGTATCAGCATGATCCGAGCAGTTTTGCAGCCGGTTAACTCTCAGGTCAGAGTTCCGTAAAAAGGTCAGCAGACCCACTTCCCACAATTGCGTCGTAGTAGCCCTACGCCAAATGCTCTGGAAGCATACACCGTTGCTGTAGCCAAAACACCCCGGGTAGAGAGCATATGCTGACTATCCAGTCGTCCCCAGACCTAGTTGTCGCTAATCCCAGGAGGTCCCTTATATCTGCATATGAGGGATATTCGCTCAAAACGTGCCTCCACTCTTCGACTGGTGCACTACAGTTGCACAACTCGCAATCAGACAGGGTTCTCTTATGCAGAAAGGCTTTGAGAGACCCATGTCCCGTCAGCAAGAAACCAAGACAGAGGTTAAAACCAAAGTCAGGGTTTCTCCCAATGAACCTAACATGTGGCAAAAACCTAAATGTAGCACGTTTTATTTGACTCTTTTCCCAACGTGTTTGCCATCTCGACAAGATACATTCGTCTAACAGCCTCCTAAGCTCAGCCCTACTCCTGCTCTCTACCCCCTCAATGGGCCAGTCCGTTGCCGCAGAGTGCACGACGCACGGCGCACTACAACAAGATCCACCGGGGGGGCAGCACCCATCAGTACCTGAAGGCCCTCTTTCGAAACCGTTCGACATACTGGCATACAAGCCAATAACACCACTCTCTGATAAGAGAGGATCTTACGGTACTTGATTTTATAATCATGATATAAAAAGTAAAATATGAGAAAAATAGACCAAGTGGCCACACCGCTCCCGATGTCTCTCTTGTAAATGATCGATTTAAGCCGTGTATTCATAGGTTCATATACTCGTATGTCAAGTATTTGCATTGAATTCAATCATATTTGGCACACATAAAGCGCTTAATATGTAAATGAAAATGGATTTCACTGTCACAACTCTTCTGGTGCCTCCTACAATCTCTAATCCCTAATCCCTTCTCATAATCCCTAATTAATAACTAGCTTATATTGTTATCACGTACATTGCATTATAATGACTAAAAAAGCATCACAAAAATCGGCCCTTTAGTCACTCATTTCTTGGCAGCTCACACACAAATTAGCTAACGTAACCCATTTATCGTTAAATTCACAACTATTATTCAACGGCACTAACTTCTGTACAGTTGGCTATCAATCAACCGATTATTTAGATTAAGTCCGATAGTGATAGTGGACTACATTGCCACGAGCCTCCCATGTAAGTTGACTAGTAATACTTCTAGACTGTATACGAGTGCTTCGGTGACAATATAGCTTCCTTTTCGATTGCGGTTAAATTCGAGGCATTTTTTGATATGAAATTGCACAAAATATATTGGATGGAGGTATTTATGAACCAGTTCGTCTAGCTGATGGTTCTATACCGGTCAATATATATTACAGTGCACAGTGGCAAATGGTATCTTGCATATGTTTCAGTCTGCGATTAGCCCACTGTAATGTACTCCTCATTGAAACATATACACACATATTGCCAGTTGGCCATACTTTGCCAAATTTCCAAATGCTTACTCATGGTCTTGTGTATTAAGGTGGCTTCGAAAATTTATTTACAGAATTTTTCAACTCGCGGTGATTTAAAATTACTGTGTCTGAAACTAATAATTATTTAACAAATCTATAAAATATATATAATAATCTCTATAATACATATAATATATAAAAATATACTATAATTAATAATTAATGAAATGTATTATAAGTAGAAGACTTTTTCCTTGATGCAAAAGTATGCTTGGTGGTAGAAGCGATTATGGTGCTCATAAAATGCATATCTTACTGAAGACATTTGCTTAGAAATATGAGAGGAACCACTGAATTTTTCTAAGTCGATCAGTAAGTAGAAAAGACATTTTAAGGGGTTTGAAGCATAATCCATTTTCATTCCTCGATCTTAAGTTTTTAAACGCCTGACGCTTTCCAAATTATACTAAATTTAGTTCAATTGACGTATAGATATGAATCTAGGAATATATGAGTACAATAAATATTTTACATAGAAGATAGTCGAAAAATAGTGATTATTCGGTTTATTTTTGAAATTTTGTCCGTTCGAAATTGCAGAAGAATAATTGCCGAATTGATCAATTTGTGGGCGACGTACTAGAAGCGTATGGATGTATGATTGTGACGTAGGCGAAATTTGACAGAAACTAAAGCAATTTAATGGTAAGTAAGACCTAAAGAATATACGGTTTAAATGGTACAGGCTCAATTTTCTGTTGGAAATTACAATGGAACAACTTAAACTTTCATTTGGAGGATACCGAGAGGTGACATTAAGTCCATCTTTGCTTTTAGGCCAAGGTTTGGTTGATATGACTCACTTATAACATTGGGTTTTGCTAAGATTTACGAGGTTCCATTAAGACTTACGACAGTTACCATGGATACCAGCCAATCAGTCAGGTAGATTAATATGGCCTAACCGATTTATATTACGTGGAAAACACACCAAGAATTGGTTAATAAAACTCTAAATGCTTTATTAATAACACAAACTAGGCCTCTCCCGAAATGAACGTATTATTTTATGCCAACTAATAATACAATCAAAGTACAGGGTGGCGCAATAGAACGTGCATATTGCATTATCTTTTTTTGCGGGGTAGAAAAGGCGCGGGCGAGGGGCGCCTACATCGTTGGGTTTTAGTCGCTATGAATCACTTCGACGAGAAGCGTCGCGCATTTTGCGTGTGCGCATTTTACGAGAACTCTCGTTCATATATTGCTACTAGGCGACTATATTGTGCTGAATATGGACTACGGCGAATTAGTGAAGCTCCGAGTGCTAATTTAATCAAAATATGGGTAAAACGTGTGAAGAGACCGGTTCAACATTTAAACCACAAGCAAATGGTCGCACAAGAACATCTAGGACCGAAGACAATGTTGAGAGGGTTATGGAGTCAGTACGAAGAAATCCACAAATGTCGACTCGCAAGAGATCGTCTGTCTTACAATTATCGCGATGAAGTTTGCAACGAATTTTAGCATTGGATCTTAAACTGCATTCATATAAGCTGCAATTAACACAAGAATTGAAAGAGTCTGACTTCATAGCAAGGCTCGCATTTGCTAATGAAATGCTTAATCGATTTTTCAATTTTGACAATATCCTTTTCTCTGACGAGGTTCATTTCCTTATGAATGGGTTCGTAAACAGTCAAAATTGTCGTTACTGGAACAGTGAAAATCCCAGAATCAAACACCAGAAGCCATTGCATAGTCCTAAAGTGACAATATGGGCAGCAAGCTCTGGCAGAGGAATAATTGGTCCTTTTTTCTTCGAAAATGCGCGGGGCCAAAACGTCACGGTTAATACGGAACGCTATGTTGAGATGTTGGACAGATTTTTGGCTCAAGAAATTGAAAGTTCAAGAATAGTGAATTCCAGAACTTGGTTCCAACAAGATGGAGCTACCTGTCACATATCAAATGACTCCGTGGCGGTGGTGAAGCAGATGTTCCCTGGCAGACTGATTTCGAAAAGAGGTGATATCCCATGGCCCCCACGTAGTCCAGACTTGACGCCTCTTGATTTTTTTTATGGGGATACATCAAACATAAAGTCTTCAGTAATAATTCAAGAAACATCGTTCAGCTCAAGGAGAATACCCGTGGTGAAATGGCAGTCATTACACCAGTATTACTGAAGAAAGTTTTCAATAATTTTCGTTTGCGGTTAGAGGAGTGCCGTTGTAGAGAGGGTCACCATTCAGATAATGTTATTTTTAAAACATAAACTCCATTTATTTCTTTACAATGCCTTAGATTTATTTTAACCATACCTTTTGTATTTATTTTTTAATCTATTTTTTAAATATGCACGTTCTATTGCGCCACCCTGTATTTTTTAAATGTGTTCTCCTGAAAGGCCTACAGATCTTGACGCGACTCGACACATACCTCGAAATGATAATTTGAGTTTTGGAAGGGATACAAAAGACAGCCGGACCTATACCTATATAAAATGAATATGTTAGTCGATGATGACAATTATTATGTTTTTGCCAACGAAATTCGTTCACAACAATAGTTTTGTCTTGCAAAGTGCACAAATTTTCTTCCCACAAAGCTGGCCTCTTAAGACGACTTTGGTCTCACAAATGTGGCGTAATGCACAGATAATATTCTTTATTTATCATCTGACTTTATGTCTAGAAATTCGAGTGCACAACATCGCGATAACTAAAATGTGGTTAAATATACCTAGTTCTTTGAGGTGATTTTTTTTTTTTTTTTTTTTGGTTTCAGAACAGTTGGAAGCTAGTTGATTGGCTGGCATTCGTGCCTCATCACCAGTTATAGTGCGTTTTTTAAGTTTTTGTAAAAAAAAAAAAATCAGATAATTCAGAATCAGTTAAAAAGCAGAGCATTTCATACTCTAACAACCGTAGAAGCTGATATGAATTGATTAGCGCGTTACAAAAAGTTTAGCAGCCATTTCTCTCAAACGTACTTTATCCTTTACCTGGTTAGTATTAACTTTAGTTGAAAATTTTGAATGCCGGACAAAATGGAGTGAATCTTCCTCCACACCTCGATCGCTTTTGAATTGACTGCATTACTAATATCCACAATTTTTGATAAAACCGTAAGTATTCCGGCATGCGAAATTTCATTTGCAATACAAAGTTCGATATTTTTTTATCCAGTGTTAAAATCGCAAAACACACATTTCAAAACAACTGACAAAATTCATCTTTTAAATGGACAAAATGACAGAGTGCGATCAAGATCCGCATTAGTGTAGAGGATGGTTGCTTCAACTAAGCAACAGAAATAATTTTGGAAATCGCCTTAACCGAGATTTTTATACTTTTTTGACAGGAGGTAGTCATGAGATCTATTTGATCAAAACATACTTAGACTTTTCAACACTTTCTTCCTCTTCTTTCTTCGTATCAGATGATGTATAGAGTACACATATGGATGAATGTAGAAAAATCGATAAGTAATTAAACTAAACATTAATTTTGATCAAAGTTTTATAATTTACATCAGAACCTTAAACATTAATAGACATGATTTATCACTTTAGAACTATGCAACTGAGAGTCTGTGATATCACCTTTTAAGTTTTTTCTGCGGGATTTTAACGTTGTATTTGATTTTAATTACTTGTTGTAATGTCTAGTCAGTCTTTGGTTGAATATATTAAAATGAAGTAGCATAATTGATGTTCAATTGATGTTGATCAATTCACCTTCAACAAGCTCTTCAATTCAAAAGCGATAATTGTAAGCCATTTTACCAGAAATTATGTTCTTCACCTATATCCTGAACGCATCTTGAACTGATTAATTTTTTATTCTTTTTAGTAGACTTCAAAAATTTCTATATGGCAGATACACAACATATAAATATTGTTGAATTTAAAAGAAAAAAGAATTTATTTTGAATCTTGTTTTTCCATAACAATTTGCCAAACAATGTTGGTCACAAATTTTGGGTCTGTTCCAAATCTGAAAAGAATCCTGATATACATATGTATGTATGTATATGAATATTTACAATTATATACTATTATAATAATTTCATCACTCTCCAGATTTACAGATTTTTTTTTTTTTCAAACAGCAAAATAGTTGAAACCAAACACTTGAATTCCTATATATTTTTAACTGTCACCCTAATTTTCACATACAGATGGACATACACACACGCACACACACTTACCAAAATGTCTCTAGAGTTTAAACTACAAACAGTAAACAATTTTTTCCAGAGAAGGCATTAACAAAAGAATCAGTTTTGCGGTAACAGCCGCATAACAACAACTGCAGCCCCATAAGAAGGATAACAAAGAGCGCTTTAAAAGAGATCAGCTACAACTACAGCAACCTCTACAGTAGAGGCAGTAAAATCAGCAGTGATTGCAAATTGATGTTATTGGATATTGCGAAATGAAAGAGGATTTAAATTACAATAACCGATGAATCAAACCAAAAAAAGAGGAAAATCTGTTCGAAAGGGTAAAAATCTATCAGGACAACGGAATATCTTTGCGTTCCTACCCATTCCCAAACACCCTCTCACATATTTCACATGTACCACGGAAATCTCAATAGCGGAATTTTGCGGAATTAAACACATTCAATAGTGTGGCGGGGAACAGTGCAATTGCGCAGTTTGCTTAATAATGTTATAAGAAAGGTTTCGAGGAAATTGAGGCTGTTCCACACGTAGAATTCTGTTAAAAACTATACATTTATTTCATAAATTCAACAAGAATTTTTGCTCAAAAAAACTATACAGAATTCCATGATATTGAGAGCTTAAAGGTAGTTAATTTTACAAAAGGAGTATTGAATCAAATTCGTTGTCGTTTTTGTTGCTTGATTCTTTGCTGACAACTTAAAATGATTTAATAATAAAAGAATTATTTATCATAAGTTAAATTACCATTTAAATGTTTCAATTGGTAATAATTAACGATATTACATTGTTAAAAGCATAAATTCGTGCACAATTGCTACTTCTGTATTATTCATGATTATGTTTTCAATTAATACCGCTGATTTTTATCCATTTTTCTTTTCCGACTAAAGTTAAATAATGCACATATAAAGCTAAGAAAAAATTGATGAAACTTTTCTTTCATTATATTGATTGGATCTTGGCATTATGTACGAAATACATTGTCATTTGAATAACTGCCTCTGCACTAATTGCAGAAGTAGATCCTTTTGAGGTAGTTTTCGTCAAATGTTTCCCACATTTCGGGAGATATCTTGACGATAACTTGACGTATGTCGGTTTCCAAATGCTCCATCGTTTGAGAATCGTCCACGTATACATGGTGTTTGACATAGCCTTACAAAACTTAGTCTCACGGCGTCAAATCTCATGATCTTGGTAGCCAATTGACGTCGCCAAAATGTGAAATTACGCTTTCGGGAAACTTCTCATGCAATAAAGTCCAAATCGGTCGTGTTGCGTGGCTCGAAACACCGTCATATTGAAACCACATATCGTTCAGTTCATAATTTTCAATTGCAAGTTGAAAAGAGTTGGATATCATGCGGTCATAACGCTGTAAATTGAATTGAATTCGAATTATCTGTCACACTTTCACCACCTGAAGCGATATTTTTGGTAGTGCGTACAATGCGATGATGCGCAAGCCTGACCACATGTGTAACGCTTCCAGTCTCCTCACATTTCTTTATCATCTTATCAATTCTTTACACAGTAGATCGATTAAGACGACCATAATCACCATGTATTGCAGGAAAAGTATCCACATTTGAATCACCACCTTTATAGTATGTTTTTACTATTTTTACGCGTCCTTCGGTTGTTAAAGGATTCATATTCGTAAATGGCAAACTTTTTAATAAATAAATAACTCTTCTGTCGACAGGTATTTAACAGCTGACAGCCTTGCCTGACCGGCAGTTTCGAAACCACTAAATGAATAACACGTTATATGAGGTGTTTACAAAAAATAAGGTGAATTTTCAAATCTTTCCGTGATACGTACTTTCGACTTTCGATCATTTTTTTTTTTTTGTGTCGGTACATTCCTCTCGAAGATATGATGACGATTTTATCCATGTAGAATGTTTAGTTTGTTTGTGAGGGGCATGAATGAGGCAAGAGTTTTACGTATTCGGCGATTTTCTGCTATCGAAAAACAAATGGATCAAAGAAGTTGCATCAAATTTTGTGTAAAAAATGGAATTAAGTGCTCAAAAACACTTGAAGTGTTGGCAGTGATATACGGTGAGAGCATTCTAAGTCAAAACAATGTTTACATGTCGTACAAGCTTTTCACAGAAGGTCGAGAAGATGTGGATAACGACGCTTGCTCTGGACGTCCCAGCACATCAACAACCAGTGAAAAGGTTGAGAAAGTAAAGAAAATTGTTTGTCGAGAATCATCGAATCATAATTAGAAGAGTGATTAAGGCATATCGGTTGGCTCATGCCATGCAATCTTTTCGGAAATTTTGGGCATGAAGCGTTTGGCAGCGAAATTCGTTCCAAAATTGCTGAATTTTGACCAAAAAGAACGCCGCATGAGCATCGCTCAGGAACTGTTGAATGACGTCAACGATGATCCAGTTGTGTTTAAAAGAATTATAACTGCGGACGAATCATGGGTATATTATCATGACATCGAAACCAGAGCCCAATCGTCCCAATGGAAGAGTTCAAAAAAAGCCATGGCTAGTGCATCAGGAGTTCTTACCGCAAGGTCGTACGACAAATGAGGAGTATTACCTTGAAGTCATGCGCCATTTGCGTAAAGCAATACGAAAAAAAACGTCAGGAATTGCGGAAAAAATGCATGGCTTTTGCATCATGATAATGCATCTGCCCACATATCTTTGCTTGTAAGAGATTATTTGGCCAAAAACAACACTGTTATCATGACTCAGCTACCGTATTCACCAGATTTGGCCCCCTGCGACTTCTTCCTGTTCTCAAGATTGAAAGGACGGCGTTTTGCGACGATTGAGGAAATAAAAACCGAATCGCCGAATACGCAAAACACTTGTCTTATTTATGCCTCTCATAAACAGACTAAACATACTGTATGGCTAAAACAGTCAACATATCTTTGAGATGAGTCTACCAACATAAACAAAAATAATAATCGAAAATCGAATGTACGTATCCCGCGGAATTTGAAAATTCACCTTTTTTTAGCACACCTCGTATATGTGTTTTTGATAAAAACCGTCTCGTAGTATTATTTTGTACCTTCTTCAATACGAAATTCCATTTTCGATACAAAGTCTAATACAATCTCTTTGTTGGAATATCGTATATCATTTATTACAAAAATCTCAATTCACACTTGAAAAAAAACCGACACAGAACCGAGCATTGTAAATAAACTAAATGACATTTCGTGCTCAAACTCTGCATCAATATAGAGGATGATTGGGCCAAGTTGGAAATAGAAAGAATTATGAAAATCCTTGTATGCGGTCTTTTTAAATCATCAATTCCTGGTATTTTTTTCACATAATAAATAACTCAGCTCAACTAACGGAAATAACTGAACTGGTTTTACTTTAAATCAAACACAATGTTAGTGTTTTCAATGTCCCTAATGATCGCTATTATTTTGAATAGATTATGCCACTCATTTTCCATTTACCATGGACTATTAGCACATAATGCTTGTTGGATATTATACCATTCATAACCACAATTTGTGTTCAACCCACTTTTTCTGATTGTTTCTGGTTTGTTGGTGAATACGAAAAAAAAGAAAAAAAAAAACTATAAAACTGTATAACATAGTTTTTATTTCTAATTTGTACCATATTTTTGTCATTATTATGTATTTGTACAATGATGATAATTTGTATATGTTCTCGCAAACAAACACACATACACATACACATGCATACACACACGCACACGAACAGTTTTTATTTCAATTTTCTGTGTGAGTTTTTTTTATGTTCCAATTTGTTGATATACAATTTATGATATTTTTCCTAATTTATGCCTGTCTTTTTTTTCTGTTTTCTTTCTCTTTTTTTTTTGGTTTTTGGATGAATATCGTTTGGCGTAGATTCGACTGTTCGTATTTTAATATTTTATATTTTGGGGTTTTTTTCTGTGTACGCTTTAATATTATTTCTCATTTACAATTCAGTGATTTTTGTGTGTAATAGAAATAACAACAATGAAAATAATAGTTATAATAATAATAGCGATAGGCAGAGATGCCATCAGTAGATTAAGGGAGAAAAATTCTGGATCGAAAATTATCTTGCATGAGAATAAATGAATCAATGAATGGACGAATGGATATAGGTGAATATTGGTTAATGCCCAAGACAACAGACATCATTAGTCGAAGTTGCTGCTATTTTTATACTTTCACCCGCAGATACTCGTATATAACCTGATAAAGCCCAAAAAGTTGCAATCGAATGGTATCCTTTGAAATATCAAGTATATTTTCACCAAATACATTTCATGACTTTTTACATCTGTTAGGCTGACTGAATGATGAACACGACAACTGCTGTAAATTTTTACAGAATTACTTAAAATTTAGCACAACTTAGTTCGTAGCCGTGTATTATAAATGAGCTAAATCGATCCATCCCTTCTGGCACAAATTTATTTATTATCCGAAATTCAATATCCTCCCAGTAACTACTCATCTGTAATCTGACAAATTTTTTTTTAAACGCTGCTCCGTTTCATAATTCCTCCCAAAATTGAAATTGAATTGAAAAAGAATCTGTACTCTTCAGCAACCCAATTTTTTTTTAACGCTGCTCCGTTTCATAATTCCTGCCTAAATTGAAAAAAATTCGACCTCATCTCTTCGGGTACCTCCCATACAAATGACCGATATAACCACTGCATTCTTGACTTCATGTCATTCGATCGCTTACACTGAACGGAATGAGCCTTCAGGAGAGTACCTTCATCTGCTATCTCCCATATAAATGACCGATATTACCACTGCATTCTTGACTTCATGTCATTTGGAACGGAATGAACGGAATGAGAATTCCCATATAAATGACCCGTATAACCACTACATTCTTGACTTCATGTCATTCGGAATGGAATAGGCATTCAGGAAAGTACCTCCATCTGCTATCTCCCATACAAATGACCGAAATAACCGCTGCATTCTTGACTTCATGTCATTCGATCGATTGTACTGAACGGAATGAGAATTTAGGAAAGTACCTCCATCTGCTATCTCAAATATAAATGGCCGGTATAACCACTACATACTTGACTTCATGTCATTCGAAACGAAATGAGGATTCCCATATAAATAACAGATATAACCACTACATTCTTGACTTCATGTCATTCGATCGCTTGTATTAAACGGAATGAGCATCCACTGCAATGATCATTCACAACAGATGTTACTTTGGGGTGAGCAACCGATTTAATGATAAAGCCTTCTCTCGACAAACAAAAATCCGACTATACCAGACGTTGGTTTTACCTGTCTTGTTATATGGTGCAGAATCCTGAGTTATGACGCAAGCAGATGAATCAGTACTGCCAGTTTTCGAGATGAAAATACTTCGGATAATATATGGACCCATCGCCATTAACAGAGAGTATCGGCGTTGCATGAACAATGAGCTGTATGAGCTATATGCCGACATCGACGTGGTCAAATGCATTAATATACAGCGATTGCGTTGGCTCATGTTGGTCATGTTGTGAGGGTGGACCTACATGCTCCGGCATGGAAAGATTTCGACAGTGAACTCGATGGACAGCGCAGAAGAGGGTGACCAAAACTCCTTTGGAAAGACCAGACTTTTGAAATACTATCTATCTTGATGTGACGAATTGGAGAAGAAGCGCAGAATATCGAAGCGCTTGGAATTGTTTACTACGGGCGGCGTATATTAGATAAATATGTCTATTCCAGTCGCCACCTAAGAACAAGGAGTATGATCATTCAGGAGAGGTACATTCTGCTTTCTCTCACACAAATGACCGATATAATCACTACTTCCTTGGCTTTATATCATTCAGTCATTTATTCGAATTTAGTAAAATTTGGCACACATTGAGTGTTCGCCAAAGTAGGGTCCCGGAGTGAAAACCGAGCATTTTGCCACTTTGCCATACAGGTACCTCTCATATAATTTAATCGATTTTTCGAAATTCTATCAATCCTCTATGTTTTATTCTTAGTCAATTATGGTTGCGTTTTTTTTTTTTGGCATCCTATACCCATTTCGCCATACAAATGCTATTCGGTATACTCTAACGGTGATAATTTTGCATGTTAAGCTCAATGGGGATAAGTTGTATAAAAAAGTAGTAGAAAAGTATGGAAAATAACAATGCGACCAAGTTCTGCTACGCAAAAGTAAACAAAGAAGCTAAAGAAGAAGAAGAACGTCAAATAACGTAAATACAAGTAGTTTATTTCTTTGCAAACATTAGTTGGTGAATTATGGTTTTGTTATTGGCATTATTGCCCTTTATATGGATTTGTTTGGATGTATGAGTTTGTTTGTTTTAGATTTGTTTGGATGATAAAATGAGTGCGAATAAAAACAAAACAAAACGAATAAACAATGCAATGCTGCCAAGTTAATTTTGCTAAACGCCGATGTGTTTTTTTTTTTTTGGTATCCAATACCGGTGTCCTACATAGGACAAAAAAAACGCAACTTATAGTAAACTAGACTTTCTTGACCGTCCGTGACGCGTTAGTTAGCACACGTTACTATAATTCTTATGATAGCGGGTTCAATTCGGCATCATTATTTGAACAGCGATGACCTCGATGTATCTGCCGAACGCTTCGTGTAGTCATGTAATCATCCGTAATCATCATATGTGAGATTCAAAATTTCGGTCATTAAACTGTAGCTCCCGTTGAGTGAGTCTAAAAACAGAAGGCGTGTTTGCTCACTAAACATGGGAAGTTTTCCTATATACCATTCAGGAACTATAAGGAAATTTGTTATTTTATATGGTAGTTTTTCAAACTATTTACTTTGTTTGAGGACTTAAAGAAAATAATTAAATTTTTTACATGATATAGAAGAAATGACTTTATATCTCGAACATTTCACTGCCTTCCGGCACATTTGGAAAAAGTTAGCATAATCTTAGCTTGTTGTCTGGGAACTTGTATGGTATTTAGTAATTTTGTTCTTTTATTTTCTTCTAACGGTCATTATGATCCTCTGCAGCTTAATTAAGATTATAGTTAAATTAAGACTATTTGGTAACCCTAATACTTAATGTAAATATAATACATATTTTAGGAAAATATTTTCATTTTGTCACTTGTTATTGTTTTTATCAATATTGTGATATTTCGTATTCACCCACCATGGAAAATATTCTAAAATAAGTTTCATTACTATGTTGTTATTATAGTGATTTTTTTCGCTTATTTGTGCCATTCAATATCGTCCATATTAATTTGCGCACACTCTCTATTTATCTTTCCAAGGGTTTTTTCCCCCTATACCCTACATAAAATAGTTGAATGAGGTTTATACGATATAACACCTGTATAAGCAAAAGTAATATATTTATAATACGCATAGTACAAATAGAATACTTGAGAAAAACCATACATTGTGCTTAACATTTAGTGGTATATATTGATGATGAATACTTAATGCAATGTATTAAGTGAAGGCCGTTATTTACGACCTTTTTGTTAATAATTTTTTTCGACCTTTTTATTAATAATTTTGCTTCGACCTCCTTCAACAAAACTCGCGGCTCAAAACACGATGCACTGTTTTGAGCTCCCACATAATGGGAAGACAAAAGGTGTAGTGTAGGGTTTTACTAAAATATTAATACCTTCTTTAGTTTTCAACTCATTTGAAATAAGGTTTCATAATTTTTTTTTAATATTCCCAAGGAATGTTATTTATTCTCAGCGTTAAAAGTGGAGATCATATATTCTTCTAAATCATTGTAAAGTGTGTCCCAACAAGAACGCAAGATTTAAATTTCAAATAAAACACAAATATTTAAAAAAAATCGTCGAACTTTATTATATCGTAAAGTAGACAGAATGAGGTTATGTATGGAACAACATATCGGGAAGATGGCCGCCGCGGCTTTGCTGGCACACACGTGATCTTTTAATGAAATTTTCAATGACCGTTTTGCATAAATGCTGCGGTATTTCATTAATGCACCGTCCAATTTCCTATTTTAAGACTTGAGTCGTCGTCGGCTTATTCGCGTAAACCATCGACTTCAAAAAACCTCAAGGAAAAAAGTCTAATGGTGTTAAATCGCACGATCTAGGCGGCCAATTCTGGTCTCCAAAACGCGAAATAACACAACCGGGATATGACTGATGCAGCAATTGAATTGTTTCTCTGGCTGTATGACATGTGGCGCCGGCTTGTTGAAACCACATGCCCTCCACATTTATTTCTTCAATTCTAGGTTATCATTTCACGATACCGAACACCATTGACTGTTTTTTTAAATGTTGCGTTCTTATTGGGACACCCTTTACATATTAAATATCAACTATGAGTAGCCGGATGAGGTGCTTCTTCCCAACATTCGACTGTAACAAAAAAAAAAAATCAAATTATTACGAACTTTTATTTGAAACGAAAGCAAAAAATATGTATTTTAAGAGACTCGCAGCAAGTTACACCAAAGCTAAACCAAAATCAAAAATATGTTCAATGTTCATACACACAGTGTTGCGCAAAACAAAGAGGAGCTATTCAACAAGTTGAAAACTGAGTGGGAAAACTTTTCGGAGGATTGTTTTTATTCATTAGTTGCCTCTACGTCGAAAAGGTGCGAAGATGTTATTAGAAACAAGGGCGGATACACAAAATATTGATTTTGTTGCTATTGTTTTGCGCAAGTGAATTCCGGCTCTGCTGTACATTTTTCCATATATCTTTTAAACGCAATTGTTGTTGTTGTAATGTATTGGTTTTATAGCTTAATAATACCGCTGTGAAAATAAATAGTAAGCTTTGTTTTAAAT
>JAHXMU010000601.1:0-35019 GCA_019455685.1 Philornis downsi | reverse complement strand
GCATGATGTCCTTGAGCTGATCACTGCTTATTCATAAGTACTCGTATGTAAGTATATAAACATTATTGACGTTGTGTGGTTGGTTTGTACACAATTTTTTTGTCCTTTATTGTTAATTGCTCTTGTCAAATTTTGCTATTGTTGTTGCTTATTATGATGCTTGTTATTGTTGTTTTACAATATTATTATATGCATTTATATGAATATATATGATGTGGTTCTTTGTATAAGAATATATGTATATGCTGTGGTTCTTTATCGTTGGTAACAGTGTCGAAATAGTGATTTTTTTTCTCTTTCCGTAATTATTAGTGAATTCCAAAATGGGTGTAGTTTATATGTGTTAGAGTTGGGAAAGGACTAAGTGATTCAGTGATTATAGGCATTTACAACAGCATGTGTATGAATGTAAGATTCTGCATAATTTTCATTAATGCGTAAAAAACCATCGCCGTTAAACAATTTTATTTTTTACAAACTTGACTACAACGCAGACCATTAAAGTAGATTTTTTGATTGTTGCCCATTTTTATTAATCAATAATTTATTCACAATATTTTTAATTACTATTTGCTGTCATAAACAGTTTGTTAATTTTGTCGACGCACAAAAACATTTGTTGACGTTTTATTTAAACGATTTTATTTTTCAATTTTGTCATTGCCTCTCTGTTGTTGCTGTTGTTGTCCCATCTAGCTGCCATTGTTGAATTCATACCTGTATTATTATTATTATTATTGAAATTAAATGACAACAGATTATGATTGTGATTATAAAATTATGTTGTACGAACTGACAGAATTGGAGAATAAACACAAAAGAAAATATTAAAAAAAATAAAATCAAATAGATTTTTTTATGACTAAAGTCAACAGGATTACATGACCATTAAAAAGAACTGGCATAAAAATGTACCACTCGTAAAAAGAGATTAGTTCATCATTTTGTTAATTACCGGCCGAAGGGATTAAAAGGTGAGTACTTAATTATAAATTTCAGTCAGATGTACAAGTTTATTTCTACGACATCCCAGTCGTAAAAATTTGTCATTATATCTCAGTTGATGGCGGCAGAGTAGTCTGCATTTTATATTCAGAGAGAGAAGAATATTTAATTAAAAATTTCATCTGATATATCGGTTTATACGCACTGTTTCCTAATTATAAAAACAATAAATTCTAGTTTACGTTTCGTTATATAAGTCCTTTTTTGAACGTAATTATAGGTTTCTATCAACGGTTCGCTTGTACAGTCCACTCCGTTACAAATTCTACATTGCCTTTTTTCTTATAGATCAATCGATTTGTCCCTTTTCTACCTAAACTAGCAAGATTTAAGTAAAGTTAGGATAAGTTAAACAAAGTAATACTGCATCCTCTGTGCAGACAATACCATTAACAACGGAGAATTAGTTCGAATTGCGCAGATTTAATGAAACTTCGTAGGCCCAAAGAACACCATAGAAGATCTTAATAGGGGATTATGTCATTTGCCTTTCTCACCCTGTGAAGAAGTTCCTTCCATACGGTGATCTCACAAAGATTGTTATAGTTGCAAAGAGATTGTATAAACATATTGCTGATTCACACTATTGGTCATCCATCAAGGACTTTCGACGATTTCATTGAAATATAACGAAAAAAAAGTTCAGCCAAATAAATTTAAATTACATTTCTTGCCTGGTTAGCTTAGTTTTAACAAGTGTGAATTTGTTTAGATTAGTTTATGATAGGTCCTGTTAAGCTAGCATAAGCTGTGCTTTAACTGAGTGAAGTTAGTTAGAGTGCATTAAGTTAGATTACATTTATTTGTTTCGTTTGAGGACATAAGAATATACACGGCTTACACGAAAGCATGAAAACAGGGCTTATTGAAAATATTAACTGGCTCTGCGAAAAAAAAAAATGAAAATATATGGTAAGAAAGTGATCAAACGTTGCACTATGGCTAGTACATCGTTCCCACGATGGCAAGTTCAATCCCTCATACACCCATCTATGAGCAATCCCTCATACAGCCATGTGCAAAAAACTAGCCGACGTGCCGTATAGATGGTCTGCAGCAGTCTGAAAAAAATCATTTTGGTGAAAAGTGGCAACCTTATAAAACGTATGTTTTAAGATTCAATGCGCCATGTTGTTAAGCATTTTTATTTGAGCCATCAAAAGTAGACGATGTTAGTGAATTTTTAAACATTCAAACAACTGGTTATCGCTATGTAATCCAGTATTTCCATTTGAAAGGTCTCAGTCCAATCAATATTAAAGCCGAGCTAGATTCCATTCTTGGGCAGTCTGCCGCTTCGTTCGCGACTGTAAAATATTAGGTAGGTGCCAAGACGAACACCGCAGTTGTCGATCAATTGAGGTGTCCACGCAAGGCACGGTTAAAAAATCCATAAAATGGTATAGAATGATGATCGGCTATAGGTTAGGTTAGCTACCTGAAATGGTAAACATTTCAGAAAGGTGCTATACTCATATGTTGATTCTAGACTTGAAGATGAGAAACCGCGTTCGCTTTTAATAGACCAACAACAGAGACGTGAAGTAGACGATGTTTCAATAAAGTGGTTGGCGATAATTCGCCGAAATAAAGTCAAACTTCTGAGTCCATTTTAAACCATGGATGAAACACGAATCCACCACTTCGCACCTTAGATAAAGAAACAATCAAAGCGGTGGACTAGAATGAACGAATCGTGTGGAGGAAGACGAAAACGGTTCCATTTGCAGGCAAAATCATGGTGTCTGTTTTTTTAGGATGTGCATGGGATTATTTTTGTTGACTATCTTCAGAAAGGAAAAACCATAAACTGCGAATATGTTGCAAATTTATTGCAGCGTTTTGGTGGTGAAATTATGGAAAAATAGTCGCAAACATTTCCTCAATAAATACCTCAAGATTCGTATTAATAAATAATATTAAAATCATAGGCGTAGCATGGCGGGTGCAATGTTGGACCAGTCTCCTTAGAAATTGCTTAGCGCTCTTTCAGGTTCTCAGATTAGTTGCATTGAATGAATTTAAACCACCAGAATGAATGAATGAATGAAACCTTAGAGACCTATAACCAAACATTTCCTCAATAAATACCTCAATTTTCGTATTATTAAATCATATCAAAATCATAGGCGTGGAATGGCGGTTGCAATGTTGAACCAGGCTCCCTAGAAATTGCTTAGCGCCCCTTCAGGTTCTCAGATTAGTTGCATTGAATGAATTTAAACCCCCAGAATGAATGAATGAATAAATTTAGCCTCCCCCCAGAGAGAATTTATTGCTACGCCACTGATCTATGATCAGAGTGGTACCATGTACAAAAAAATAAAACAAATTACCATATTCCCATACATTCCTAAAATTTTTAAAAGCAATCATTGACTTCTTTAATTAAATAAACACATTTATGACATTTTCTACAAATTCTAAATTTTTCTGACTCATCACATACGAGTACATAGTATTCGCAATAGATTTGTTACAATTCGGTTTTCATTATTTGCATCCCTTTTTATCGCAATACTTTCTTTGTGTGTAGTGCTAAAGAAATATTCTTCCTATAAACATGTTTATAGCGTATTTTTTGTAGTTGGCATTCTTTTTTTCTCAACATTAATCTCGTTACCGGAAATTAAAGAACTTCCGTCTTTACTGTTGCAACTTTGCAAAATTTTAAGTTATGCACAACCGGATGTTAATTGTTATGCAAGATAGTGGAGGCGGAATAAAATACATAACCAAAAGTACTACGTGGCATGTAAGCTGAACGAGAACTTGCAGCTCTACAAAAGAAATAGTTGTGTAAACTGCTGCACTATCATATAAGCTATTTATTAAATTATTTTTATATCTATTCATTTAAGGTGATTGAACAGTATGTGTTTGTGTGCTACGTTTCCAAAAAATGATTTGAAGCATACCTATATATGGTGACATGTGTTTCACACTCTGTTCATATTCAATAGTAACCTCTCAAATGTACTTAAGAATTAGACACCACAGGAACTTTAGTCAGGTGAAGTGATTTACAGGTACCTTTAACTAAAACCCTTTTGCGTTGGAACAAAAAGGAACTTTGTTAGTTAAAAGGTTCTTATCCAAAAGTTTTCTAAACTAAAGCACGGTAAAATAAAAAATATTAAAAATTTCTGCAAGTCCTCCGTTTAGGAATTATAAATGGATCACAAAAATTCGTCAAATGGATGTAGCTTCGTGCAACTGATTGATATACAAGAATTTTGCAATATATAGTTTACGACGGAGGCCTCGACCTAACAAAGAAGGCACACCAAATTGGGGTAAAATTTTCTTCATCTTTTAACATAACCTCATTTTAGTTTAATACACTTTTTTCAGCGATATTCAATAGCTTCTATACCCTGTTTATAGTAAGAACCGTCAAACTGCTTAAAATAGCCATCAACCGCAGACTCCACCTCTTGATTGTTGGCAAATCTTTTGCCACCGAATCATTTTTTCAAGTTTGAAAATAGAAAATATTTTGAAGGAGTTAAATCTTGCGAATGAAATGCATGATGAAGCAATTCGAACTGTAATTCATAAACTTTGGCCATCGCAATGGTGGAAGTGTGAACTGGAGCATTGTCTTGATGAGACAACCCTTCCTTTTTAGCCAAATGCGGCTTTTTTCTATAATCCCATCACCTAAACGCTGCAATAAATTAGCATAATATTCGCGGTTGATGGGGTTTTTTCCTTTTTGAAAGTGGTCAATAAAAATATGCGCATTCCAGACCTTCCTGCAGATGGAATCATTTTCACCTTCTTTAAACACAATTTTCCCATTCCGGTCTATTGTTCTGACTGTTCCTTTGTTCCAGCGGTGAAGTGGTGGATCTACGTCCCATCCATGGTTACAAATCGACTCAAAAATTCGGTTTTATTGCGACGAAACATTGCCAAACTCTCTACTGAAATATCTTCACGAATATTTCTGCTCTATCAAAAGCAAGCGCGGCACCCATGTTGCGCATAGTTTTCTCATCTTCAAATCTTCGGTCAATATACGATGTATAGCACTTTTCGAAATACCTATAATTTCAGCTAGCTTACGCACCTTCAACCAACGACATTTTTCGTATAGGAAGGTGCTTTGGATGACACTTTTCGCATAGAGAAGTGCTTCGGATGATACTTTTTGTAAAGAAAAGTGCCTGTGATGACTGTTTTCGTATGGAAGAGTGCCTTGGACGACACTTTTCGTATAGAAAAGTGCCTGTGATGACACTTTTCGTATAGAAAAGTGCCTGTGATGACACTTTGCGTATAAAAAAGTGCCTGTGTTTTCGTATTGAAAAGTGCTTGGACGATACTTTTCGTATAGAAAAGTGCCTTGGACGACGTTTTTCGTATAGAAAAGTGCCTTGGCCGACATTTTTCGTATAGAAAAGTGCCTTAGATGGCACTCTTCGTATAGAAAAGTGCCTTAGACGGCACTCTTCGTATATAAAAGTGCCTTTGACTAAATTTTTCGTACAGAAAAGTGCTTCGAACGACACTTTTCGTATAGAAGTGCCTTGGACGACACTTTTTGTATTGAAAAGTGCCTTGGATGACACTTTTAATATAGAAAAGTTCCATGGCCGACACTTTTCGTATAAACAAATGGCTTGGACGACACTTTTCATATAGAAAAGTGCCCATGATGATTCGTTTTGTATAGAAAATTGCCGTATACGACACTTTCCGTATAGAAATTTGTCCTGGACGACACTTTTCGTACAGGAAAGTGCTTTAGACGACATATATAGGAAAGTGCCTCTAACACTGGGTTACGTATTTTGAAGATACTAGAAGCGGTCTGATTTTTCCGATCAATTTTTTCATATTTTACCATTAAATTACTTCACATTTTACAAATATTTAAGTAACTACTGCCAACCAATTGCTGATTACTGTAGAAGGAATGACCCAGTATTTGAGCGGAGATCACTTCTGTGAGTCTGACAATTTTTTTTTTTGTAAGTCTTAATACATTTTTCGCGTTCTTCGGCAGTAAAGCGGTCCATATTCGTAAATGGCAAACCCTTTACAAAATAAATAACACTTCAGATGACAGGTATTTTAGAGCTGATAAACATGCTAGACCGGCCGTTTTGAAATCCATTTATATTTCCAATTTTTGGAATTAAGGCTCAAAAATGTCCTGATTTTTAAAAGAATATTTCGAGGACTTTACGTCATGCATGAAAATTCACTGGATGTCATCTTTCAAGGACGGCACTGACTAAGAAGGTCCCGGATGTCAGTATTCTATTGCCGGAGGAAAATGTGCCAATTCATGGGCGTTTTTAAGCCGTCGAAAAAAAATTGTTCGTAGGTACTAAAGCCATATATCAGGATTGAATCAATCATTAGTGTAGCTCCTTTGCACTCAATGTAACCTGCTCTAAAGGAGGAAAATTAAATTGTAAAGAAAGAATTCATTTAACCTTTTCTGCAATACAGTTTCAAATACTTTTAACGTCGATTATATGTTCAGGAGTTCGGAAGCAGTTAGATGTTCTTTAAGACACGTACATCTTAAGAATTTCTCAAGGGTAGAATGTAATCGAAGAATGGTTTTCTGTAGAATACGGAGATTAAATCCATATATTCAATCCATATATTCATTGAATCCAATATTAATTTTCTTGATGTAAGAGTTTAAATACCAGATAATAAATATAATGGATAGTTATATGCATCTAAAAAGTATCAGCTCAATTAAATTGATGCTCAACATGAATTAACGTCTTCTGTATACTTACATTTCAGTTAAGAGATTGTCGACATCACAGCAAAAGTTTCAGTATATTTTATTATTGTTTTTATACCAACATTTTACAAATAGATTTTTGCCTTTATTTCATTTAGACAACTTTTCATATGCATACACATTTCTCCAAGCCAACTCGATATTAAATCATTTGTTTTCTTTTCATATTTCAAAATTTTCCTATAAATAACATTTCGTCAGAAGCAGCACAAAATTTAATAGTTTCTTAAAATTTTTTGGGAATTTGATTTAGAATTTCAAATATTTTAAAATTTTTAGTTCATACATCCTGAAATTCTGTTTATTTGCCTTTCAGACGTCAAAAATTGAAAATTTTTTTGGCAAATCTCTTGTTCTATTTTGTAAAATTTTCTCAAGTCAGACATGTTAGCAGAACTTATTGTATTTTCTATTTCTATTTTCTTCACGTTCACATTTGCTGTTCCCTTTACGGATCTAATTGAAGTTTCTCTGGCAATTTTGATAACGTTACCTAGTTTGATAATGATTTTAATAGCCTGCTCAGCAATCTTGCTAATGCTGCGTTTATTGCAAAATTCTATGGAACCCTTGAACTGGTATTTAGTGCGAATTATCGCACTCAGTTCTTTGGTAATTCTTGTACTTATCATTAGTTTGGCAGCAATAGTCGTAAGAATGTTTGTGAACATAGACCAATGAAAATAGCGAACAAAATCTTATTCAAAATTTCAGTAAAGTAATTTTGTATACTTACGGTGGCAAATTTGACTCCCTTAATAAATCTCAAATTCATTTACTCCAAGATGTTTATCTATAAATGGTCATTAACATTTGTATTCATTTATATGGAGCCAATGAATGATACACAAAATTTAAACAATTTTTCATTGTTACAACTTCAACTTTTCCCTTTCTATCCTCTTTTTAGATTAATTAAGGCGGCTGTTTGAGATGGTTATAATTTTGTTTTGTTTTTTTTTTTTTCTTAAATATTCCAAAAAATTTCTCTCTAAATTCAATTTATATTTCCGTTCACCATATTCATCTCTATTCGCCGCGAAAGTTATGCCAAACATCACATGTGGCAAACAGTCATAGCTACAGTATCAGCAGCTTCAGAACTTTTCAAACAACATAAATAATTCAATTGAAATTTATAGCAAAACTCCTAAGACTCATAAGATGATTTTGAAGTTTTCGTTATGCACCAAACCAAAAAGAAAACTCCCATTTAACTTTGATTGAACAGAGCAAAACTGAAAATTGTACTAAAGTTGGGAATGTATGAAATTTAAGCTTATAAAAGTTTACAAACAAACATTAGATTTTATGCCAACTTCAATGTGAATATGTTAGCATTATGTGTAGACGAACATATTTCAAGAGATATTGTGGTTTGTCTCAAACTAAATGAGGGAGATTTAAGATTTACAAAAATGTAAATACAAGGACACACGCTAATGTATAGACAAAATTGTTGTACTAAGAAAAATATATGAATCTTGTAACAAACTCTATCTAGAAGCAATTATTTGCGAAAAATATGGATAGGTTTGTAATGAATTTGTAACCAAGATATTCTTCCAGATGCCACCATACCAGATGCGAATTACACAGGTTTGCTAACTAAAATTTGCAACAGTTTCCATTCCATACCTTATATATCACTAAACTTTGCCAGTGAGTATAGGATTTAATTTGATTTTCATTTAGCTGAGTAGCGATTTTGTTGGATCGAAGCCAGGTGCTTCAGCAAATTTAACACATCCTTATGCAATTACCCACAACTGAACGACTGTGGCAAAGCTTAAACAACCAAAGGGGCAAAACTATGAAACACTATTGAGCGCGACAAACTCTAAACATTTCAATCCACCAAGGAATTATAATTTAGTTTGGTAAATCCGCCGAAGGTTCAAGCTACGACACAGATAACACAACAAGAGTGCAATATTAAAAAAAAAAACAAATAAAAAAAAAAGAAAAGAAAAGAATACGGTTTTCTTTAAATTTTGTATCAATACCTTCAAAAAATTTTAAGTAAATCTGTGGTAACAACCCGTAACAGCCTAACCCGAGTTAGGACACAATTGAGTTATTAGCACCATCGTATTCAGCGTATCTAAATTTATTTGTTCTAAATTTTGCATGTTTGTATCTCTTCTAGGAAGGCAATTAATCCTAAAAAACCTAATAGCTTAAGTTATTTTTCTAAATGACTGTTTTGGCATAACTGCCTAAGTCAATTTAGGATTACAACAAATATAAACATTATTTTTTCATCATTGCCTAAATCAACTTAAGTCGTTAATCCAAAAAAAAATAAAGAAACAATTTTATTTTCCTAACTTGAGTTAAGCTCTTATTCCGAATTACAATTTCGTTTTTTGATAAACATAAATTGAGTTGAGGTCATTCTCCAAACTTAAAGTTTTTTATTTAATCTGGAATAACAGCCTAACTCAACTTGAACTTTTTGACTTTCCTTCGTTCAACAATTCATAAGATCCTAAGTGTCCTTTTCGATAATATCTTTTGACTGCGAGAATAAACAATTATTTTTTGTTAACAACTAAGTAAAGAAATTCGTTTCCTTGGAATCTGTAGCAAAGTTTTCCAAAAAACACCTTCTCCTGATTTTCAGTGAAGATTCAGAACTTTAAACTCCTGTACTAAAAATATTGAAAAACAGACTTAGGCTGTTATGGGTTGTGACCACAGAAATAACTTAGATGTTTATTACACAGAAAGAATACTGAGAGGTTAAATTGCTTTAATTGCCTTAGTTAAAAAAAAAAACGAATTTTAATACGAATAAAAATTCAATGAAAATATTAAAAATATATATAAAAATATATAAAATATATAAAAAAAATATATAAAAATTTATATAAATTTATATAATTTATATAAATATAAAATCAACTCTTTTAAACAACAAACATTTGTAATCAAAGATATGAAATCTCATTACACATCATTACATCACTCGTGAACATATAAGGTTTGATGAAAATTTGTTTCTTTTGATGCACTTTTTGTTTGCTGAGTAAATTCTGAAAATCACCAAAAGATAAAAAGTACAGGGTATGAAACAGGGCTGCTCTACTGTAAGGACAACGAGGGAAATCTGGGCACAGATACGCATAATGTGCTGCAACTATGGAGAGAGCACTGTTGTAAGCCCTTAGTTCCGGATGGCAGCACGAGTTAGGAAATCACCCCAATTATCGACAATGGCATAAATTGTCCAGCTCCGAGCCAAACAGATTTCAGAACCGCAGTATTGCAGCTTAAGAACAGCAAAGCTGCGGACGCTGATGGCCTGCCAGCAGAACTATTTAAAACTGGTGGCGATAAGCTGATAAACAGCCTGCATTGGTTCCTAAATACGACTTGGCGCGAGGAAAACTTGCCCGATGATTGGAATTTTGAGTGGACTGTATCCTGTGTTTAAAAATGGCGTCCAAGTGTTTGCAAAAACTACTTCGGTATCAGTCTTTTACCCATTGCTTATAAGGTTCTGTCATGTGTGATATGTGAAAGACTAAAGCCGTTTCTAACTGACCTGATTGGACGATATGAGCGTGGCTTTAGACCTGGCAAATCAACAACTGACCAGGTATTCACACTTTGACACATTCTTGAGAAGTCTCTAGAAAAACAGATCGACACGTACCATCTTTTCGTCGATTATAAAGCTGCATTTGATAGTCCGAAACGCAGAAACTGTATGAGGAGTTCCTACCCGAGTTTGGAGTTCCCACGAACCTTATACGTCTTTGTAGGATGACACTGACTGACACAAAGTCTTCAGTAAAGATAGGCAAAGATCTAGGCGAGCCTTTTTACACCAAACGACGATTTAGGCAGGGCGATAGTCTATCGTGGGACCTCTTCAACATACTGTTGGAGATGATTATGAGGAGAGCTGCAGTTGACACGACTAGTACCATCTTTAATAAAAGCCATATATTACTCGAATATGCAGATGACATAGACATTATTGGTAGAAAACAGCGAGATGTTACTGTAGCCTTCTCAAGCATTGACAAGGAAGCAGCGAAAATGTGTCTGGTGGTGAACTAGAGCAAAACAAAGTTATTGGTTTCAACAAATAAAGAGTCTACTCGTTTGGTACGCTGTGTGAACGTTGACAACTATAATTTTGAGGTGGTGAAAGAATCTATCTACCTCGGCTCCGCTGTAAACAAAACGCTTGATGTTAGCATGGAGATAAGAGAGAAGAGAGCTAAGCAAGAGATTCAATGATAAAGCCCTCTCTCGACAAACAAACATCCGACTGTACCAGACGTTGGTTCTGCCTGTCTTATTACATAGCGCAGAATCCTGGATTATGACGGAAGGAAAATACTTTCGTTAATCGAGAGTATCGGCGTTGCCTGAACAATGAGCTGTACGAACCACATACCGACATCGACGTGGTTAAACGTATTAATATACAGCGTTTGTGTTGGCTGATTCATGTTGTGCGGATGAACCCTAATGCTATGGCACTGAAAGTTTTCGAAAACGAGCTCGATGGACGGCGCAGAAGAGAGCAACCATAACTCCATTGGAAGGACCAGGCTTTTGAAATACTATCGAAACTTGGTGTGATGAATTGGAAGAGAAGCGCAGAAGATCGAAACTTTTGGAATTATTTTCTACTGGCGGCGTATATAGATAACTATGTCTATTCCAGTCGCCACCTAAGAAGAAGGGAAAGTTCTGAAAATGAAACTGGAAAATGTTGGTATGCTTATTCAGGTACTTCCCTCATAAACTATCACATTTATCTAATGATTTAAATTTTAGGTGCTAAACTTATAAAGCATTGTCATGCTTATGCCAATTCAATATATCTTCATTGATTTTTCTGCCTACGGAAATGTTTTCAAAGAAAAATTATGGATTCCTAGCGAAACTTTTGTTTTCCTTATACAACAAATCAATACATCAATCAATACAATTAATAAATGAATATTTAGTGCTGACCTTTAATATGTTATTTTTCATTTCAACGGACATTTTTCATTTGCTTTCCAATTGGATTGATGCATTGTCTTGATTATGTTTCTTCAGTGACTTATTTTATCCCGTTTTACACAGGGGCAATCAACTGTATGTATAGTTAACAATATATTGTTGACGTACGCAACAGCTGCACATCATTAAAAGTAGAAGTCTAGGCTAACTGAAAAGCTATGTAGGAAAGGACGGACATCCCTTAATAAAAATGTGTTCTGCGAATACGTAGCGCTATATTGCTAAGTAAGTGAGTTTGTGTACAGCTTCTACGGATACTAATTGTTTGTATTAAGACTAAGATTGCAAGCAGTAAATAGTCTTCATACGGATTGCAATAGCATTACTCTCATTCCATTTCCTATCTCATTTAAGGCTTTATTTTGTTTTGTTCCTTTACAGTTGCATTATGCTAAAGGAAAAACAAAACCGCAAATGAGAAGCAGGAAAAGAAAATCCAACAATGCATAAGGATTTTAGAAGAAGAACAAAAACAATAAGCACATATGTATGTCTTCGCTCCTCCAGGAACAAACATACATCAAGGATCGCACAAATGTACAAACGATGTGTACTTGTTATGATACATGACCCTTTTTAGTTAAAGGAAACATGCATTTGTTGCTCTCTCTTGTACATACACTTAGGGGGGGAAGAGACAGAGAGAGAGAGAGAGAACGTTAGCTAAGGCATACATTACCGTACAACATATTCTCCATATACACACACACATCCTTACGCATACGTATTCAATCATTTACATTCTTATCCTTTGCATACACAACCACCAATAATGTCTTGGGATGCTGTGTTGCAGTTGCTCCTTTCCGTAGCCTTTTCAAAAGGATGCATGTTTCTACTACTGCTAATGTGTTAGTTAGTACACACCAGCACATGTACACATTTACATTTATCGTCTGAATGAATGGTAGTAGTTAGAATGCATGAGTTGTGATGTTTTAGATGAACATAAGCTTTGACATGATGATGAACAGTATGGTTTTGTTGTAAAACTAGAAGCAGCGGCAACAACAGTCATACAAGCCGCCGCACAACTGCAGCAACATCGTAGTCCTCCGCTCGACAACATCGTTCTATCTTGCTATTCTATCATATTGCTGCTCATCATTCTTTAGCAGCAAGCATCAGAGAAGACATAATATATTGAAAGCTTTGCGTGTTTCTATGTTGACTCTCTGTGGTGTATGGCTCAAAAAGACGCCATACAGAAACCGACTGCTACTTCTCCAACAGCACTGGCATCCAATGCCATCAACAGCCAAATCAGTTGACATCACCACAGAGATGCAGCTCAGAATTGCAGCTCAGGCTAATGAAAGCGTTGAGGTAGATATGAGGCAGAGTATGAAAATCATAATTTCCGATGTACTAGAATGCGGGTAAGGAATTCACTGAGCTGTTTAGTGGTCAATTTGGGCAATTGCCGGAGTGATTCAAATTGTCTATCAATGGTTTCATTCGATTACTGTGAACTTGTTAGTCGACATTGACAATGGATTTAAAGGAAACTAAAACAGTGATTGAATTTTCAATTCTCTTTACATTCAGTTAAATTAGCAGTCTTTAATGGCGTAATTTTACGTTTTGATAACTAAAAGTTGTTTTTTGAATGAAATGAAGTTTCATTAGAAATTTAAATTCGAAACTTCGAGACCAAGAATTAATCTGTATTCTTAAAAGCCCAAAGCTTTTATTTGAGTGAATAAGTAACATGTACTGTACTGCTTCGCAATATAATTTTTTTCTGATAATTTTAAATCGGAATTTAATTATGGTAATTGGGATGATTGTATTGTAGTTTTTAGAACATTTTTGAAAAACTTTATTGTTTCCAATCCTGAAGGTCAGTATCTATCTATAGTCTTCATAAAATGCTATCAAAAACTCTAACTCTAACTCTAAAAACTCTAACGTGGTTTGGAAATAAACTTTTCACAAATGTTCACATGGGTTTATTTGCATATAATTATTACCTTACGGGACGCCACACAAACGCACATGAAACAGTGTTATAACGATAATACAAGTGCTCTCTTGTAGCGTCTTGTTTATCATCAGAAAAGTGGTTTAGGATGCAAAGAACCACGTGGATGATGATAAGATGATATGTGCATCTTTCAAGTGGCGATAAAGAAAATGCGCTCTTTCTCCGTGTGCATGGGTTTACCTACCCAGCATGTGACTATTCCTTCCTGGGGCGCTACAGAGACTCACACGAAGTAATAAAGAATTTAGTGTTCCACAATCATCGTGAGTGTTCAGTTATTTAAATAATAAATCTGAAACACAACCTGTTTAATGGCGCGTGCGGTTTTTCCCTCATTGCCAGTAGATGGGTGATATATTTAATTTTGCATTACGCACGTAACAATTAGAAACAATTATCTGAGCGTCCATAAACTCAATATATTCCCTGTCATTATAAAATGTATGATGTCTGTCTGCATTGAATTTATAGTTTTTACAGTATTGCCAAAACTGCCCTGTCACATTTACTGCTAATTTTGAGATGGGCTCAACGGATGATTTTTTTTATTATCACATCGAAACATGTTTTTGTGGACTTCTTGAAGAGCAAACCGATTACACTGTTAACGTCGACTTCAGAGCAGGAACTTAGTTTTGAAATCAATATAAAAAATTTTCCGACGTAATACACTTTAGACCTCTTTCTCCTGCAGCCATTTGCATCTGTAAAACCGTGCCTGAGATCTTAGTGAGAGAAACTTCATTGAAATCACACAAGCCGTTTAGGAGTAGCGTATTTGTTTAAATTTTCTTCCCAAACCATCAACAATGAGCTGCTTGGAGAGATTTGTTTAATTGTAACCGGATTCAAACATCAGCGGCATGAAATAAACTGCAGTGAAATTGTCGCTTGTGTCGTATTCGCCAATATTTGCAAGAATAAAGGACTGATATATACAAGGGCGGTCTTAAACCTAGCCGACCTAACAAAGAGAACACAAAAAATTGTGTAACATCCATTTAATTTTTCAACATAATCTCTTTTTAGCTCAATACACTTTTAAAGGTGATATTCAATAGCTTCTATACCCCGTTTATAATAAGAACTTAAACTAGCCTTCAACCGCAGAATCCACCTCTTTATTGTTGCTAAATCTTTTATCATCGGACCATTTTTTCAAGTTTGGAAATAGAAAATAGTCCGAGAGAGCTAAATCTGGCTAATAAGGGATATGGTGAAGTAACTCGAAATTTAATTCATTAATTTTGGCCATCTCAATAGTGGATGTGTGAACTAGAGCATTGTCTTGATAAAAAAACACTTTCTTTTTCGCCAAGTGCAGCCTTTTTTCATAATTTATTAAACGCCGCAATAAATTAATATAATATTTGCCATGCATAATGTTTTCCTTCCTCAAGATAATCAATAAACAATTCCATGTGTATATCAAAACACAGACGTTATAACCTTGACTGCGGATGGAACCATCTTCGCCTCCTTTGGTTACGATTTTCCCATTCCAGTCCACTGCTTTGACTGTTCCTTTGTCTCAGCTGTAAAGTTGTGGACTCCTGTCTCATCCATGGTTATAAATCGACGCAAAAATTCGGTTTTGTTGCGCTGAAACATCGCCAAACACTCCACTGAAACATTTTCAGTAAGCTGTTTTTACTGTATAGAAAGCAAGCGCGACACCCATCTTGCACTCAGCTTTCTCATCTTCAAATCTTCGATTAGTATATGATGTATATCACTCTTTGGAATGCCTAGATCACGCGTCTTAAGCCGGCAATCATCGAATACTCTTTTGTGTATCTTTTTAATCATATCTAGCGTGGATACATCAATTGATCGATTGGTGTTCGTTTTGGTAGCGCGTACGGCCTCGTTTAAACTCTGCTGCCTAATATTTTACAGTTGTAAACGAAAGAACAGACTCATGCAGAGTACAATCTAGCTTGGTTTTTAATATTGGTTCGAATGAGACCTTTCAAATAGAAATATTGAATTATTATTATTGATGACCAATTTTTGCAATGTTTACAAATTCACTGAGATCGTTTACTTTTTAATAGCTCAATTGAAAGTGCTAAACAATGTGCAGCTTTAAAGATAAACTTAAAACATATGTTTTATAAGATTGCCACTTTTCAACAAAATAATTTTTTTCAAACTATTGGCAACATCTATACGTCAGTTTGGCTGGTTTTGGGACCGGCCGCACTTCACTTTTGTTTTATGCTATAAAAAGACTTTAACTTTCTAACGACCTCAGAGGTTTACAGCTTATGAAGAAATCAAAGAGAGCGAAAGCAAAGATCATCAACTAGGACTAAAAAAATATTCTGATAATTCGAAAATTTGAAAATTTTTAATTATAGTAAATTTGACATAATTTGACATAATTCGAACATGAATCGAGTCATATATTATATGTATGAACAGTTTTTCCCCTAAAGTATAGTTAATGTTATGAATAGGATATTAATATGGAATACTTGAGTCAAAAGCTAAGGTTAGAGCCACATTATAGACACAAAATCGATCCAATGGAAATCATAGATATGGTTAAATATTGCCTTAACAAATTTTACAAATGATTCGTACCCACAGCGCCAGTTCTGTTTATCAAAAGTGATCCACTGGGCACGTTATATCACAAGCACGACCTTCATAGTAAGACAAGCGGGGTCCTTTGGCAGATTTTGAGGAAAGTAAAATCGGTGCAAGATTGTAAAATATAGTTTTTAACAATTAAAATTTTTCAGTGATTTGTGTAGGTGCCAAAGTTCGATGAGATTAGTTGACAATACTAGATTATCTTTATAAGTTCTGTAACGAATTTGCCATTAACAAACTATAGGCATAGTATTGTCATTTAATTGCTTCAGTCTAGTTTCAATATGTTGTTTATAACGTCATCCTTCTGAGTGGCGCTGTAACTGTCGCTCACTTATACGATATGTCAGTCCATAATCCTATAAACAGGATTGCGGGCGTACAACTAGCACCCACACATAGTCCCTGTTGTTGCTAAATTGAGATTTTTGGTTATTTATATATAGTTTAAGTATCCACAGAGCTTACAAATATATTTCCGTATCCTCTTACATTCATATTGTTTCAGGTTATGTACAGGGTGGCGCAATAGAACGTGCATATTGCATCATCTTTTTTTGCGGGGGGCGCTTATATCGTTGGGTTGGCGGGCTCACGGAGTTTTAGTCGCTATGAATCACTTTGACGGGAAGCGTCGCGCACTTTGCGTGTGCACATTTTACGAGAACTCTCGTTCATATATTGTTACTAGGCGACTATATTGTGCCGAATATGGACTACGGAGAATTAGTGAAGCTCTGAGTGCTAATTTAATTAAAATATGGGTAAAGTGTTTTGAAGAGACCGGTTCAACATTTAAACCACAAGCAAATGGTCGCCCAAGAACATCTAGGACCGAAGACAATGTTGAGAGAGTTATGGAGTCAGTACGAGGAAATCCACAAATGTCGACTCGCAAGAGATCGTCTGTCTTACAATTATCGCGAAAAAATTTTACAACGAATTTTAGCATTGGATCTTAAACTGCATTCATATAAGCTGCAATTAACACAAGAATTGAAAGAGTCTGACTTCATAGCAAGGCTCGCATTTGCTAATGAAATGCTTAATCGATTTTCCAATTTTGACAATATCCTTTTCTCTGACGAGGCTCATTTCCTTATGAATGGGTTCGTAAACCGTCAAAATTGTCGTTACTGGAACAGTGAAAATCCCAAAATCAAACACCAGAAACCATTGCATAGTCCTAAAGTGACAGAATGGGTTCGTAAACCGTCAAAATTGTCGTTACTGGAACAGTGAAAATCCCAAAATCAAACACCAGAAACCATTGCATAGTCCTAAAGTGACAGTATGGGCAGCAATCTCTGGCAGAGGAATAATTGGACCTTTTTTCTTCGAAAATGCGCGGGGCCAAAATGTCACGGTTAATACAGAACGCTATGTTGAGATGTTGGACGGATTTTTGGCTCCAGAAATTGAAAGTTCAAGAATAGTGATTTCTAGAACTTGGTTCCAACAAGATGGAGCTACCTGTCACACATCAAATGACTCCATGGCGGTGGTGAAGCAGATGTTCCCTGGCAGACTGATTTCGAAAAGAGGTGATATCCCATGGCCCCCACGTAGTCCAGACTTGGCGCTTCTTGACTTTTTTTGTGGGGATACCTCAAATACAAAGTCTACAGTAATGATCCAAGAAACATCGTTCAGCTCAAGGAGAATATCCGTGGTGAAATGGCAGCCATTACACCGGTCTTACTGAAGAAAGTTTTCAAAAATTTTCGTTCGCGGTTAGAGGAGTGCCGTCGTAGAGAGGGTCACCATTTAGATGATGTTATTTTTAAAAAATAAACTCCATTTATTACTCTACAATGCCTCAAACTTATTTTAGCCATACGTTTTGTATTTATTTTTTAATCTATTTTTTAAATATGCACGTTCTACTGCGCCACCTTGTATATGAGTACAAATACAGACGGACAAACACAATTACTTACACTTACATGTGTTACAGCAAACGCATACTCGTATGTAAATAGTTATATAGTTATTCAAAGTTTTTCTTTTTTTTTTTTTGTTTTATTTAGTAAACAGATGTAATGCAAGTTGTAAATACATACGTACAACACATACGCAGACGCACACACAGACATATAAACAAGTATTTACTCATAAACATATATACACATATGTATGTGTTTAAGGATAAAGTTGTTGTGATACATGGATATGCGAATACATGTTTGTGTCTGGACTGTGAACGTTTGTATTTGTGTTATCTCTCTTTGCGTTAGTGTGTTTTTTGTTTTTGTCTTGTGTTTGTGTGTGTGTATTATTCTATGTTTGTGAAGACAACAAATGTCCAAGTTTAATCCTAACTGATGTTTCTATTAAACTTTCACATCTGCTTTTTGTGCTGCTTTTTGTTTTTATTTCTCAGCCAAATGTTGTTGCTGTTGGTATTTTTGTTAAAGCATCAGCATAAACAATGTTATATTTTGTTGTTGTGGTCGTTTGCAACGGATAGAGCGAAGGACGGATTACAGAAAGCAAAAAAAAAAAAAAACAAATGTTGAATGCTGATTTATTAAATATTTTATGCACTTTTAATTTTTTTAATCTTTTTTATAACATCTGAGAAAACAAAAATTTAAAGTGTTAAATGTGTTGTTTAGTTTTAACAAAAATTTCGAGAAAAACTGGTTGCCGTAATAATTAAAATACTAGATGTAGAAATGTTTTATGTGTTTTAAAGTAAAGAAATTATAGTATTTTACAAAATTAAGAACATTTTAGTTGCAGTGACTCTGACAGTCAGTTTTTCGTCCATGGCCAAAAGGAAAAATGACATAAGCGGAGTTACATCAAAGTCGAGTTTATTCATTAATATTATTGCAGTTATTCTGATTCACATTTACGTCGAATTATCATTACAAAAATCTATAAAGTTTGCAAATTATAAACATTTCTTTAAAATAGCAATTTTTGGAAAGCTACATAATATCTGTAATTAGTAATTATTTTTATTATTATTAGTTGTTTTTTTCACATAAAAATATGTTTACAGATGATTCATTGAAAGTATCACCCATCGTTAGCTACTACTTTTTCCCATCTTTCTGGCAAAGCTTGAATTCCGTCCATTCCGAATTCCGATAAAACTGTTCATCTTTTGAGGTTATCCACGAATCTAGCCATTCTTTGATGTCATCATATGAGTGGAACTGCTGGTTAGCCGGACAGTGTGCCATCGAACGGCGCAATATCTGAAGAATATGGCTGATGGGGTAAAGCTTCCCATTTCAGCGCCTTCAGGTATGTTTTAATGCGCTTGACCACGTGAGGCCCAGTCTTGTCATGCTGATGTAACACTTTTTCGTGCTTTCCAGTGTAGTGTAGGCGTTTCTCGTGCAGAGCTCGAATCAATCGCATTAATTGAGGTCGACACCGATCCCCAGTGATGGTTACGCTTGGCTTCGACAGCTCGTAATAAGTAATATTAACCTGGTTCCACCAAAGGCCGAACCTTGTCATGCTGAAGAAACACCTTTTCGTGCTTCTCAGCGTATTGTAGGCGTTTCTCGCGCGGAGCTCGAACCAATCGCATTAACTAAAGTTGATATCGATCCCTGGTGATGGTTTCGCTTGGCTTCAACAGCTCGTAACAAGTAATACCAGCCTGGTTCCGTCAAATACAGAGTATAATCTTTGCAGCGTGAATATTTGGCTGAAGCGACGATGTAGAAGCATGACCAGGTAGCGCCCATGACTTTCTTTTCATTGGATTGCTGTAATGAATCAATTTGTTATCAACCGCCACAATACGATAAAGAAACCTCTTCCTGTTTCTTCGCTGAAGTAGTTGTTCACAGGCGAAAGAACGACGCTTAACGTCCCTTGGCTTCAACTCATAAGGAGGAATCCGCGATTTTTTGCTTTTGAATCATGCCTAATGCATCCAATCCCCTGGAAATAGCCTGGCAGGCAACTCCTAATACTAAAACAAGCTCTACCTACGAATCCCCATCAAGCAATGCCGTCAATTTAGTGTTTTTCGTCTTCCTCCACGCAAACGATGGTCAACATCAAAATCACCGTCCCTAAAGCGACGAAACCAATTTTGACACGTTGTTTCTCTTAAAGCGACACCTCGATAGACGTTTTAAAGCTTTCGATGAGTTTCAGCTGCCGTTTTCTTCGATTGAAAGAAGGAAATCAATACTTCCCGCATATAACGATTATTTGGCACAAAATCATACATATTCCCACAACCAAAAGAATATGACGTCAAAAGAAAAATTATTATTGGGTCGAACGGGTATGTTTACCATATGCCTAAGCTTGACTCATGACGTCTTGGTTATGGCAGAGTCAACTAGCACTTACAGCTGGCGCGATCTGTTGGCAAACAGTTGTTCACCTAATAGTATTATTATTATTATTAATAAGTAAGAACACATTTTTTGCTACAATTGTTTTTGTCCTTAAGACATATATTGCAGTCTAAGCGTGATTTACGAATTTTTTTATGTGGAAATTTATATCACCATAATAGCGGTTGAACAGACGTTAGCGCTTGTGCTTAGGATGGAAGAATCGATTGGTATCATCATTTGGAGTGGGATGGATGATAGCGGTTGACGTGGATTCCAATCGATCTTCAGTGAAGTTGTGGTTGTTATGATGTGGACAGTATCTTTGGTAAAGGCAAATTTCACCTGTTTGCGATAGCGGAGTAGCTGGAGAAGTTGAGGATAGCCTTAGATTCTTAGATTCTTGTATTAAGATATAGGTAGGAAGAGAGAACCAGAGATTAGAACCCAAGGGTTTAAAAATAGTGGAGAGATCTTTGAGGGTCGCAGATTATACCTGACAATAAAGCGCTTATGAAAAGATTGATGAACAACGAAAGTTGTGTTCACGCTATAATAAGTAATTTTAATATATTTTAGAATTCGGTATGAGTGTAGAAAATAACTACTCGCTATGAAGTGATGCCAAGTAGTGTAATTTTTGGATTACTTACTTAACCTGTCACTTTACAATTTATCTTTTTACATTTTATTTTATAAAATTATTCACAACAACACACGTAGTTTGCAATTCAAACTAAGTACGCTTTGAAGTACAAATTGAGTATTAATATCCTTTCAAATTAGTAGAAATAAATATAAACGCTGTAAGTTTATACAGCAATTATCTGAAAAACGCTTAAAGCTTAAAGCGTTTAAGTCGTTTTCCCTTGTGAGTACAGATATAATTACAATGTGTAGAATTAAAGGACGCATTCCATAATTCATATACGTTGCGTTTCATTGGTATCCTACAAGGTTGCCCATATTCGACGGACCCATCTGGCAACGCCATAACTTTTGACAGAGATGTCAGATCGCTTAATGACATACCGCGTTTGAAGCGTCAGTCCAAGCAGATTTTTACCATGGAACAATACACGCCACGCGAGCGCTCTGAAATAGTTGAAAGTTACATTCAACAGAAGAAGTCAATTGTGAAAACTCAACGTGCTTTAAAATATTAAAAAATGTGAGAAGTGCGCCTTCTAAGAACACCATTAAGCGTTTATACGAAAAATTTTCGACTGGTGAGGCTCTTTCTAATCCGAAGAGGCCAAATAAAAGTCGACCAAGGCGATCGGCCGAGAATATCGCTGCCGTACGAGCCAGTGTTGAGAGGTCCCCAAGAACATCCCAAAAACGCCGTTCTCAGCAGTTGGGCATGGCTTGGTCCACTTTACAACGGATTATTCGCGTTGATTTGCATTTGTTCCCGTACAAAATTCAATTGACGCAAAGATTGTTGCCTGCGGACAAGCCTCGTCGATTGGAATGGGCCCAACGAGTCATCGAAATGGCCGATGATGACGAGCAATTTTGGAACAAAATTATCATGTCCGATGAAGCCCATTTCACATTGAATGGGACCGTAAATAAGCAAAATTGCCGTATTTACGCCACTGAAAATCCTCAGGAGATTCAAGAATTGCCTCTTCATGACGAAAAAGTCACAGTTTGGTGCGGCGTTAGTGCGAAAACGGTCATTAGGCCGTTTTTATACCAAAACGAAAATGGCCATGCTGTTACCATCAACCAGGAGCGTTATCGCGATATGGTGACCAATTTTGTGATGCCAATTATTCGTCGAAAGCGTATTTCTGAAGAATTGGTTTCCGGGCCGTTTGATGTCGAAAAGTGGTGATTTGGACTGGCCACCGCGTTCGCCCGATTTGACGCCCGCTGACTTCTTCTTGTGGGGACATTTGAAGTCAAAGGTTTACGTTAACAAGCCAAGGACCGTAGAAGAGCTCAAGGACAACATTCGTGAAGAAATAGCCGCTATTCCGGCCGAGATGTTGGCGAAAACGATGGAAAATGCTGCAAAAAGGTCACAATACGCCATCAACGCCAGAGGCGGCCATTTGAGAGATATCATATTCAAAAATTGATGTAAACAAATCTACTTGGAACAAATTAAATGAATAAGATTGCCAACCGCCAAATTTTTATTTTTTTCTTTGATTTTTTTTTTTTAAACATGGGTCCGTCGAATATGGGCAACCCTGTATGTAGGATACCGGTATAGGATACCACAAAAACACATCGGCGCTTAGCAAAATTAACTTGGCAGCATTGCTATTTATGAAATGTTTATTCATTTAATAAATTAAAATTAAAATTGAGTTGGAACGCATTGTGTGTGCAATAACACACAAAAACAAAATTCACCAACTGACGTTTGCAAAAAAATCAACAGCCTGTGTTTACATTATTTGATGTTCTCCTTCTTCTTTAACACCTTTGTTTGCTTATGCTAACTTGGTAACTTGGCCGCATTGTTATTTTTCATACTTTTCTACTACTTTTTTATACAACTTGTCCTCGTTTACCTTAGAATGCAAAATTATCCCCGTAACAACAACATTTGTATGGCGAAATGGGTATAAGATGCCAAAGAAACGCAACCATAATGTCGTTATCGATACAAATAGCTTTTTAATTCAGAATAGTTGGGATATGGACAGAACCTATAACATTAATATGGATGCAAGATTGGCTTAATTCATCCCATACATGTGGCTAAATATGATCAATAAAACATTCCGAAAATACGAGAGTTTAGATATTCTCAGATACAGGAAATCTCATTATTAATTCTGACATAATTCGAATCTGTATAGTCGAGTCCTATTTTATATGTATGAACAGTTTTCCTCTAAAATATGGTTAATGTAATGAATAGGTTTTTAATACGGAATAATTGAGTCAAAAGCTAAGGTTGGGGCCAATTGGTCAGTTGCCCAATTGGTGTGGAACAATTGTGCTACAATCAGAAATTCAAATAACCTTTTTTTAATCAATGTATCTCATTTATTTATTTATTTTGTTTTTTTAGAACATTCAATTTTATTTTATATAACTAATTGGTTTTGAAGATGATAGAATGACATTCCTGATCACAAAATTGTTCATTGCGGCCTAAAGGATTGAAGTCGGAATAGCCTTAATTATTGTTTAAATGGACTGCTTCAATTTAATCAAATTCCTTGGTTTAGTTTCACACACCCCTTGCTTGACATAGCCTGGTAAAAAAAGTCTGTTGGAGTCAGGTCAGGTGACCTTGAAAGCCAGCGGAATATGCAGTTTCTGGTTATTAATTTGTTTGAGAATATTCGCTGGAGCTTCGCCGTAACCGGCCTGGCTATATTTGCATTTGCTCCGTCTTACTGTAACCAAACGCTGTTGAAACGGATGTGTCTACGGTGCAGTTCTCGGCAAAATATATATGTATGTATGTAAAATACCCCTTCAACATTTTTAAATATCAGCTCCCATTGACAGTTACTGTTACAAGGTAGCACGATTCGAGGGCCACCCTGTACAAAATTTGTCTGATGTGGATCATACATATGATTAGTTATTGCAATTAAAAATTTCGGGTAGTAGAGACTGCCATCACATTACGTTTGAATTATCCCACAACATCAGTTTTGCTTACCAAAAGCTGCTTTATTGGCAAATTTCGAAACTTTTTTAAGAGAATTAATTTAGCTGGCAATGGCATCTAAGTTATATATATAAATATTTAAATCCGCCTTAAAAGTCGTATTTCTGATGTAACAATAAATGTTAAGTTTGTTGGTAAACATCAAACTAAATATTTATGTTTTCTTATATTATTATATAACACCGATTTTATGTTTTCCATAGTGGGTTATTTAAATTCCAAGACTTGAAATTTTCTGCCAAGAAACACAAAAACGAACAACTTTTTCTCCATACCAAACCTATTTGAATTTTCGAATTATATACACTCATATATTAGCATTATGCTCCAGCCTTTTTTGTTTCATATGCTGTTCTCTTGAGTTTTATAAATCAATTTATATTAGATTTCAGTTACAGTTTTTCCAAAAACCATAAATACTTGCTACTACACCAAAGTTTTAAATTACCCCACCACCAACCCTAACAACCATTGTCATTGAAGACCCATTTTTGGGGGGGCCCCTCCAAAGCTACTCAATTTAAGCACCAAGTTACATATGTACATATTTCTGCCCTGTGAAACTTCGTAATTTTAATACTTATACACACATGTTATTTAGTTGTTTGTTTGTTTGTTTGTTTTGTTGCAGTTGTTTGCTTTTCCTCATCTATTAACAACTTTTTGGTTATCCCCATGTCCTTCCTTGTATTCGCCCATTTTTCTGGTCGGGTCTAAATGAAAATAGTTGCACCCTTAGTAAGGGTAATAAATTTTAAACTTGACTTTTATACAAAGCGCGTTTTATTTTCTTTGCAATGCGGCTGCAGCATTAGAGTGGCCAGAAGGAGGGGTTGAACTCGAAAAAAGTTCTTATTTTATGTCCTTGGATCACTTTTTTCCACCGAGAGTAGTTGGTGGTGGTGATGAGGCTGGTGGTGTTGCTGAAGTTGCTGACGGCCAATAACACAAACAACATGCAGAATTCTGTAATCTACAAAAAGAAGCGAGAAAAAAGTTTAAATGGTAACAAATTTGTTGTTTGGAAAATATTCCTTGTGTTAGATACGATCTGAACTTTGTCCCCCATCTAGCATTTTGCTGGCCATAAACAACATATTGCCAGAGTTACAATTTCGTCGCTGAAATTGTTGGTAAAATTGTTTTTCTGACACAAATCAATTTATGGCTAAAGACAGGGGAAAGGGAAATTTACCACTACAACAGTTGGAAAAAAATGAAAACAAAATGTAAGGCAAAAGCAACTGCAAATTTTTTTTTTTTTGGGGGTTTAAAACTTTCCTCTTTAAATGTTTAAATCACAAACTTTACGCGCTACACCGCAATTGTAAATGGTTATCGTATAAGCCGTTTATTGTTCTCATATAATCCTTTTGTTATCCTCAAGGATACTTGGATGGCAGACTTTTTAGTGCATTCCCATTTACAAAATTCCGAAACAACACTTTTTAATAATTAGAGCCACCTTATTATTGTCACTCTAATGCACTTGTATTAGAGCCAGGCGCTACGAAAGCTAACTTGTTCTACAAAGCTCAAGGACTAAAAAAGCATAATGAAAACAACTATGAAAACCTGTGAATATGAAAGCAAAAAAAAAAAAAAAAAAAAAAAATTGAACGACCACCAAAGTTATTTACTTTAATTGTTATACATTTTAATTTCATGTTTGGTTTCTGTGGAATGCTGTTTTTATTCCTGCTCTATCGTCGTCCAAAAACGGAATATCCATACCACACATTCTCACAAAGATTTGACTTGACATGGAAGAAAACACTAATAGTTGGGGCAGCTAGTTTACATTTTTGGTATAGTTCTTTGGTACGTGAAAATCGTATTTATTACATCTGTCTTAAAAACAGATCTATGGCGCTATTTCACTAAGTAATTGGGCTTGATTTTGCCCCAATTACAAAATTTTATTCGGCCATTTGTACGACACCTTTGAGGTTTATTTGCAAGATTGTAATATGAATAATATTCTTTCATTTACAACAATACCATCTACACCACGTAATATTTGCCTTATAGTAAATAAAGTACAATTATTGTCTAGAAAGACCAGCTATCAGCGGAATATTGTTTAATTGAATAGAACTTGTTGGGATTTGATTTAAATATGCCACTGGTATTATTTTATTGGTTGGCGATCGTGGCGCAATGGCTAGTACACTCGACTATCTTTTACTTGACCCTGGGTTCAATCTTGCATACAGCCTCTTATCATTATTTGACTGGCGGTCACCTCGATGTGCCGGGCCAACATTTCCAGTAGTAAAGTAATCGACAAGTTCAGTAAATGCTTCCCAAATTGTGACGTTCGATATCCTCATTAAACTGTAGGTCCGCTGAGTGAGTATAAAAATAGAATACATGTAAGCTCACTCCATGTACTAAGCCTTCCCATATCTCATTCATGGAATGCAAGAGCATTTACTTGTTATCATTTTATTGACAAAACCGATTGAGCTAATACTGATAAGCACTCATCGAGGACCCTAAATGAGCCCATTGCCCATTGGATTATTTTTATTGAATATCTTCAGATGCATCAATCAAAACCAAACTGTCATCGGCGAATATCATGCTAATTTATTGCAGTACTTAGGTGATCAAATTATGGAAAAAGGGCTGCATTTAGCGAAAAATAAGGCCCAGTTTTTTCAAGACAATGCTCCAGCTCACACATCCACTATTGCGTTTTCAATTAATGAGTTAATGTCCGAATTTGCTTTACTACGCACCTTGATCGCCAGATTTAGCTACTGCGATTGATAACTATTTTAAGGATTTGAACAATTCTTACTATAAACAGGGTATAGAAGCTGTTGAAAAGGAGGTAGAATTGCTAGAAAAAGAGATTATGCTGAAAAATAAAGAAAATTTTCCCCAACTTTTTGGTGTCTTCTTTGTTATATCGGCTAGTTTTGAAACCGCTATCATAAGTAATTATCATGTCGTAAAAAGTATTTAGTCTATTTTGGATTAAAAAAGGAACTAAAAATTATGGTAAGTTACTGCATATTTTGTTTGTCGTTGCTCCAAAGGATCACTCACAGTTGTACAGGAGTATGAGAGCACCAAACAATTTAAGGAGTGCTTAAGAAATTTTATGAATTTATGTCTATACTGTAAGACATGTAAAATATGAGGGAACAAACAGCCTTGTAATCAATAATATCAAATAGAATCAGATGTTTTGTTTTAAAGCAATTTCAGAACAACAAACGATTTCATTTTAATTAAGGTCTATATGAGTCATGTTTTAGGCACTCATCGAAATGATGTTTAGATACGATCATACAGCTTCTCAAATTACCTTTTACAAATACACATCAAATTCGACGATATTTAACATCCATATCGCTTGCTATATCTTATGCGGCATTTTATGGTGCTAATAATTATGGCGAACCGCGCTGTGGAGGTCAAACAAACTAACTCCAACAATTTTCAAATGGCCGGCAACCAAACGCCTCACGAAATGGAAATAAAATGAAACAAACAGCGACACACTAAATAAATTTAATGATGAAATTAAAAAAAAAATACTCTATTTTGTTTGGATTGCCAAACAAAAATCTCTATTTTATATTCATTTTAAAAACATTCCAGCGGAAACAAGGAAAAAAAAGTATCACGTGCGACATCGCCCCGGAGATCAGACACTGGTGGCTGGTCATGTCTGTGTTTAGTTCGTTGTCTGCTTCTTTGGCTCCCAAAGCCCAGGTCAGGGAGTCAGAGGAGATTCACAAACAAAATGAACAGCTGAGGTTGGGGCCAGTTTATGAGGCTGGTTTGCCATCAACAACACCGCCATTGTCTTGGCCTATGGGCGAACTGTTGTCACAAAAAAGTGTAATTTAAAATAAGTTGTCATTTTATGGCGGTAATTTTTTCACGCTGCCGAGATTTTTATATGTTTTTATTCTCTCTCTCTCCTCTCTCTCCCTTTTGCTTCAGGCTCTGTTTATCTTGCTCGCTTAGTTTTTGTGGTATTTTTCTGTTTGTTTTATGATTTTTGTGGTCAAAACGCTGTGACCTCTAAACGAAATTGTGACAATTATAATAGAAATAAACAAAGATTGTTAAATGAATTTTAAAAACGCCTTCTGCGATTTGTGGACATTCCGTGCCAGAATGTTTGGTGGCGCCTTCGCAATAATTTGTATTCATGAAGAAGAGAAAAACAATGTATTTCTCACGTTTTATTTGAGCAAATGTCCTTGCGTTTGCTACAATTGTGGCGAGCAAAATAACTTAGGTTTTGCTTATTGTATGTAATTAAAATATATATATATATTATTTGTGCAAAATAAGTTATGAATTTTTAGAAACAAAAACATGTTTGGCGATGACATAAACCCTAGAAAAGTTATTCCTTTTACCAAAATAGAAGGAAACTTTAAGGTAGAATTTGATATACTACAAAACGAAAGTTATGCTTAGGGAGGAAAGATGGTGCTGCTAAAAATAAAGAATTTTCATTCCAGTGACCAAGCAAGATAAATTTTTAAATTTGTTTTAAATTGACAGAATTTTTTTCCAGAAAAACTGTCTTCGCAAGGACATGTGTTCTCAGGCTTAGGCAAACGATATGGCGATCGCCGATTGAAGTCCAATTAAGGCAGAAAACATAGACATATTGTATTTGAATTTTAACGCATCATAGACGCATTGGTGCGAATTTTGGAAACATTTGTTACTCCAAGTAATATGAAAGTTATACATTATTTTTTCGAACTGCCTAAATCTAGGCGAATTTAAAAATTTTCCAGATTTTTTGAAGAGTGGATAATTCGTGAAAATATTTTTATATTACATACAAATTATTTTATACATGACTTCGAAAGCACTCTATATTAAAAGTTCAACTTTCCTGTATAAGAGGTGAAGATTAATTTGTGCGTGGCAGATGTTTATGTAAATATATGAAAATTTTCTATAAAGTCACTGTTTCATATGAAAATAGCTTATAAAGATGTCATTCTATATAAAAAAAAAGCCTATGAAGAGGCTCTTCTACAAAACAAAAGTTCCTATGAGTTCCTCCGAAGGTAATTTCCTGTACGAAGAATACTTAAGAAATCACTTCACTATGTAGAAAAAATGTGAAATGACTACAAGCACAATTTTTCGTTTCTAAAGTAATAATTTTCTCTATGGGAATTGTCTTCCATGATGCTCTTTTGCATGAAAAGTGTCAATGAAAGGTGTAAATGAACATACTTTTCTCCGAGAAAGGTCCCCATGAACTCACATTTCTATTCGAAAAAATCTTATAAAGACTTATTCCTATATGGGAAAGTTTTGTGAAGATGCTGTCTCGTAAGTAGAGTGAGTATCATTTTTCAATATATAAAGTTCCTGTAAAAACAAGTTCAATAAAAAAAGTGTCTATGAGTACTCTTTTCTGCATGTAATTTATAATTTGTTTATGAAGACCCTTTTCTATATAAAAAAAATAAATATATAAAGTTTTCCTATGTGAAAAGTTCCTGTTGAGACGCTTTTCTATGAGAAAAGATAATATAATGATACTTTTCCTCTTAAAAAGTTCCTATGAAGACAATTGTTTGTGTCTGAAATATCTATAAATTTACTTCAAGAAAATGAAGATATTTCTTTCCCATAAAAAGTTCTTATGAACTCAGATTTGTAAACGAAAAGTTCTTATGAAGATATTTTTCTATATATAAAGTTCATTTAAAAATAAATTTTATAAAAAAGTGTTTACGAACACTCTTTTCGATATGTAATTTATAAATTTTTTACGAAGACACTTTTCTATATTAAATATATGAAGACCTTTTTTTTCTTTTAAAATCAGATTCCATAAAAATTTGTATATGACTATTTATTTTTTGTTTTGTATGTAATTTATAATTAGTAAATGAAGACGCTTTCCTACATTAAAGAAATATTTATAGAAGTTTTCCTATATGAAAAGCTCCTCTTTTCAATAAAATAAGATACTATAATGATACATTTCTTCCTTAAAAGTTCCTATAAAGACAATTATTTGTATCTGAAATGTCTATGAAGATACTATTAGTGAATGAACATATCTTTTTCTGTGTGTAATTTGTAATTTGTTAATGGACATACTTTTCTACGGTAAAAATATATGTAAAGAAAATTTTCTTATTGGAAAAGTTTTCATGAAAAGTTTCATGTACACGAAAAGTTGCCTTGACGAAAATTTTCTTCTACAAAGTTTCCTATGGAAAACATTGTTTGTATCTGAAATGTCTATGAAAATGTCTGAAATGGTCTGTAATGTTGGTAAGTGATATCCCAGATTTTGGGAAAGTGTACACGAAAAGTTGCCCTGATGAAACTTTTCTTCTCCAAATTTCCTATGGAAAACATTTTTTGCATCTGAAATTTCTATGAAAATGCTTGAAATGTTCTATAAAGTTGCTAAGTGATATCTCCGATTTTGAAAAAATTTGACGCAATCGATCACAGATAGATTCGGCGGTGTTAGTCGTTGCCCAAGACAGGTTGATGGTTGTGGGCCTCTGCCATTTCATCGTCCGGCTCGAAACTCTGCCCTGGTTTTGGCACTTCTATATGAATAGAATAATTACATAGGAGTGCTTATAATAGCAAAAAAGAACATAACTTGAATACATCGTATGTGCTACCTGTATACACCGCATATTCATGCCGTGTACCAAAATAATAAACAGGGCTTTCAACTGACTGAACTAAATTTAAATTGCTAGCATTCTGTTTGGCCATGCAACATATTGCCACCCTATTTTACGTTCTACCATAAAAAGTACTAACCGAATATTTTAATTCATTCGTTTTAAGCCATAACCGGTCTGGCTGTATGGGCAGTTATTCCATCTTGCTGGAACCAAACGTTGTTGAAACGGAGACGCCTTAGGCGCAGTTCTGGGTAAAAAAAAAAAAACATAAAACATAATTTCAAGGCCAACAGAATCGTTTCTGATTTCTCAAATGGGCAGTGACTGATCATGAAAAGCGCTTCACTTACGACAACTTGAAGTGAAAAGGCTCCTTGTCGAATCACGGTGATCCGGAGCAAACAGTGAACGAGAAATGAAACATAATTTCAGGGACTGAATTTCCACCTGAGAATCGCTGCTGAAACGCAACAAAATCGTTTATGATTTCTGAAATTGCTGGTGACTGATGATAAAAAGCGGGCCACTTTTGACATCTTCGAGTGAAAACGCTTATAGTCGAATAACGGTGATCTGAAGTAAACAATGCCCAAGCTATGGTTGACGGCCAGAAGATTTTGCTGTGTGCTTGATGGAGTTGGCTAGGCATCATCCTGCTATAACTTTCTCCCTTACAGCTGTACTCTTATTTTGAACCTGTGCTTTTAACAATGGGTCTGTCTGAAGTAATCAATCGCCAGCTTTAACCAAAAGGAGATACGAAGTGTGTTCAAAAAGAGGAGAATTTTCAAATTTCGTCGACTACGTACATTCGACTTTCGATTATTATTTTTTATTTTTGTTTTGGAACACTCGTCTCGAAGATATGTTGACGGTTTTATCCATATAGCATGTTTAGTTTGCTTGTGAGAGGCATATATAAGGCAAGTGTTTTGCGTGTTCGTAAACTGTGTACCATAACCAGAAAGCCAGGCCACACATGTCGATAGCTGCTTATCAGAAGCGCCTAGAGCTTGGTTGGTAGGTTATTATGCTTCCAAATTATACTCCAGAATTGAGACCATGTGATTACATTTGTTCTTTGTCTATGGCGAATGATTTTGCCGGTAAAAAATTCGTTTCAGAAGAAGCTTTCGAAATATCGTCTCTCTCAGTTTTTGCAAATGGGAACGAGGGTTTCTATGAATGAGGCAAAATTAAATTACCTTCAAAATAGCAATAAGTGCCGCTTTAATGGCATGAAAAAGTAATGATTTTTTTTACTTCACACCCGTCGCTCATGACACAGGACTTTGGCAAATATTTTAAGTTCATTAATTGTTATCAAAATGAACAAAAACTAACAAGCAAAAAAAAAAAATATAAAAATAAAAATAAAAATAAAAATAAGAATAAAACTAAATAAATAAAAATAAAATAAAAAATTAGAAATCTTAAATAACGGCAGAAAACTTAATTATAACTTTCAATATTTATAAGAAATTGGGCACCGGAATTTGTAAAGAATTAACAAATATTGGCAAAATATTTTAAGTTCATTAATTGTTATCAAAATTTGTTTTATCAATAAAACATAAACAAGCAAACAAAAAAATAAAAAAATAAAAATAAAAATAAAAGTAAAAATCGCTGTACGAAAAATAATTTGTAACATTTTTAATATTTTTATTGAAAATTTCATATTCCTCCATCACTCTAATTAAATATTGTCTTTTAAGTTGTCAGTTTAAACGTTCTATATAAATTTGATTAACTGTAGCCTTTGCAAAAGTGCTGCCTTAGTTCAGTGTGCTTGTCTTCAAAAAAAAAAGCCATTTATTTCAAACCCACATTGCAAACAAAACGAGCAGCATAATAAATAAAGGAAAATTTTTCATCATAGCAAATATTTTGATGGCACTTTTTGTATGTGTCATGTTCAGGTCCCTTATCAAATGTTTAACAAATATTTGATGCAATTTGCAATAAAATTTATTGTTTGCTTGCAAAAAAAAAAAAAAAAAAAAACTGAACTCGCAACAGTTCATTTCGCTGGGCACACATTTTTATACATCCACCTCTGCCAATTTAAATAGTACGAACAGCAAGCACTTGCTTCACCTATCTCTAAATCTGTTTCTGAAGGCAACGTTGTGTCATGTGGCAATAAGCCACATATTTCGTAATGTTTCTGTTGGATAAGGAATCTGTATGGATATATATGTATGTGTATTGTGAATTTGCGTATATGAGTGTAAGGGTGATTGAAGCCGTGTGTATATGTGTCAGCATCGAAAGGTCCCCCTATAAGTTTCCATGAGCGATATTCTCTCAAATTCCAATACTTGGTGAAGCCAACAATATTACCATCATCATCATCATAAATAGCATTGGCAGTGTCATCATTAACATAGTCATCATTATCATTGTCATCGACACAACCGTCAAGAGTTTCCAATGAATTACCACGCGTCACATCAACGTGATCATTATCAACATCGCCATCATCGTCATGACAGCCAGGACAATCATCGTCGTCATCATTGTCATATTGTTTGATATTTGACACTTTATTATGTGCACATCATTAAATTTAATATTATCGCATATTTGTCTGCCTATTTGTCAATTTCTTTTCAATTTCAATTGTTGTATGTACATAAACTCAGAACAATTCTGTACTTCTTCCATATTTTAGTCGTTACTCCCGCATGGCATGAAGCATGAAGCATAATAAAATGATAATGATGATGATGATGGTATTTGTTCGGTTTGTGCCAACACAAACATACGATGAGTGTAACAACTCTTACAAATGGTATTTTCCAATATGTGTCAGAATATAAATTTTGCATAAACAGTTTGCATCACCAGAGACTGTCAATCAGTCAATTCGATAAAAGAGTTCTAAAATGTGGTTATTTCAAATATTCGTGCCAAAGCCACTCAATCGCACGCATACGAGTTGAGAAAAGTAATATGAGATATCAAGTTTTGATGAGTGAGTATAAATTTTAAGATCCTCGGCAAAAAATTATACAAGATGAATAGTTGTGTGCGCCACACAGGATTGACCCAAAAATGTTTATATTCCCTTGATTGTCATGAAGGAGAGAGCTTTTAGTAATTCGGTAAGACTACACGCATTTTATTTTTAGATACATTGAACAGAACCTACAGCTTAGGGACGATTTTGAACTTCAGTTTAAGAATCTTTCACTGAGTTTGTCGATTACTCGACTAATCGACTACTCGAAATGAATGGCTGCCACATTTAAAATAATATTATATACATATATAAACGTAACATTATTTTGAGAATAATTCTGTATTTATTTTATAAACTAAAGAAATAATTTCCATGAGAGATCGCCCATTCGAAAGGCGATGGGGGAATAATTGTAACCATAACTGGGAGAAGACCACCATGATTGTGTGACCTACCTAGCTGCTCCAAAAATAATTGGAAACAAAAGAAGTTAATGGTGATTATGAATAAACCTGTGTACGTTATAAAAGGTACTAAAGGGTGATTTTTTAATCATAGTTAAAACACTCAAATTTGCATCATATACGTATATTAAAATTATTTATTGGAATCGATAAATTGGTCTTTGCCACTCAATTTTTAAAGGTAATTTCATGCAAATCTGGTCCACGGCTCCGTCTCAAAATGTCCATTCGGAAGGTTCAATTTTTCATCACTTTTTTTGAGCACTGATTGTATGACCTAGCTAGCTGCGTTCAAAACGATTGGAAACAAAAGAAGTTTATGGCCATTATGAATAACCCTGTGTGCGTTATAAAGGGAAATAAAGGGTGATATTTTAGTTTTTTTTTTAAATCAATTAAAACACTCAAATTTGCATCATATATCAAAATTTGATTGGAATCGATAAATTGGTCTTTGCCATTTAATTTTTAAAGAAAATTTCATGCAAATTTGGTCCGCGGCTCCGTCTCAAAATGTCCATTCGGAAGGTCCAATTTTTCATCACTTTTTCGAGCATTTCAGC
>JAHXMU010000600.1:2600652-2632870 GCA_019455685.1 Philornis downsi | reverse complement strand
TATAATATATAATATATAATATATAATATATAATATATAATATATAATATATAATATATAATATATAATATATAATACACAATATATAATATATACGTCGGCACTTTACTTTAAGTGGACGAGTAAATTTTTAGAAGACGTCGAAAAATATTCCGTTTGGTAGAGTTGAGTTCACTTTTGTGTTGATTCCTTACAGGGGCTAAGGATATCAATTCTATTCTTTCCAAGAAAATGAAAAATAGTTTGGATTTCAGCGAGACTTGATTATATTAGGGTCTTGCTTTATTAACTTCGTTGTTAAAACTACCCAAAAAATGGCGGACTTAGTCCAACGCCAACAATTGAGTATAAAAAAACTTGAGTAATTAAAAAATGAGCTTATGAGGTAAATGAAAAATATGAGTAAAATATTAACCCTAAGATGATCCATGGGGCCTATTGCACATGGCTTCAACATACTCCCGGGCTTAACGTGGGGTTGTTGATTTTGAAAAAGGTCCATCTTCCCGAGACGTCAATGGCGAGAGCGATGCTAGGAATGGAATGTTGCTTCGAGCCCAATGTCCACTGAATACGCCACCAAACACCGTCTCTTGTGTGCGAATGTTGGGATTCTTCGCAACCTTTACCATTTTTCCACGATTGATGCGATCTTCTAGATCCTTGCCGATGACACCATCTATTTTTGTATAATTGTGGGGCTCAGGGTGAGCTAGCTTTCGACCTTCAGCAAATGACAACAGGTCTGAGGTTTTGAGTGCTGGCACGTAAAATTGTAGACATTTGACCAGTACGAAACGCTCCTCAATACTACTTTCAGGGTGAAGGACGTCAAGAAATCCATAGGATAAGTCACTCGTCATTGCACACGTTGGGAATAGGCTTCTTACGCTGTCGTACACCACATGAGATTTTGGCACAGGAGGGCACACCGTCAGAATCACCAGTGCTGTTTTGGTTCCTGCCGCTAATTCACATTGCACTACTGGGATAATTTGAGTGCTGTTTTCGTCTGATTTAGGCTAACGCACGTTGAATGGTCTAGCGCCTTCGTAAGTTAGCATGCGCTCACGGAATGGAAGCTTTCCGTATTCGCTTCTCAGGTCCGCTTGTGCTGCCAGGGAGACTGCTAGTTCGCGTTCTACAGCCAACGGTATATCTTCGATGCAGGAACTTCTTTCATGTGTTGGACGATGAATCATAGTATGATGATTGGTTTTGCATGTCTGACATCTGTTTTTGGATGGGCATGTAGCTCGTTGATGACCATAACCAAAACAATTGAGACAGACATCCTGTCTAACGAGAGCATCACGGCGTTCACGAATGAGCATCTTCCGAAATGTCAAGCAATGCTTCAAGGCGTGATTTCGTCCACAGAGAAAGCATCATGGTTTAGAAAAAACAAACGATTACAATGGGAATCATGCATCTTATTAATGATCATTGGATTTTCTAGTTTTTTGACGTGGCATTAGGAAGAGAAGGGGGTGATGTGTTTGGTAAGATACAAAGTTTAACGATAGAGTGTATTATTAAACCGTTTTTGGTTTTAACATCTGCTTGTAACGCGACCGAGGCACCATTCCGTTGGGAGCAACGAATCTTCTTTAACGATAACAAAATTGCCTTTCTTTATGTTATTTCTGCAAGTTTTCTATTTCTAACGTCTTTGTAGTTCTGTCACGTATTCGGCTTTCCAACGATGACTAAACATATTCAGCAAAATACGAAGCCTCTGCCAACGAGTTACGTATGAAAGGGATTTCGTTTCCGGTATTTGTTGATGCTCAGGGGGGCTGTGAGAGGTGCACGTATAAAGTGACCGGGTGTTAAGGGAAGAAGTTAATTTGGGTCTTCGGAGATTAGTAACAAAGGTCTTGAGTTCAGAAAAGCTTCAATACGTACCAGCAGTGTTGTAAATTCTTCAAAGGTGAAGTTCAATTTGAATATTACCTTTTTCAAATGGAATTTCATACTTTTCACTGCTGCCTCCCAGAGGCCCCCTATGTGTGGAGTGTAGGGGGGAATGAATGACCAGGTGAATCCTTGTGCGCTGTATTTTCCAACGGTCTTATTTCCTATTGATTTAAGAAACTTTACATGATCTTGCAAGAGTCTGTGGTTCGCACCCACAAAATTACGGAGAACAGAGTTTATGGGAGGCCTCGTCTTCCAATAACTCTTGGGAATACAGCTAAGAAGGCTTCTGATGAGATATCATAACACGTCTCCAGATGGACAGCACGAGTAGAAAAACATACGAAGACAGCAGCATACCCTTTTAGCAATTTGGCTAAAAAATCGTCAAATAAGTGTTGAAGATTTTATACTGAAGGAACCAGTAAAATCTACACCCGTAAAGTAAAAGGCAGAGAAAAAGTAACGCTTTCAGGGGGTAGCGCTGCCATAAGTTGGCTAAGAACCTTTCGTTCATAAATGGTGCAAACTCGACAACTTTCATTTTCTTATGGCATTCCTAAGCCTCGGCAAGTAAAATCCTTGTCTGATGGCTCTTAACATTATATGTTGTTCAGCTATAGCAGGATGTCATGAGTATATTTGATAAAGAGCAATGCGAAATGCGATTTAACGGGTATTACGACAGGATGTCGTTCTTCAAAGTTGCTAAGCCTACCACCAATTCGAATTAAAACACTTTTATCGAGGAATGGGGACAAAGTAGGTATTGAGCTCTTTTTGCTCAGAGGAGAGTTTGCCCTCAGTTTTTCATATTCTTGAGGAAAATATGTTTTTGTGCCACAAAAATTAGTCGTTTAGCAAATATGACTTCTTTTGCTGATACCGATTTATTCTCAACAGGCTCCTTTCGATATCGTCGAACGAAGCTGAAGATTTGGCATACCACTCTTATTGCACTTATAAAGGATGAAAACGTAGTATTATTTATTCATTTTGAACACTTAGGTAAAAAGTTGAAATCTTTGTTTCCAGATCCGTGGTATTGAATGTTCTCGGTTTGGGCCACAGCTCTGTTGGTTTTTGCAGCCATGGATGTCCATGCCACCATGGATGTTGTGCTGGTTCTTGAAGAGTACAACGGTGGGTACCTAAGTCTCCTGGGTTATCTTCAGTCTTGATATGTCCCCAAGATTTTATGTTAGAAATTCTATTAATTTCCATGATTCGATTTGACACAAACGTTTTAAGAGATTGTGGTGGTTTTTGCAGTCATCCTAAGACAATGGAAGAATATGTCCACATAAATGTTTCGTATTGATAGTGCTCATCAATTTTGCCATCAGCACGGCACCGCACAATTCCAACTTGGGTACAGTGATACCTTTTAAAGAGGCTACTCTTGTTTTTGCTAGCACCAGGTGGCTGACTATTTCACCTTGCATATTTTCCACTCTTATGTAGATTGCTCCGTAAAAAGCTTTCACCGATACGTCGCAATATCCATGAACTTGCACCTTCTTCCCTGGTGAAAATCCTACCCATCTGGGAATTTTTATATTAGCGGCGACGGCAAATTTTTCATGAACGTTGCCCAAGCGATTAGTATATGCGGTTGAACAGCTTCATTCCAATCTACCTTTTCTTGCCATAAACTTTGCATAATGGTCTTGGCGACGATGATTATTGGTCCTAGCCAACCGTATAGCCTCGCTATAACCGATAATATATGTATGTTTCTTTGTTGTCACTTGAGAGGGACAAATGGCTCCAACATTATAAAAGAATGTGCCTGTCTTTGCATTCCATCGAATCCCTAAAGTCTTGGTTGTGCTGGACTCATCAAACTTTAAAAAATTTCGTCGAGAAGATCCTCCCGAGCCAAATGTTCAAGTAGAGCTTTGTTATTAGCTGTTATTTTCTTCAAGGGGAAAGCTGCATCCTTAAGTATATCTTTCAACTCAATTTGTTTACATTTGGCTTCTTCGATTGTGCTTCCTCCTCGTCAATATATGTTTCGTATCTTATTGCTTCTGAAATCCCTTCATTTGAAGTTTTGCAATCATCACTGATTTGTATTAATGCCCTTAGTGTCAGGAATGGGGCACAATTGACTCCAAAGGTAACTGTTTTGAGTTGGTATAAAATAAGCTGATAGTTTCTGTCTTCAGGATGAATCAAAACTTGACGTTACATTTTTTGTATGTCACCCGTAAATACAAACTCGTAAAACCGCCACTTTAAAATAATCTACATTAAGTCAGCCAACAAAGTACAGCCAGGTAAAAGAACGTGATTTAACGAAAATTCCCAAACTCGACTTGAAATTTTTCACAAAATGACATTAATTGGCTCTGGTCAAAAATAAATTTGCGACGAGCTGACATTTTTTTCCTTCTTTTTAGTCATTTGGCACTAATTATCAAATTAAAAAGTTCGCGTTTAATTTCTATTTATTTAAAAAAAAACTCGTTATTATTTTTTTTAAGTTTCATGTGGAATTATTTCCCGATTTTGCCGTAAATATAAAAGGCCTAACTGGCAACTGGCCGTCAGGCAGCCATTTGATACTTACAAATGATATTAACAAATTTGATACTCAGTCAAAAAAAGGGAATTTTTCTTCTTCTTATTTTTGACCTTGGTCATAAAAAATTGGACTTAGTCCAACGCCGCCTAAACTTTTCAAACAAAAAACTCAACAATCGAGTATAAGATAAAATAAACTTGAGTAATTAAATGATGAGCTTCTGAGGTAAATTAAAAAATGAGTGAAAATTAAACCTAAGATGATCCAGGCCCCTGGAACACGGCTTCAACACTTTGTATAGGCAAGGTTTTCCCATACTTTTTTTACCTTTACAGTTGTACTAAACTGTAGAGGCTTCAACCCGTATCTAACAAACTAAATTGGGAAATTATGAAACTTACCATGTTTTAAAAGATGGATGTACGAGTAATTCTTGCATGAGACAATTTGTTCATACTGAATTAGTTTGTCTCGTCTCCAAATATAAAGAAATGTCAGAATCGTCTTTTTCCCTTACATAATATTTCCACTTTGTCCGTTTTCTCAACTACAAATTCGTTTTTTTTTGTGTCTAAACTCATAAATACAGAATTGATAATCATACTTCATATATTCAACGAATGTAACAACTTTCACAATAACGAAAATAAATGTGAAATAAGAGGTATAAATCATTTCAAATGAAATCATTTCAATGAAATCAAAAGCGTCAAAAAATGTCTTACTTTGTAAATCGTTTTAAATTTAGACTGTGTACCGAAATACAATAACTGGATAAAAACAATTTTAACGATAATTTATAAACATTAATAAATATTCTATCTATACTAATAACCTTGAATCTATATAACCTAACCTAACAAATAAATTCAGATTTAACATACAGGAGGATATTTTGAGAGCATCAAGATTTTTTAAACGAACGTTTTTTATGACTATTTAAGTCGGTTGAGCGATGTCCCTCTGTCTGGCCGATTGATTAGACTAGACGCGATTGCTGCTGTAAATCGCCATGAAACTTCTTCAAAATTGGCTTATGACAGATTTAAGTCTCACATTCCTAAGTTCACAACTTTTCATTTAGTTGTACTAAATTTGATAAATTTGAAACCCGTTAAACAATTGCCGAAGTGGGAATAAAAATTGACAACATTCTCATGCCCTTCTGTGACCTCCTTTAAAAATTGGCCTGCTTTCTCTAATTTAAATTTTTCAATTTAAGCAGGCTGCAATAGCTTGGATTGACTTACAAAGGAATACTAGAGAAAAACTAACTCTCCTATATTTTGCTTAGCTTTTTATTTTCACGAACATCTGAAACTGTTTAATGCGTATATACAGGGTGGCGCAATAGAACGTGCATATTGCATCATCTTTTTTTGCGGGGTAGAAAAGGCGCGGGCGGGGGGCCTACATCGTTGGGTTGGCGGGCTCATGGAGTTTTAGTCGCTAAGAATCACTTCGACGGGAAGCGTCGCGCATTTTGCGTGCGCGCATTTTACGAGAACTCTCGTTCATATATTGCTACTAGGCGGCTATATTGTGCTGAATATGGACTACGGCGAATTAGTGAAGCTCCGAGTGCTAATTTAATTAAAATATGGGTAAAGCGTTTTGAAGAGACCGGTTCAACATTTAAACCACAAGCAAATGGTCGCCCAAGAACATCTAGGACCGAAGACAATGTTGAGAGAGTTATGGAGTCAGTACGAGGAAATCCAAAAAATGTCGACTCGCAAGAGATCGTCTGTCTTACAATTATCACGACGAAGTTTGCAACGAATTTTAACATTGGATCTTAAACTGCATCCATATAAGCTGCAATTAACACAAGAATTGAAAGAGTCTGACTTCATAGCAAGGCTCGCATTTGCTAATGAAATGCTTAATCGATATTCCAATTTTGACAATATCTTCTTCTCTGACGAGGCTCATTTCCTTATGAATGAGTTCGTAAACCGTCAAAATTGTCGTTACTGGAACAGTGAAAATCCCAAAATCATACACCAGAAACCATTGAATAGTCCTAAAGTGACAGTATGGGCAGCAATCTCTGGTAGAGGAATAATTGGTCCTTTTTTTTTCGAAAATGCGCGGGGTCAAAACGTCACGGTTAATACGGAACGCTATCTTGAGATGTTGGACGAAATTGAAAATTCAAGAATAGTGAATTCCAGAACTTGGTTCAAACAAGATGGAGCTACCTGTCACACATCAAATGACTCCATGGCGGTGGTGAAGCAGATGTTCCCTGGCAGACTGATTTCGAAAATAGGTGATATCCCATGGCCCCCAGGTAGTCCAGCCTCTTGACTTTTTTTTGTGGGGATACCTCAAACACAAAGTCTACAGTAATAATCCAAGAAACATCGTTTAGCTCAAGGAGAATATCCGTGGTGAAATGGCAGCCATTACACCATTATTACTGAAGAAAGTTTTCAATAATTTTCGTTTGCGGTTAGAGCAGTGCCGTCGTAGAGAGGGTCACCATTTAGATGATGTTATTTTTAAAAAATAAACCCCATTTATTACTCTACAATGCCTTAGATTTATTTTAAGCATACCTTTTGTATTTATTTTTTAATTTATTTTTTAAATGTGCACGTTCTATTGCGCCACCCTGTATTATAAAGTAGGATTTTACGATGCATAACAAGACAGGAATGTGAGTTGAATTTAAGCTTGTCGAGGCAGGGCTTTCATTGATGGCGGATGCAATCACACATCAGAATATGACATTATTTTGTCGCCGTTTATTGCCATTCCAATTTTTGCAATACGCAAGTAACATATGGTCCTTTTTGGAGATGGTATCTGCCGTGTTTACTGCACCTCTCCTGTATCTGTAGAAACTTTTAATTTTGCTTGTTTTGTTTGTCTGCTCCAGCTTTACCAGTGACGAGGGCGTCTGGTTAGTTATGCCTTCACTTAAATAACTGAAGTTATAGATTTGTATCTTCGTGAAGATATATATCTTTTGACACGGCAAAAAATTTAACACCTAGAAGAAAACTTCTTATGTACCAAATATCCTTAAAAAGTAATGAAAGAAGTTTTTAAGTCGATTAAACAATATCACCCTGTTTTTCCGGTAGATGCGATATCTACAGCAAATTTTTATAAAACTTGACGAAGCTTAAAAATTTCCAAAGGATTTTAAATAGGTTTTGTGAACCAACGTTTCTAAATTGATTTTTTTCTATGCAAAGGCTGGTACTGTGGTGACTTCGATCGTGGAATATATCTTTCATTAGACCGTACCATATTCTTTTCACGGATACAGTTTCCTAATACGGCAACGCCAAACTCCTTTTTTTTGTTAATTTCCAACACTGAAGTCGGAACAATTTACATTTTTACCTCACAATATGTCCGATAATACAACATATGTATTAACATATTTATACATATGAAGTGTATTTCACTTCACAGCTGTTCAGATTTCAGAGTTGGAAATCAATAGGTGAAAAGCTGGAAATGCCGTGAATTTTTTTCACCAGCAAACAATGTCTCGTGGAATTGTTTCCTCGTGAAAAGAAGATAGCACCTAATTCGTAAATTCCAGTGACCTGAGTTTTGTTTACATTACTTTGGTCTATAGTTCTTGATAAATTCTGATAAAACCGACATGTTAATCATGACCCCTCCTGTACTTACCATACTAAATTGGCGGATTTCCCAAGTCCCAAAAAGAACTAATCTAAGATCATTACCAATAACGTTGCTAATTGGGGCGAATTTTCCTACACTTGGATTAAGAGCATCTTTCCTTGCTCATCAATGTGAGATACAGAGTATGTCGTTTCCTCTGTCCTTAGTCTCAGTTAGGTTTACAGTTTGGTAAGCGGTTACTGACATTTTGCAGCATATAGAAATATATTTAGATGTACTTGCAGAGCTCGCATGTATCCCACATAGCTGCCAATGGAAAACTGTTGAATTTTCGAAATTAACGAGCTTCACTATAGTCCTCTTCAGATTTATTCGATTGTCCAATACGTTAGTTTTCATAATTATATTTTGAAGAGCATATGCCACTTTCCGACCCTCTATGTATAAATCAAATTTGAAAAGAGGATACGATTAAAGTTGGCCAAGTGCAAATTAGTGGAATTTCACTATGGGCAAGGAAACATTTCAAAGTTTTTTTTTTAGTTTTGCTTATTAATTTTATTACTCGCATAATATGTGAGTATGTGTTGCGTGAAATTAGTGTTGTAGGGGTTATCCATTTTTCGTTTTCCAGTAAAGTTGAATAAAACACACATAAAACTACAAGTTTTATTAAACTTGTATTTCATTATGATGCCTGGGCTTTGCCTTTAAGAGATGCAATGTCATTTAAATGACCGCCTCTGGATTCTCCGGGGCTATCCGGGAAAATTTTGCGACAACTTTGCTTGTTGGCGCAACCATCGAGTGAGAAATGAGCTACTTCAGCGCTGAAGAAAATTTTGTTCTATTGAAAGCCCACGTTTGAATCACCATTTTTGTAGTAAGTTTTAACTATTTTTTCACGTTCTTCGGTTGTTGAACGATTTTTGTAAATGGCAAATCTTTCATTAAATAAATAACACTGCACTAACACTTAAATACCTGTCATATTTAATAGCTGAGGGCCTTAGTTTTAACCCAAAAACCTTACTATATTATCACGCATTTTTTATCATGCCGAATTGTGTACACGCTCTAATGAAAGACAAGATCCAGGAGGCGCAAAAACGGCAAAGAACACCGCAGTCAATGCAACCAGACTCCCACATATAGCTTTTCATAAGGCACCTTAACCATCCCCAAATCATAAAAACAGAAACTAGAGTGATCATTTAGAAATAGGTGGACGACAAGCTGCTAGTGCCACGGACGTGAGTGTGATCTTTCTAAAACAGATTCATATCACCATCTTGCTGCAGATATTGCGATTAAGCCGCACAAAGAAATTTAAGCATCACTAACAGCAAACTCTCCCAATTATTCCAAAAAAGCTGTAATAATGATTCCAAAACTCCGTGTTTGGTGCCACTAAAATAGTCACGATTTGTTTGCCTGATTTGTCGCAGCTAATTGCGCTGTAGTGTAAACAGGAAACTATAAGTTATTGCAGTATTTCTCGCATACAAAATTCGCACATATGAAATTTGAACAACTTTTACCAATTTAACCAAGCATTTTAAAGCGATACCATAAACAAAAATTGAATTTACTGCAGAAGAGATGGGGTACAGCCATTTATTGAAGTTCTCAGAATTAAGTTTATTAAGCACAGAGTGTGTGCGAAATTTGAGTTGTAGGAAGGCAAAAATCGGTCAATTTATATGCATATAAACCTTCCGGCCACGATCTAGCAAAACGTAACACCGTACTAACCGGCCAGAAAGACGGTAACAAATTGCTCTAATCGCTCTCGTTAGAATATATCTTCAGTCCTCCAGGTGAGGGTATAATCGTGTCACGGGTGATGCACGCGTAGTGATTAAACAAAAAACCAATTCAGTAAACGAGCGAGTTTACTCTCCTTTTTCTCTTCTAGTACTTTTGCAACATAGAAATAAGTTGATTAAATTAAGTATTTTGCATGGGAGGTATAGAAGGAATATTTTTTTTGCCAATTTTGTCACCATTATAAAATTTAAGCTACTACATCTTGCAGGGTAAAAACTAAATTTCGATCAACATGTATGGGACGTGTCAAATTGGTATCGCAATGTCATTTTCATTCTTAGAACTAACATTATCAAACGCATAGTGTGTACCAAATTTAACCGAATTCAGTACAATCTTGAAAGATATGAAGCTAAGAATGCAGGAATGTAGGAGGATGTACCAAGCATTAATGTTAATGTTAGTTAATATAATTGACAAAAGTCAAATGTTCATAAGTTAGAGAGGGGATATTCGATTTCGGAAAATTGGGTTTATGAGGGAAGGGGCATGATAACGTTGTCCATGTCGGTTACACCGGTCATTTATACGGGAGGCACCAGAATGAAGCATATCAAGTACATGATGTTTGTAAAGTCATCTGAATTGCGTGTAACTGCTTGAAGGCTATGAAGTTAAGAATGTATGAATGTGGAAATATGGGAATTATCAGAAGGGGAGTGATTAACAAAATGATTTGTTTTTTTTTTTTGATTTTTTTTTCTAATTTGTCGAGCTTCACAAAGCTATAGGATACATTTATGTTATTATAGTTAACAAATTTAATTAAAAAAAAAAAACTGTAAATTTATTTTGTAAATTTCGCGCAACTACTAGAAACCTATAAAGCTTAGAATGCATGCATCAAATCGGCCAAAAGAGATTACACAAATTCTATTTTTAAACTCAATAAACGGAACCTACACTTTAGCAACGATTCTAAACGTCAGTTTGAGAAGCATCTACTAAACTCAACTGCTCGTAGCTTTCACCGCAAACGTCGAAGAGGCAGCCACTCAAATAATCATACGTAGTTATATTGAAACTCGAACTCAAGGTCATATGCATGTTTGTTGCGGGCTGCGCAGGGTGGCGCACCAATTGTACTACAATGAAAATGGTATTTTTTAATCAATCTATTTTATTTATTTTTTTATTGTATAGAGATTTCAATTTTATTTTATATAACTAATTGGTTTTGAAGATGATAAACGACTTCCACGCCCATTCACGCGTATGGGACACCTGATTAGAAAATTATTCCTTGCGGCATGAAGTACTGAAGTCAGAATCGCCTCAATTATTGTTTTAATGGACTGCTTCAATTCAGTCAAATTCCTTGGCATAATCTTATAAAAAAAGTCTGTTGCAGTCAGGTCAGGTGACCTTGAGGGTCAGCAGGAAGTGGAGTTTCTGGATGTTATAATAATTTGTTTGAAATTTTCGTTGGAGCTCCACCAAAGCCGGTCTGGCGATGTGTGCACTTGCTCCATATTGCTGGAACCAAATACTTTTGGAACAGATAAGCCTTTGGCGCATTTCTGGTAAAAAAAACTCATTCAACATCTTTAAATCACGATCCTCATTAGTCCCCGTTTTGTGTTTGTAGCATGATTCGTGTACCATCCTGTATTTTACTATAGTCAGTAAATCACTAGTTACAGAGAAAAATTAATTTTCGAAAATCTGTCAATTTGTGTGGGAGGTGATAGCAGGAATAGGCCGATATAGCTAATTTTCCACAAGTTTCATAAAAATTTACAATTATCGCGTTTACCAACTATCCAGCCACCCGGTTAATCAGACAGCTAGCCAATTAGCCTGCTCTGCTAGGTATGGTGCATTAAAAATTGACAAAACGTTTAAATACTGCAATTATGGCATCAAAGTTAGTTCATGAAAGCATGTCCACATTCAATATCATCTGCTAAATGTGTTTCCTTATTTTGTGTTGTTTTTGCGATAACAACAACATTAGAATGTTGTGGGTGTAAAATTTTTATTATTCTCAATTAGTAATCAAAGAATTGAATGTCTCATAGATACCGGATCCGATACAACTATTACTAAACCAAATCTCCTTGGAAATTCATTTCTTCTTCTTTCCTTCCTTCTCTTGGAAAGTAATTACCTTCAATTACAGAAATTATTTGGCCGTAACTGGTCAACATTTTCTCACCCCTCTTAAAGCTAAGATCGATGTGGAGAATAAATTCATGACCATTTTAGGTAACAATATACCATTTGAACACTACAACCCATACATAGCTCAGGAAATTTCTTCATTTGAACGCAGCGATATTGGAAATTGATATTTAGAACATTTAAATTCCGAAGAAAATCAATTGATTACCAAATTATTACAAAACTTCAAAGACCTTTCCTATAAAAAGGGGATCAACTTTTGGCCCAGCATGGAATAGTGACAACAATGGACCGCCCGATATATTCCAAAATATAATCAGAAACAGATAAAGGAGATGTTAGAACAAAAAATAGTTAAAGAAAAGAACTCACGTGATAGTCCTTTGTGGGTATTGCTGAAGAAGATCGATAATTCAGGCGTTCAAAAGTGGCGAATTGTTGTCGACTCCTGGGATTACTGTAAGTAATAAATTTCCAATTGCTAATATGGAAGGAATTTTGAATAAAATAGGTAGAGCTCAATATTCTGGTAAAAAAAAAATGACCGAGAAAAAACCCGATTTTTCCACTTCCTTTATGAATTTATAAGAACACCATTTGGGCTTAAAAATGCCCGTTCAACTTTTCAGCGTCTGATAAATTCTGTGCTTCGTCAGTACATATGTCTATTAAGATGATATACTCATATTTAGCACACCGAACATGTACAAAACATGACCATAACATAAGAAAAATGCAAAGATTAACATAAAATTATATTGTAGCATTTGAAGAACAAAAAGGTATAATTACGAAACCACTAATTTTAAGATATCCCAACTTTAACAAGCGTTTTAAGGTTATTATGGCTGCTTGTAATTTTGCAATTGGTGCAATTGGTCATCCAATTTCTTTCTTCACGAACATTAAACAATCATGAGCAAAATTATTCACTATCGAGAAAGAATTATTAGCGATAGTTTGGGGGGGTCAAATATTATAGACCTTATCTTTTCGGAAGGGAATTTGATGTACAAACCGATCATCAACCACTTAAGTGGTTGCAAACTAAATGTTAATATAAATCCGAGACTACAAAGGTGGCTAGTGCAGTTAGGAGAATAAGATGCCAAAATTGATTACATTTCAGGAAAAGAAAACGAAATACCTAATTTTCTCAGCCGAATTAATAGCGAAAAATGTGAAATAAACATACTTGATTCGGATGATTTGGGAATGACTTTAAATGAATTTAAATCAGAACCCTCTTTAACGGTCCAAACTGACCATTTTTAATAAGACAACTTGAATGAAATCCCAAGCGCTAGCTATAACAATCAATCAGACGGCGATGAAATTGTGCGTTGACTAGCTGAATCTCGATACAATTTTAAACCGTTTTATAACTCAAATAATTTTGGTAGAAACGAAGAAAATTGAGAATTGTTCCATAACACAAAAATTTTATCGATAAACGAGACCTCGATTCTAATAATATCATCTCATCAATATACGAATAATCCGAAGACATTTTGATAAAGGTAAGATTGCGATATTCTCGGAGCTCAATGATCCCCAATTTTATAAATTACAACGAATTTTATTGGACACATACCTAAGCAATGGAAAGACATCTTTTGTAAAATGCAGTTAATTTGCTAGGAATATTGAAGACGAAAATGAGCTAAGAAAGCAGATATCATTTTTCCATGAAAGCGAAGCAAGTCATGCTGGAATTATTCCCACTTACGAAGGTACAGGGTGGGCCATATGAGTTTTGGCGATTTAATTCTTCAATTTCTCGGTAACGCGTGGCGCGGGGTGGCAGGGGGATATGTTGTTCGCTGCGCCGCTTCCTGGAAATTTAGTCGCCGTGGAGCCGTACACGGGAGTCCAGCGTGCATTTTGTGTCCGAGCGTATTACGAAAACAATAAATCAGTGATTACTGCACGACGTTTGTATCGGCGTGAACACGGTTTACGCGATTTAAGTGAAGTTCCAAGCGCCAATGTGATACGAAAATGGATCAGAATGTTCGAAACAACCGGCTCAACAGTATCAATTACGGTTCGTGGTCGCCCAGTTTCTGCAAGATCAGCCGACATTGTGGAGCGTATTTGTGTTTCAGTTCAGCGAAATCCGCAACAGTCAACACGTAAGAGAAGTCAGTCTTTGGATGTCAAAAAACAACTTTACGACGAATTTTGAAACGTGATTTGCATTTGAAGGCTTATAAGATTCAGATAGTCCAAGAATTAAAGCCCGATGATGCCAATAACCGACTTAACTTTGTCAATTTGGTGCTAGAGCGGTTCAACAATTTCAACAACGTGATTTTTAGTGATGAGGCCAATTTTCACCTTAATGGCCATGTAAACAAGCAAAATTGTCGGTTCTGGTCCGAGACTAATCCCCGACGCTTGCATGAACGTCCACTTCACAGCCCTAAGCTTGTCGTGTGGGCTGGGATAACGTCAACCGATATTATTGGACCATACTTTTTTGAGGACGAAAGAGGGCATGCGATGACGGTTAGGGCGAACAATTATTGCAACATGCTAGCAGACTTTTTGGTGCCAGCTTTGCAAGAACTTCAAGGCAATACCTCGAGGATGTGGTTTCAACAGGATGGGGCCACATGTCATACGACTAGGGTATCCATAGAGCTGCTGAAAAATGTTTTTCCTGGAAAACTCATTTCGAAAAGGGGGGATATTGAATGGCCCCCACATAGCCCCGATCTCTCTCAATGCGATTATTTTCTATGGGGCTACCTCAAATCGGTAGTCTACGAGAATAATCCGACCAATTTAGAGCAGTTGAAGAGGAACATTATTCAGGAAAGTAACAAAATACCGAGAAAAACTTTTCAACGAGTTTTCCAAAATTTGCGACTTCGGTTCCAAGAGTGTCAAGCAGCCGAGGGAAGCCATTTGGACAACATTATTTTTAAGTCTTAAAAGTTCCCATGCTTCTACTTTTTAAAAATACAAATATATTTTTTTATGTTTCGTAGTTTTTTTTTTTAATTGAATATTTAAACCGCCAACACCCTTATGGCTCACCCTGTATAAAGCACAATATTCATCACCTAAAATTCAAAATTAAAATACATGAAATTATCAATATCTGCGATATATGCTCCGGGAGAAAATATGACCGCAATCCAATCAAAAGAAAATATCATTTAACAGAACGAAATAGTTCATGTTGTCATACGTAAATAGCAAGCATTCATTTATAATTCTCATCGACAAGTTTTCAAAACATGCTGTAAATGGAAACACATTTACCTGATAGAAACAATCAAACGATTATTAGTAAAATAAACGAGTTTTTGTCAGTTTTTGGTAACGAATTCAATTCCAGAAATATTAGAGATTTTTTAACACAAGAATGAATAGAATTTCAAGTGACTAAACCAAATAGTCATACAGAAATTCTGATATCGAACGCCTTAACAATACTTTAACTGAAAAAATTAGAACACTGAATCTTGAAGAAAAATTGCCAATAATTACGCAAATGGCGAAAGCTATAAAATTTTATAACAACACAGTGCACAGCACTATCGAATGTACTCCATTTGATGCAATTAATTGGACTATAGATCACGATCTTATCGGAAGTAGACTAGAGAGTAAAAAAAGTTATATGATTAAAAAACTTAACTTAACTTCTTAACAATAGGGAATCTTATGCAGAAAGAAGAGAAACAGGATTCATAAGAAATTATAAGAGTTTAAGACATAAGGAACAACCGAAATTTGTCAAACGCAATTAAAGAAATGTTTACACAACAAGGTATTGACATTCCTAATGATGATGGGAGAGGTAATGACCGGAACTAAGGGAATTCTTCAAATGAACTCATTACTGAGGAGTGGGGTTAGACACAAATCAAATTACGAAAGGTTGAAGTAGTAAATCAATCCGATACAATTTTGCATATTATAAATATAAAAGAATTAAGCCATATTGTGAATCAAATCGAAAACAGTATCAATAATTGGGATTTGCCTAATAGGGAAGTAAGTGGTATGGAAACAAAAACGATAAGATGAAAACTAAAATCAATTATTTAACTTCGTGAGCCATACGTACAAACGGTTATCCATGGTTATGGATGATGACAATCGACAAGAAATTATTCAACACCTCAACGTTATCGATGAAAATAGTCATAATACGATAGACACAATTAATACGCAAATTTATATAAACACACATTTCAACGAAGCGATCCAATTACCGAAATAAACTATAGAAGACGGCAGAGCAAATATAAAAAAAAACACTACAGACGATTTAAAAAAAAAAATACAGTGAAGTTAAACGATGACTTTTGTATACTGACCAAATGTTTAAACTGACGTACCTAAAAGGAAATTTTCGCTGATTTCGAAATTGAGATTGATCATGAAAACTTTCTCAATCAAAAATTTCTTTATCATGTGAAAAATTGTTTAAACCTGTGAATGAATTAAATCAGTCTATCGGAATTGAACCACAGTTTAATAAAACTGTTATTGAAAGCTTCAGGAACAACGAGGATATCAATGAATTGATTTTCCACAGAAGCATTTGCTATGGAATTAACGCAACTTTATTCATAGTTGTCACATAATTTGTCATTGCCATATACCTTTCGAAAGAGGAAAAACACAAGTTAAAATTATCAATAAGACGAAAAAAAATACTTTGGGGATGTAGAACTCAGAACCATTAAAGAAAAACATCGTTTGAAGTAACTTAATATATATATGTATATATACCTATATATCTGTGTAAAAAAAATTGTTTGGAACATTACCACTGCATAAGTATACTTAAAAATTGTATATGACGACTCAGGAGAGTCTAATATCTGAGGGGAAGAGAACCACCTTTCCGTTAAAAAGTTCTTTCCAAACGAAAGATATTTTCTACAGAAATGCTGAAAATGTCTTTTTCCACAAAAAAAAAAAACTAAGAGAATGATGTTAAGTCAGTCTTAATATTCACTTCAACGAAATAAGTTGAAGTTTTGTGAATAAATGACTGCAGAAACGAAACATGTTTTTAACTAATCTGGGTGCGCTGAATTCTGTAAAACAGTCAATAATGACACTACAATTTCACAATTTATTTGACAGAAGTCAGCATTCATTCTAAATCTTCATAATAGCAGCGATTAAGCATGTCGGGGAGATCGTGTGTTACTAATTCAAGTTTTGTGTAGTGAGTATTTGGTTAAAAAAAAGGATGTGCAATATCAGAATCATTAAAATATGATATCTACAATATTTTGCTTTTGCTGTTAGACACTTGAACAAGCCGTGGATACCGATAATGTTTTGCAATAGTTACAGAATTGTTTTGTACAAGTGGTCAAATGGCAAGATCTATTTCAATTTTTCAATTCCAATACTTTGGAGAGAGTCGAATAACCACCAAACCGCTTGTTATTTCTGTTTAACGAAAGTTGCTTGATTCAATATGAAAAATCGAAAAAATATTACTTACGCGAATGTCCCATCGGTTTCCAAACCAGTTCAATGTCCGTCAAATGATCCATTACCAGTCATTCCCAATGGTACGAGCAGTGAGTCTGAAACATCTTTCACAAGCAGAGGCAGTTTGTATCAGGCTGATGATGAACGCCATTTAGTGACTCAAGCTGAGCTAAATGATCTAATTCGAGATTTACATTTAACGAAGCAAACCGCAGAATTTCAAGTTTCACGCATGCAGCAGTGGAAACATCTTGTAGTTGGGGCAAAAGTAACAATCAAAAAGTAACCATCACCATACCAATTGCTCTTGCCGTTAATACAAGGGAAAATTACGAATCAATGACTGAGATTTTGACATTACTCAAATACAACACCTTAACATAAGGTGTGTGATTTAAATTTATCTGTATATGTAGTATAGACCATCGTAAATAACTATAAATTAATCTGTTTCAGGTTATTGGTTTGTTGACTGTTATGCAAGGAGGTTTCACAAAATACTGTTGTTTCCTTTGGCTATGGTCAGAACAGAGTGACCAAAAAGAAACGGAGTATTCACCAGGATAACAAAACATTTCAAATAAACCATTAATTGATGCAAATGACGTTCTTCTTCCGCCGTTGCCCATAAAATTGGGCCTTTTTAGAACTTTATCAAGCCTCTGGACAAAGATGGTGTAGCATTTAAATATTTCTTTCCGATTTTCCTTAAAATTTCGTATGCTAAAATCAAAGAAGATATATTTCTTTTGCCCTCAAATTAGGAAGCTAATGAATGATGATAATTTTTCACAATGTTTATTTAGAAATAATATGCAATCTTTAAATCTTTTCAGAGCGTGGTGAACAGTTTTCTTGGACAGAAAGCTACAGACAAATTGTTGCTGAATTATTGAAAAATTATCAAGAATGATGTGCACGAATGTCACTCAAAATGCATTTTCTTTATTCGCATTTAGATTTTTCCACAAAACTCAGGGGCGGTGAGCGACGAACAAGGAGAGCTGGGAGACTATTGCTGGGCTCTAATACGTGAAACCGAACCAACAATATACAAACGACGTTTAAATAACGCTATTCTCTATTGGGAGTTCATTGATTTTTAAATAAACTAATGATTTTTTTATGTAAAAAACGAATAAAAACTTTATTTTTGCATCTCCCAACCCTGACGTATAAAGAAAAAACAATTACAATTAAGTAAATAATTTGTAACGGCTGCTGGGGATAACGAACGCACTGAGGTCCACCTCTCACAGTTTTGGTCAACCTTAACATGAGCTAAAATGTGCAACACGCATGTTTATGCCAGAATTGAATTTTATCGATTGTCTCTGAACTATTATCGCAAGTGATCATGAGTTTACTGACACTACTGTGTGGTAAAGTTTTACTCCACCACCATATTTGTTCTAGCAGTCGAGTTCGAAATGGTTAATATTTCGTGACAAATAATCTAACCTTTTCTACTTCTTTTGGAAACCCAACCGACATAAAGTGCATGTCTGAACGTAATAAAATGAACCCCCAGTTTTTCTTCTTACAACAACAATTAAATTCCCGTCTTTCACTTCTCATTGGTCCGATCGAGCCGGATAAGCAATTATTGAAATTTAAGAGATGTGTTCATTTCAGTGATTTGTTCAGCATTTCCCAATCCCCCCAAAAAAGTGAAAGGGTGTTTAATATCAACCACAGAGAAGCGACAAAAAAGTGTATATTTACTGCATCTCACCAACAACATACCGTCTAGGAGCAAACAAAAAAGTGCAAGTACTCGGTTGTGGAAGCAAAAGGTACGTACTATAATATACATACATACGTCTCTCTACATTAGTTAAAATCATCCGAAAAAGAACGGTAAAAACCATCTCATTTCAACGAGTAGAAAATTCACCTCCATCATTAGAAGCGTGATCCACATTTCAGTTTACTTCTTCTCCATGCCTTTATCACTGTTAGCATAACATAGAATTTCGGTACACGTAACATTACGTCTGGGCTTAATGTCTGTAACATTTTCTTTAGAACATTCACTGTGCGTACTCTTTTACTGCCCACTCATCAGGGTCATCGGTGATATATATAGAATGATCATTAATAGTGATAATCACTCATAGAGAGTCGTGCCAATAATGTGTCATGTCTAACAACGAAAGGTTTTGATATCTATTGAGTGAACTACGCTCTTCCATTGTCATGAAAGAGACAACCAATGTCAAGCGGTAATTGAGTATACTTATTATATTGTTTTCGCATAACCATATTCCCAAACACAAGAGACTTATGGGAATATAAGAGCAAGTGATAACGAGCAAACCGTTTAAGTGCAGTGTTTTCCAATCGCAGTGTTTCATTTATGTTTAATTTTGGAAATTATTATATCCATTACACATAATCGATATGCAATTGGGATTAACAACTTACAATCAAATTTAACCTTATTGAACAAATCTTCTATATATGTATATAAAAATCAATTGCTGTGCGTTAGTCTCGCTAAAGCTCGAGAACGGTTAGACTGATTTGGCTCATTTTGGTCTTAAATTATTGGTAGAGTATTCCGGAAGGCTTAAAAGCTTTTATTTGAAGTGATAGATGGCGTTGGAGATGAGATTTTTGCAATTAATTTTTTTTTACCACATTAACATTGAATCAAATAATGGTAGGTGACAAACATACCATTTTCTTCAAAAGGCATTTTGAAGGCAAAACAACGTTTGCCGGGTCAGCTAGTAATTAATAATAATCGGACATTTTACATAAATATATAGGAAAAAACGAAATAAACAAAAAGGTGTTTTCCACATTATTTTCCGCAAACAATGTCGGAAAATACCTGAAGAAGTGAACACAATAGTCACAATATTCGATATCCGGATATCCTTACACACGACTAGTGTACAAATTAAGGACGTGTACTATTTCTAAGAGAATATTATTTAAATATTCATTCGATTTAAACTCATTTATTACATTTCTGATTAATTCATCCGTTTATTTTCCGTTCTTCGGTATTATCTGTTATATACCGTAGTTTTAACTGCGTTCTGGTGCACATAAACAATAAATAACATAAAAATGACGTATTTAGAAAGTTTTATACGGGCTTCATACCGTGTCGTAGAATTTCAATCATACTTTTCGGTCGTCCCAGATTCGGAACACACCATTCATTCCCTAGAAGTCCAAAAGGATGAAATTATTCATTCTTGGAATGCTCTACGATCTGCTCATGATTTACTTCTGTCTAAGTTGCAATCCATGGAGGAAGAAGTCGATTTAATAAGTATTCGAGGGAAATTCTATGCGTCTTTTAACGCATATATGCAGTGCGTATCTAAAACAAATGAAATGGTTGATACAATACAATCCGCTCCAACATAGAACGGTCACAGGAGATTGATAATGGTGGAATAATTCCAACTTCGATTATTAATCTTCCGCCTTGCGACACAGATATATTTAGCGGTGATTACACTTCTTGGCCTACATTTAGAGGCATGTTTTCGACCTTATATAAGAACAATTCCCGACTATCACCTGTAGAAAAGCTTTCCCATTTGGTAAAGAAAACTCAGGGAGAAGCTCGTGATATTCTCAGGACATGCCCTGGTAGACAGGTACAAGAAAAAGTGAGTACTTATCAATGCCCAGCTTAAGATTCTTCTTAACATGTCTCACATTTCTAAAAAAAAAATTGTCCAAACATTAAAGGTATACAGCGAACTATTAATGATTAATGATGATAAGAACAGCTAAATGGGACATACTTTTTACCTATATATGTTCGACATGTCTCCCTAATACTACGCTGAATCTTTGGGAACAATCCATTTCATCTACCAAGGACTTACCTACCTGGAAGCAAATTGATTCATTCCTGGCATTAAGATATCAAGCTCTGGAAGCAGTTGCTGATATCAGAGCACCTACTGCCTCTCAGGTACCTTCTAAACCAACCAAAATTAATACTCGAAATAATCCTGAAGGAACGAATATAATTGCTTACCATACTTAAGTATCGAACAACACAAAACAATGCACTCTTTGTCTTGATTCCCACCCTTTACGTTTATGTCCGAACTTCTTAAGGATGGCAATTGACGATCGGTATGCTATTGTGAAACAACAAAAGCGATATACGAAATGTCTTACCACTTCTCACGAATTTAAAAAGTGCAAAAGTCAATATGTCTGCTCCTTATGGCGAAAAAGGTATCACTCCCTCTTACACCAAACTAGTACTACTTCAAATGCAGAAGTGGTACAAAGGTGTACATCTAACCCCAGTGCATCCTCTACAAATTCGAACACACAACTCCATAGAGCAGGTGCCAATTCATCTCCCCCCACCGTCAAATTCGCGTCAGGCCTACTCTACTCGAGTACACCCCACTCCCTCCATTTTAATTATTTTAGGCACTGCTCTAGTCGACGTTCGTGTAGGTGATTATAAATGTAGAGTTCGTGCCCTTATTGACCCCGCATCTGAAGCTTCTTTTGTCACCAAACTGCTGCAACGTGGACTGCTATTACCTGTTCGTTGCTCTCAAACAAGCGTGGTTGGCCTGAATGGTTCTTTAACAGCCACATCCAGTCGCATTTCCTCAATGACAATAGGGTCGAGAGTTGATGAAAACTTTACTACGGACATCGATGCGTTCGTTGTGCGTAAACTGACAGGTGATCTAGCGTGTCAGTTATATATACCTCTTATACAATAAAACTTCTCAGATTTTCCGATGGCAGACTTTGAAGCCAACACGAACTATGTATTGATGTTCTCTTAGGCGGTGATGTGTACCCTCAAATTCTTAAAGATGGCATACAATGGGATCATGATCATAACTTAGTTACTCAGGATACTGTTTTCGGCAGAGTTTAACGCCAAGATAATCCTTCATTCGTCGCATCGTTCTATAATTAAATGACCCTAAACGAGCAATTAACTCGTTTTTTGGATCTCGAGGAAGTCCCCAAAACCCCTCTTCTCTCCGATGACGACAAATTTTGTGAAAATCTATTTCAATCCACCGCATATCGAAACGAAGCAGGTTGTTTTGTAGTCGATTTGCGATTCTAGAGAGAATTTCCCAGTAAATCAATCTCGGGCAAACTCGTAATGTCGCCGTCTCGCAATACTTGCGAAATGAGAGCCGCCTCAATAAAGACCCTCAGACCAAGTCCACTTACGACAAGGTTTTAAATGAATACCTGATGCTCGGGCATATGTCTAAAGTCCGTCCAAAGTTATCAGATTCATATTACTTACCATGCTAACCATGAGTCACTTTTACGAGACATACCGCCCGATCAATTATTAGACTCAACCTTCCATAAGTTATCTGAAACGAGTGTCACTAAAACTCTTGGTTTACGATGGAATGCTGGAGGCGACTACTTTTATTTTTTCCCCGGTATGTGTCTCACACAAAAATTATTCTCTAAGCGAGTGGTATTATTTCCTATTGCGATGGTTTTTGACCCCGCCGGTTGGCTAGCCCCCAAAATAATTGTTGCAAAGATGGTAATGCAAAAAATATGGAGAGATCAAACAGATTGGGATGATCCTTTAAAACCAGAAACTGCTTACTAATGGGAAAAGTTTCTTGAAGATTACCCCTACATTGAAAACATCAAAATACCGCGATATATAGACTATAATTGCAGCAGTCAGTTAAAACTACATGGCTTTTGTGACGCCTCCAAAAAGGCATACGCAGCCACGTTGCATGTTCGAGTGGAAACGACAAACGGGAACATCCGTTCCCATTTACTGGCAGCGAAATCTAAAGTTGCATCAGTGAAGTTTGTAGTATTACCACGAAAGGAACTTTGTGAGGCCGAGTTAATGGCACGAATGATCAGTTCCCTTCATGACCAATTAAACCTCAGCAATCTTAATTTATTCTTGTGGTGTGACTCCACGATAGTTCTTGCATGGTTATGAAAACCATCATGCCACTGGAATACGTTTGTGGCCAATCGGGTGTCGTCTATAGTTGAAAAAGTTGGAGCTAGCAACTGGCTACACGTAGCTTCCAAAGATAATCCCGCCGATCTGGCTTCCCGGGGAACTACAGCTCAAGAACTCCAAGTTAGTAACCTGTGGTGGAATGGTCCAACTTGGTTGAAATTACCTAGCACCCACTGGCCTGTTACCCCGATCGATTATGAAACTGAAGAAGAGCTCAGACCTGTTAAATCCCACGCTACTCAAATTAGAGAACCGAAATTACTGTGCCGGTTTTTCCGACCTTTCGCGAGCACTGCGCGTACTATGTTATATGTCTCGATTTATTCACATGGCGTCTCCGGTAACTAGGCATAATTTTCAGTATTACTCTTGTGAAATTTGTGAAAGACCGACTTATACAAATGTGCCACAAAATTCACTTTTTAGAGTACACCCTTCTCGTACAGGGAGTTACATTACCTCGAAACAGTAGCCTCCTGCCTCTTAACCCCTTTATTGACTCAGACGAACTTATGCGTGTCAATGGACGAATTTCTTAATCCCCTACTCTTTCTTACGAAGAAAGTTATCCAAAAATACTGCCATATTCAGGGACATTTACTAAACTGTATCTTCAATCTGTTCACATATTATCCTGTCATGGTGGAGATTCCCTCATGCTGTGCTTAATGCGTCTTAAATTCTGGGTGTTCAGACTAAAGAATCTTATTAAAACAGTAATATCTAATTGTAAAGCTTGTACTTTACACAAACACAAACAAAGTCAGGAGATAATGGCTGCGCTACCCCCTGAAAGAACAACGCTTGCTCGGCCTGTCACCAACACTGTAGACCAACACGTAGAGGTACACCACACGCCATCTATTCCGACTACGGAACAGCCTTTACAGGGGCAGCGAATGCTATTGCCAGAGATTGGAAGGAGTTGCTAACTGCCATTAGACAACAAATAGCTACCAAGTACTCATTCCAGCCTGTCAAATAGCATTTTTTTCCCCCTGGTGCTGCTCACATGGGAGGTATATGGGAAGCTGGCGTTAAAAGTTTTGAAACCCATCTAAAAAAAAATAGGCACTCACAACAATTCTCTTACGAAGAGTTTTCCACAATGCTTACCAGAATAGAAGCATGTTTAAATTCTAGGCCACTTTGTCTAATGACCGACAACCCATCCGACCTCTGTGTGTTAACTCCAGGTCATTTTCTTATTGGATCACCACTTTTAGCTCCTGCTGAACCTGACCTTTCACCCTTTCACAGCACTCTCTAAGCTATGCCAATATATGGCAGAAATTAAAGCTGATTCACCATCAATTTGCAATAAGATGGAAGGAAGAGATATAGTCGTCATACGACACGAAAATTATCCCCCTAATCAGTGGCCACTTGGCCGAATTGAAAAGGTTTTTGCTAGCTCTGACTCCAGAGTTAGAGAGGTCGAAGTGCGAACGCAAAACGGTCAAGAACATTAATAATATCATGATTATATTTTCAGTTCACAATGTCAACTCCACCCCGTCGCATGCAAAATGAACGAGAGTCAGAGCAAAATGAGTGGCAGCTGAAGCGATCATCGCCAAATCCAGAACGACGCCAAAAGGATTGGAGGTACTGCCAGAAGGACCACCCTATCCGGAAATGTTTTCGGTTCAAGCGATTGTCGGCGGCCAAGCGTTTAAAGATCGCTCCAAAATTCCGCTATTGTATCAACTGCCTCGCTCATTCTCACTCCATACAGAGATGTCGCAGCAAAGAACGATGTAAAGCGTGCTACGCAAAGCATCATACGATGCTCCATGATGGCCTGACCAATCTACGAAAGAAAACCCCAAATCGTCCACAGAGGCAGGATCAAGGGCAAAACGAATTAGACGTATTTCATGGGAAAAGCTCTACATCACGTCACGCTACCATCATCATAAATGTGAACTCTGCATCTTAAATTTTATCGTACAGCATGTGCTACATCGTAGATAAAATAGAATTCTTACTCTTTTACATATAATTTTATTATCAATCCACCACGTATGCTTATGAACTTAATTACATTTATTATTGAATTTTTTAAAATTGTATTTCATGTACCAATTGTATTTCAATATTGCGTCTTACCTTAAAAGTATGTTTTGCAATACTGCAAGGGAGGCGGAATGTTTATGCCAGAATTGATTTTTATCGATTGCCTCTGAACTATTATCGCAAGTTATCATGAGTTTACGGACACTACTGTGTGGTAAAGTTTTACTCCACCACCATATTTGTTCTATAAGTGCATCTCTGAAGGTAATAAAATAAACCACCGGTTCTTCTTCTTACGACAACAATTAAATTCCCGTCTTTCACTTCTCCTAAATTAAAATAATTGCTTATTTTCACCCCCGTCTTATCAACGTAAATACTCATCACTTTACTAATAACAAAATATAATTTTCTTGAAATTTGACGTAGCCATACAGATTTTGAAAAATTTTACCATCTTCCGAAGCAGTTTCTACCAAAAAATTAATTAAGTATTTAATTTTTCAGCATATTAGTTTATTCCTACTATTGGTTTTTACCAATTTAATTCTATATCATATATTTTCTTTGCAATATCGTAAATAACGATGCAACAACTGTATGTGTTTGGGTGTGGGGGCGAATAAAGTAATTATCCAAACCGGGGTGAGAAATAAAAACAAAATTAAATTTTTCGTTTTTTCTATATACATTTTATTATTGACTTCGGGGGTATATTTTACCTTCGGGTTAGCTTGACGTCTTGATTACAAGTGATGTATTCTTCTTTTTTTATATTTATGGTTGCACTTAATTGTAACAATTCATTGTACTTAAAACTATTAGGGTGCCCAGCTAGACAGTATGATTTGTGTGAGTGGTCGAAAACAATCTTCAAGAATATTACATTTTACTGTTTGCCAAGGGAAGAGTTTTTGAATATTAAAAATTGTTAGTGCATGTCATAGGTTTGTAATCCAGTGAAATATGTATATCAGTAGTATTCCTTTGTTCATAAAGAATAAAAATGAAATGCATAACATATTTAACAGCAAACTTTTCACATTTGAATATCCAATAAATGTGTTATTAGAGTACAATTATCCACTTTTAAGTACAATCATCATTTTTTTTACATTTATTAAAGATGTGAAAGCAACACGCATTTGTTGAATAAAGCCAAATATTATAACCAGAACAGAAATTTCAGCCAGATCAACTAACCCAATGTTCTTTGCGTTAATACAAAAGCTTATTGAGTGATAGGAGGGAAGTGTTAAATTACTTTGTGTTTACCAGCAAATGTTGTAAATTGGCGCGCATTGAATGATGATAAATTGTAATTTGTGAGGAAGGTATCAAGAGGGGTCAGTTACTTGGCCGATTTCTCTCGAATTTCATCAGGAGTTATAAGCAATACGACAAAGTTGTAGAAGAAAGTTGAATTTCGGAAAATTGGTAAATTTTTACTCTAGTAAACACTTACTGTATACCAAGTTTGGCTGAATTTAGTGTAGCTGAAAAAAAAAAATATATCGATTAATTCGGTAATTTGTATGGGATGTACCAGAAGAGGTGTTGCTGATCGGTCGATTAGGTTATTCACAAAAAACAGAAGCTACAGGTGAAAAAAGATTTCAAAATTCTTCTACAAGGAATATTTCCAATACGCGTCATGATCTGGGAAAATATTAGGCTGTGCCAAATTTTAAATAAAATATGTATGATATAGAGATAAATTAGTAAAAACTCCTTCGTAAAATGGTAAAATTTTTCAAATAGGTCTGTATGGCTACATCAAATTTCAAAAAAATTATATTTCGTTGTTAGTAAAGTGATGAGTATTTACATGTTGCAAATTTTAGCTCATGTTAAGGTTGTACAAAACTGTGAGAGGTGCACCTCAATGCGTTCGTTGTCCCCACTGCAAATTATTAGCCATTACAAATTACTTACTTAAGCAAAATATTTCTATAATCAATAAATTATCGTTTCAAATATCGTAACATCAGGCTTAGTTTCAATTATTAGCTGAAATATTCATAAAAGCAATACAAAAACAATCATATTTCCATTATTTATGTCCTTGCACTTTGTGAGTAAAGTCATATACCGTGATTGGTTTTTCCACAATTCTGTGCGTTTCTAACGAATCGCTTCGCGCAAACGGCGCATAACTTCAAGGTAATATTCCTTATTGACCGTACGACCTTGTGGCAAGAATTCATGATGCACCACACCATTGTAATCGGAGAAAACAGTGAGCAAAACCTTCACATTTGACCGAACTTGACGTGCTTTTTTCGGTCGACTGGTATGATTGGTGCTTTGGTTTGAATGCCATAGCCATACACCCATGATTCGTCATTCAAAATTTAGCAATTTTGGAACAATCTTCGCTGTCTCACGTTTCATACCTAAAACATCCGTAAAAAGTGCTTGGCATGAGCCGAACTTAACACAATTTCTTCGATCCATTTTTTCGAAGAACGCACCAAAATACGACTAACCTTTTTATCTGTCAAAAACAAACTGACAATCTACCTGGCTCATATTGTCAACATATATAACAGACATGTGTACAAAAAAAATCGAACATACGTAACTCACGAAAGTTTTTTTATCACACCTCTTATTAAAAAAGGTCGGAGGTAATATCTTATCGAATGAGTTATACCAAAATTTCATTTAAAAGAATTATTGATATTTTTTTTTAATAAATGAAGTCATTTTGCGAAATGTATCTACTAATTCCAACGTTTTTTCCTAATGGGCATGCAAAGAATTAGCCCGATCCCTTGAATAGATCGACAGAAATCCTTATTTTGTATAAATATGTCGATAGCTATGTAGAATAGTGTTTATGGTCCTGATATTGCAACAGTCAATCACGGGCAATTATGGTTTAGTCGAATCCGTTCTGGTCATTTTGATATGATGCATCATTACCATTTATCGAAAATGTTGACATCTGGCTGCCAAACGATTTAAAACAAAAATCTCCGAATCACTGCTGAATCGCAACAAAATCGACGCATGTCTGAAGCGGATGGTGACTTTGTGATGAGCAGAGGGTCACTGACGACAACGTCAAGTGAAAACGGTTGTGGTAGAATCTCAGAGAATCGGCGCAAACAGTGGTCAAGCCTGGGTTAAAAGTGGGGAAGATTTTGCTGTGTCATTGGTGGGATTAGTAGGGAATCATCCACTATGAAATGCTCTCCTATAGACAAAGAGGCCAGCTTTTGCCAGTAGGAAAACTATTGTATTCCATCAGGACAACGACAGTCCTTACAAATATATAGCGACTCGCTAGAAGCTGTGGGAGCTTGGTTGGTAGGTTTTTATGAATCCACCTTATAATCCGGAACTGTTACCAAGTGAGCAGCAACCAGTTTTGTTTGTGGCGAATAATTTTACTGGTGAGGAATTCGAATCAAAAAAAGCTTGACTGCCTTCAAAATGACAAAAATTTGATAATGCTAAATCAGATCATTTTAACTGACCTAAATTAAAAATAATGGGCTCCTTTTGCTATACCTTTAATCGCAACTGGATTATTATTTGAAAATTAATCGCCAGATAAATCGGCAGAAGCCTCCGTGCAGTATATAAATTCGAAATTAGATAGGAATATAGGAAACGACCATGTATTATGAAAAAATTCCATCAAAATCTTTTGATGGGTAAATGAATGCAGTTAACAATACAATGGGAAATTAGAAATTGCCCATTCTGTGTATGAAATCCATATAAATTGGACGAAACTTGTAATATTTCCTATTCAAATATATATACCTACACCAATAGAGCGATATTTGGCAAAAGTATCCCGAAAGCAGCTGTATGAGAACAGTTACTGCTGATGTACAGAGTGGCGCACTTACTGCAATACAATAAGAAATTCAAATTTTTTAATCGACTTATTTTATTTATATTTTTTTTTTATTCCACAGAAAATTCAATTTTATTTTATATAACTAATTGGCTTTAAAGATGATGGACCGTAAATGACCTCCATGATCAAAAAATTATTCATTGTGGGATCGCTTCAACTATTGGTTTAATTCAGCCAAATTCCTTGTTTTCGATTTGCACACCTCTTGCTTGATATAGCACCATAAAAAAAGTCTGGTGCAGTCAGGTCAGGGCTAGCGAAAAGTTTAGTTTCTGCATATTAATTTGTTTGGGAATTTTCGTTGGAGCTCCGTCGTATCCGGTCTGGCTATGTGTACAGTTGCTTCATCTTGCTGGGACCAAATGCTGTTGAAACGGCGCAGTTCTGGGTAAAAAAAACTCCTTCAAAATCATTAAATGACGGTCCCCATTGACAGTTGACAGTAGCACGATTCGTGCGCCAATCTCTATAAAAGTTATTACCTAATATTGGTTGAATGGAGATATATTTTTTAATCGACTCCTTCCTACCGAAATTGCACCCAACGATCTCTGTTTTTGGTAAAATATACGGATTGTATTAATTTTTGCTAAACCTACAGATTTGTATGTGAGGTACTAGAACAGACGTGGTTATCTGATCATTTCAAAATTTGCCAAGAACTGGAATGTGATATACTGGACGAGATATTTGAATTTAAAATTTCGGTAAATTTTATGAAAAGCAATGGAAGTCATGTGGCAATAACTTTAATTTTAACATTCAGGGCTAAGTTTATCAAACGCATGATGTGAATGATGTGTTAAAGATATTAACCTAAAAATATATGGGTTATATCGGCCACTTGTATAAAAAGACATGGTTTGTCAATACAATGGACAACAATATAGATTACTGGAGCTTATCAATTAAAAATTAGCGAGAAAAGGTTGAAATTCTGAAAATCGGCAATTTGTATGAGAAGTATCCAAAATGACATGACAATGCTGACGAACACCTTATCTGTAGTAATTTTGACCGATGTCAGTATATCTGGGTTAACGATTCGAACCTTAGTAGATTCAACTGGTAATTTGCATGTTAGGTAAAACAAGGGACGTGACGAATCAGTCATTTTTTTCCTAATGCATCCAAGCATTACAGATCAATGCGATGGACAAAAATTTAAGTTACTGCAATCTATGAATTTGGAGTTACAGGGAGAAATTGATTTCCGAAAACTGGATGACTTTGTATGGCAGATATCAGAACATGTTGGTCGATATGGCTCAACTACAACCCCCTGGCTATAATCTGAAAAAAAATATTAAGCTATTCATAGTTGTAAGGAGTCTAATAAAACTTTGTGGTAGTTATCGGATCTCTTTTGGTGTTGTCGCATGTCAAAGTAGGTTCTCAGAATTAACATGGTTACTGTTAACAAACCAATTCAGTTACCTCCCATGTAAACTAACCGATTTTTCGAATTTAATTTTCCTGTGTAATTTCTAAAACGTAGGCTGCAGTAGCCTAAGTTTTCTCCATTATTAAGTACATGCTTTTGCTGAATTATGTTCTGCAAATTAAAACATAGTTCATTGCTGCAGCTCTTCTAGTACCATCCATACAAATTGAGGAACTTTCCCAAATCAAATCTTTCCTCTGCAATTTCCTCCGCGAGTTACCACACCCTTTCTGGATTCTCCTATGCACACGACTGATTTAACATGTATATTCTTAGCTTCACATTTTCCAAGCAGTTATACTGAAATCAGTCGAACCTGGAACACATTGTGAGTACAGTGAACTAAATAATGATAGAACGTACTGTTATACATCTTTCTTAATTTCTTGAATTTTCCACCGTAATCCCTAAGCCGTAGATTGATCAGATAGCTATGCCTTCCTCTTTGGTACCCATATAAATTACTAAGTTAAGACATACTCGTATATTTTTAGATTCGAATCGTTCATTTAATTGCGCTAAATTTAGTATAATTTATTACGCAGAAAAAACATTGGTTACTGTGAATAAAAATGAGTTCCATTGCCGCACCGCTTACAATACTACACATTTTAACCCACAAAAATCAGTGCGAAGCATTTCAGAAAGATATAGGCGTATAGTATTTTTTAGATAAGAACATAGCTGTTTGTCAAGCATCGTTCTATTTTGCACCAACGTCAAAGAATAACGGGTTAAAGTACACGTAAGTCAGTTCAGTTGACTGAAATCCTGTACGGGTCCGCTTATAATTTAGAACCCATATGGTAAATTTTCTTAAATTCGAACAGTCTTAACATAATATGGAAAATAATGTATTAAGGTAATTTCGTCCATCTCTTATGGACGAGAAAAGCAAGTCATTATGCTACACCGGTTATATCTTCATACACCATTTCCAACTGAAACTCAAGCAATTTGAACTGAAATTCAAAAATTCTATTTGCAATTCATCTCCAAATAAACGTCTCAAATGGAATAGTGTTTAGCGGTATTATTTCTTGTCGAAAAAAGCAATAATTTTCGCCAAGCAATTTTTATTATCATGCAAAAACCCATTCTCTGCATTTATTTTTAACAGACTATTTCTTGTATATGTTGACCGTTGTTGCGTTTAAAATGCCCCATTTGGGATTCCAATTTCTGATGATGCGCTTGAGCATTTCAAGTCGTTTTTGGCGATGACTTTGTAATGTCGTAATTGTTTTGTTTGGGTGTAATAGCATCTTTTCAGCCTCGTCGATTAAATATGCAAATTTTTTTGCTCACTGATGTTGTAATTAAGCCAAAAATAGGCTTGATTCCTATACGAAACTGTGGATTTTCTCCAAGCTTTTCAATACAAGAAATAAATCAATTCTTGAACAT
>JAHXMU010000600.1:2568173-2600552 GCA_019455685.1 Philornis downsi | reverse complement strand
ATCCTTACGTAAAATGAGCCGAGTTGTTTCACATATCAAGCCAGTTTGTTGGCAACTGCTTCGAATCAGTTGCCATCAGCGTATTATACGATGGTGATAATTTTGTTTCAAAATGGTTGATGGTTGACCAAATACTCTGAATTAAAAGGTACGTGCTCAATTATACTGAATATAGTAGAATTGAATATATAAGTTGAATAAAGTAATTTGTATAAGAAGTACCAGAAGATTTTCTCACATTTTACTCGATGTTACAAAGCGATAATTAACACGGATTTAAATAACAATGGAAAATTAAATTTCTCGTTCTATTGTAGAGGATTGAATATAATGGGTTATCCATTTAGTGGATTCAAAATCGCCAGTCTGGCAAGGCAGTCATCTGAAGTGTTATTTATTTAGTAAAAGGTTTGCCATTTAGGAATATGAATCGTAGAAATATGAAACGTGTAAGAGGAGTTGCAATTTACTTTAAAAGTGTCGATTTTAACGTGGTTGTTGGTTACGTCAACAAGCAAAATTGTCGCATATGGGGATCGGAGAACATAGAAATGATTGTGAAAAAGCCATTGCATCTGGAAAAAGTGACTGTTACTTTTTCGAAAATGGCACTCTAGGAACCGTTACCATCAATTCAGAGCGCTATGGCCGTATGATCACCGACCTTTTTGGTCCACAATTGAAGATTATGTGGTTGCAACAAGACGCTGCCACGATCCACACGACACGACCGATTTTGGCTTTACTGCATGCGAAGTTTCCAGAAAGCGTAATTTCACGTTTTGGCGGCGTTAATTGGGGCTACGTCAAAGACCTTGTTCGCACAGATAACCCTCAAACGTTGGAGCATTCGTCAAGTGTCACTGAGATACCGCCCGAAATGAGCGAAATAGTGATCGAAAACTACCTCAGAAGAAACCATTGCTGCAACCAATCAAGAGGCGATCATTTGAATGACATTGTATTTCGTACCTTAATCCAAGGTCCATTATAATGAAATAAAAGTTCCATCGAAATCATAGCTTTATGTGTATTTTATCGAAAAATCGGTCAATTTGTACGGGCAACCAGAATGGTTGATTCCTTTTTATTCCGAGACACTACTATACCAAACGCTGAATGTATTTTAATTGTGATTAAATTTTTAGCATCTACACAAATGATATGTCTCTATTTTAGAACCGCTATTATATACAATTTGCAGCAATGACTTGCCGCAATGGATCAGGCGCAATAAAATAGACATATACTCCTACGCCGATGATGTATAATTGCAATTGAATTTTAAAGATAGCGTTGATAAAATAAATAACAATTTAGGTAGAGTTGAAACCTGGGCAACGTAAAATGGTCTGAAACTAAATTTATCCAAATCCAAATGCCTTAATATCAACACAAGATCGATCAAAAACCACACAACGATAATACTCGTATACATTGTTTCAAGCAGGAAAGGGTTAGGAATAATTTCCAATGACAGACTGAATTGTCGAAATCGCACTTTATTTGCAGTTGTGGAAACGATAGCAGCGCTACGAAATCTTTTGGTGAATCAACAATTCACAACTTTTAACATAAGAATGTTTCTAATGAAGTCGTTTTTAGTTCCAAAACTTAATTATGGATGCAACGTGCTCATGTTTAGAAACTTAACTAGTTTTCATAAAATTGTACATATACAAAAAAAGTGCTACATCGTTGGGTTGGCGGGCTCATGGAGTTTTAGTCGCTATGAATCACTTCGACGGAAAGCGTCGCGCATCTTGCGTGCGCGCGTTTTACGAGAACTCTTGTTCATATATTGCTACTAGGCGACTATATTGTGCTGAATATGGACTACGGCGAATTAGTGAAGCTCCGAGTGCTAATTTAATTAAAATATGGGTAAAGCGTTTTGAAGAGACCGGTTCAACATTTAAACCACAAGCAAATGGTCGCCCAAGAACATCTAGGACCGAAGACAATGTTGAGAGAGTTATGGATTCAATACGAGGAAATCCACAAATGTCGACTCGCAAGAGATCGTCTGTCCTACAATTATCGCGGCGAAGTTTGCAACGAATTTTAACATTGGATCTTAAACTGCATCCATATAAGCTGCAATTAACACAAGAATTGAAAGAGTCTGACTTCATAGCAAGGCTCGCATTTGCTAATGAAATGCTTAATCGATTTTCCAATTTTGACAATATCCTTTTCTCTGACGAGGCTCATTTCCCTGTGAATGGGTTCGTAACCCGTCAAAATTGTCGTTACTGGAACAGTGAAAATCGCAAAATCAAACACCAAAAACCATTGCATAGTCCTAAAGTGACAGTATGGGCAGCAATCTCTGGCAGAGGAATAATTGGTCCTTATTTCTTCGAAAATGCGCGGGGCCAAAACGTCACGGTTAATACGGAACGCTATCTTGAGATGTTGGACGAAATTGAAAATTCAAGAATAGTGAATTCCAGAACTTGGTTTAAACAAGATGGAGCTACCTGTCACACATCAAATGACTCCATGGCGGTGGTGAAGCAGATGTTCCCTGGCAGACTGATTTCGAAAAGAGGTGATATCCCATGGCCCCCAGGTAGTCCAGCCTCTTGACTTTTTTTGTGGGGATACCTCAAACACAAAGTCTACAGTAATAATCTAAGAAACATCGTTCAGCTCAAGGAGAATATCCGTGGTGAAATGGCAGCCATTACACCAGTATTACTGAAGAAAGTTTTCAATAATTTTCGTTTGCGGTTAGAGCAGTGCCGTCGTAGAGAGGGTCACCATTTAGAAGATGTTATTTTTAATTTTTTTTTTTTTTTAAATTCTGTATTTATTACAATCTGTCCTTGGACATTCAGTAATATTTGCATTGGCCTACATACTACTTATATACTAAAATTATATTTTTATTCGGGAACACTTCCTTGACTGTCCCTACTACTATATTCGTCCTGAGTAGCCAGGTGTTGTGTGGTTCTCCTCCTTAGTCTGGTAAATAATGGTGTTTCGTTCATCAGATTGGACGCCAGTTGATTCGGATGTTGTTGAATACGATTCATGTATCTAGCGGAGTATTTTTGGACTTCTTCCTTAATGAAGGGTGTTTTCAATTCTCTATGCAATTGTTTGTTTGAGAAGTATCTGGGTGCACCGGTAATGGTTCGCAGTACTTTGGATTGAAAGCGTTGCAATATTTCAAGGTTGGAGTTTGCTGCAGTCCCCCATAACTGGATTCCACATGTCCATATGGGTTTTAAGACACATTTATTGATTTTCAATTTGTTATCCAGGGATAATTTGGATTTTCCATTTAAAAGCCAATTTAAGGATCTTAGTTTGAGCCCCGAGGACAGCCTTTTTTTAAATATATGCTTTCTCCGAGTCAGTGTTCTGTCCAAATAAATGCCTAGATACTTTGCATCATTTGCCTGAGGTATTTCAACGTTATTAATAAACACGGGAGGGCAACATCCTCTCCGAAGTGTAAACGTTACCTGAACCGATTTCGTTTCATTTGCCTTTATTCTCCATTTCTGCAGCCATTTTGTTATGGTATCGAGATGTTTTTGCAATTTTCTAGATGCTTGATCCGGGTTGACGTCAGTGGCAAGAACAGCTGTATCGTCTGCAAACGTTCTGATAAGAGTCCCTTCTTCTGTGGGTAGGTCCGAAGTGAAAATCAGATATAAGGTAGGACCAATAATGCTGCCCTGAGGTACTCCCGCATGCGATTTAAGCATGTCCGACATGTCTTCGCCGTGCTTAACAAAAAAAGTTCGTTCAGATAGATAAGATTTCAGAAAACTGAAGAAATTCGTGGGTAACATTTTTCTCAATTAGAATAATAAACCTTCGTGCCATACCCTATCAAAGGCTTGTGAAATGTCCAGAAATGCCGCATTGCAATACTTTTTCGTGTCGAAAGATTTATTTATCAGTTCAACTAATCTATGAACCTGTTCAATCGTCCCATGTCCCTGTCTAAAACCAAATTGGTGATCAGGTATTAGTTTTTTTGACTCTATTATGGGGTTTAATCTTCGGAGAAATAAAATTTCGAGAACTTTTGATGGTATAGGTAGGAGACTTATGGGCCTGTAAGAAGAGGTTTCTTCAGGTGGTTTTCCAGGTTTTCGTATCATTTTCACCTGAGATATTTTCCATTGTGGCGGAATGTACAACTTTAAAATGATTGCATTGTATATTCTTGTTAGAAGCTTAACTTCGCAGGTGGTAATTTGTGTAATAGGCAAGTCCATCTGGTAATCTTCATTTAGAAAGTCGTGCAGCTCAGTGTCATTACCATGTTGTTCATTAGGTACGAACACTTTCTCCAGATGTTTTGCGAAAGTTTCAGCTTTTTCAGAATCACTTTTAGCCCATGTATTCTGTATGGTTCGAATAGAGGGATCGTGTTTTATGGACCTGTTCGTACGCTTTATTACTTTATATAGAGAGTAGTCGGTAGCTGCAGTTGCATCTAAATTTTCCAGATCTCTATCAGTTTTCTACTATCCTCTACACTTAAGATCTCTTTGAGTTCTTTTGTTAACTTATTTAGAACCGCTTTATCGGGCGGATATCTAGTTCTCTGCCACTTTTTTCTTGCCTTTCTCTTTTCAGCCACTTTTTCTCTTATACTCAATGGAACTTTGTTCCGTTCGGGTATATTTTTTTTATTCAAAGGGGTAGAATTCCAAGCTGCTTGTTGGATAATATTATTAAACTGCTCAACTCCATTTATTATATCGTTAGCTGAGTTTAAATCAATGTGTATATTTACATTAGCGTTTACCAAATGTCGAAAGAGATTCCAGTCAGTTCGTTTGTTATGGAGTACACAACTTCTTGATGCAGGCAAAATTTTTCTGCCCAGAGTTACCTTTACTGGGGTGTGGTCAGACCACAAGTCATAAATGGATTCACATTGCACTGTTTCTTTCTTAATACCTCTTGTCACACAAAAATCTAGTAAATCGCGGATTTTGCTGCAGTCTGTTGGCCAATAAGTCGGTTGTGCACTTGATACCATGTATAGGTTCATTGATTCAGCTGCATATTGAAGTTGACGACCTTTTGTTGTTGTTAGCCTAGAACCCCAGATGGTGTTTTTGGCATTGTAGTCGCCACCTGCGACAAAGGTATTACCAAGTGTTTTGAAGAACTCCTTGTACATTTTACAACTTATTTTGTGTTTGGGGGGACTATATATTGCGGGGATACTTATTGGGCCGGACCAATCTTCAACCACTATTGTTGTGGCTTGTATTTCTGCCCTTGCATATGGGATTGACAAATGATGTTTTATGTTGTTTCTTATAAGTATTCCAGAGCCTCCGTGTGCTGTACCATCTGGATGTATTGTGTGATAGAATTTATAGTTCGGTATAGAAAAATAATCCTTACGGGTAAAATGAGTTTCAGAGACAAGCAGAATGTCGATATTATGCATATCTACAAGTGTTTTGACTTCCAGGTTGTGTTTAGATAACCCGTTTGCATTCCACAAGACTATTATCAATCGATCGAATTTATGGCATTTTAGACATTAGAGTTACCAACATTGTGGTCATTGCAGTCATTTGCTGCATCATCTGCTTCATTACCGCCATCATTTCGCGAAATTCATCAGTGAGTGTAGTGATCAATTTGCTCTCTGTTGGATTTGTATCAGCTTCTCTTATATTATGTCTTGGATTGTTTCCGTTTCTAGCGGTTTCTGCATATGTGAATCCATGGCGCCTTTCGGCGGCCTTGCCTTGCAGAGGTGCCGGGTAATTTGCACCTAAGGCGGGAAAAGTGCCTAGCACGGGGTGCCAGGTTGCTTTTCAGCAATAAGAGGGGCTGACTCTACGGGACCTGACGAGGGGTGTTTGTCAGGCTGCTTGCCAGCTTTACGAGGGCCTGGTAAAACGGGGAAATAACCAGGAGGTTGCCTAAAGGTAACATTTTTATCAGAAACAACGCGAGATGTTGTTTTCTGCTGGGCAGAATTATCGGCTCTTTTGGCCGAAGGGGTTTTATTGGGGTTAATGATCTTTAGATAGACCTGGCAACCTTTATAGTTTGCAGGGTGATTTCCCTCATATAAAACACATTTTACATCTGCAGTTGGAGCTTTTCGAGAACAATTTATAGATAGATGCTCTTTAGCGCATTTAATGCACTTGGGTTTTCTATGGCACCCAGCCTTAGTATGTCCGTAGTGTTGACAATGAGAACATTGTACGATTTCCGTCGTTGGTCGAGGGGGTTTAAAAGACACGATCGTGTTAAGCAATCTTTTAATTTGATATACATCCTTATTGTTTTCATGGGGCTCTTATTCAATCCTAAACAATGACAAGGGAAGTTGGGTATACCTGCTTTTTATATTATGGACATATTTGACGTTGTGTCCTAAAATTTTTAAGAGCATCAACAATATCCTCCGCATCTGTCGAATAATGGAGATTTCTTAACACTACTTTAAAATTTCTTTCCTCTTTCAATTTATAAGTGTAGAATTCTGTATTTTTATTTTCCAAAACTTTCACAATTTTCGAAAAGAATTCCGGGGTTTTGGGTAGTATTTTCACTTTATTGTGGTTTAGTACCTTAAGAACGTATCCTTCATTTACTTTTTCGTTGAGCTCTTTAATTAGTGTTTATTTAAAAAATAAACTCCCTTTATTACTCTACAATGCCTTAGATTTATTTTAACCATACCTTTTGCATTTATTTTTTAATCTATTTTTTAAATATGCTCGTTCTATTGCGCCACCCTGTATGTAATCCAGCAAAGATGAAGAGAAACACAAGTGGATTTTTTAGAATTCAAACGCTTACTGATGAGTTTATTAAAATAAAATGATAATATCATATGTTGTTAGCTTGGTACTAAATTTTACTGTTTACGAGTGAGAGATTGTTTTCCACAATAATTTTATTGATTAACATTCATTCTACGATTCTGTATAGCTCATTTCAACATGACTTGTGTCCTTTTTTTCCTTTTTCTGTATCCCAATCCACTTATATAACTTTAACTAATTGAATACTGCTTGGAACACCACCCAAACAGACTGATATAACTCAATTAAATTAAAAATTTATGAAACGTGTATGGTAAGAAGACACTTGGTACTTTAAACGCTTCCTTTTGTATGTTGCATTCTTGGCCGTATCAAATGATATATATATTTATATAAAAGTGCGATGACCGATTTATAGATTTCCCACTGTAACATGTATCACTAAATGAATCACCGCTTATTAAACATTACAGTTTCCAAAGGCTTTTCGAAATCAAATGTTATGACGAAAATCACTTGTTAAGATTTTTAGCGTTTATAGTCCTATTGACGGTCCGTATCGTACATTAAACAATACAGTTTACTATGTTTGGTCAAATTTAAAGGGAATCTGGCATAAATTTCTATAATGCAGTCCCAAAATAGAGTGAATGAAAAAGTTACAACGTGCAAGGCTTTAGTTGATTTGTGCAGATATTCTAAATATTGTTAGGATGAACTGAAATACGTGCGTCCTATGCCCTTTTGTGTTGATGCGAAAGGGTGGGATTGGCCAATGATATGCAAAGAAATACTTGATTTATATCATATATTGCTCTCAATTATTGAGCAGTAAATAACTTATTGATGATTTTCAGTAAGAAATTATAGGCGGTAAAATTTCGCTTGACGTCTGACAAATTTGACACATTTTGCTAAATTTTATGAAAACGGAGGACCTAAGAATAAGCAGGATAGAGTAATCATTTGTCTGGGTGATACCAGAAACGGCGACATTACTCGGTGATTTTTTCACATTTTTCCATTATAAAGCAATACAATGTAAAAAATTATCAAAAATATATGATACCAATGCAGTCCATTTCTTTTTTGAATCTAACTTAACCAAACATTTGATGCGCATTCTGTTTGACCGAATTCAGTCCACCTGAATCAGAGATATGGATCTAACAACATGGTCGCTAAATCTCATGTTTTTATGGAAAGTTCGAGAAAGGGTTAGTCGATATGATCTATTTGCATTCCCACGCTGCAATTGAGATCGGTTTTGGATGCCTTATAGAAATTTGCGACAGTTTTCGTGTACACTAGCCAAGCGACTTAACAGGTCATGAAACACATTTAGTCCAAATATACTTTGTATTTCAAAAATTTCCTTCTGGGTGTTACATTTTTTACTATATATAGGTATATATAGCCGGACTACCATGTCCTTCTGTCAGCCAGAGAGACAAAGAGATAAGACTCAATAATAATTTTTTCGAAACGAATTCTGTTTCAAATTATCTAGGGTCTAACCCGTTTCGTTCAACGTCTTATACTTTTTCTCAGGGAAACGGTGAATAGTGTAGCGTGCCTGTAAGTAGTCAACACTACGGACTATACGGCATTTGCTCTAAATGAAAAGCATATCACATTGGGAACTTACAAATGTAATGAGCGGTCGGATCACCACAATGATATCCAACAACAAATTGCCGCCCACATACGATCACATACCTTCGTTGTTCCTTTCAACTGTTAGAATACACGATAACTATTAAATAAGTAGTACTATAGTTAGTAGAGAAGCTTAGAATAAAGGGTGATTGGAATTTGTCCAATCACCTATATTTTTATGTAAAAGATACAAGTTAAAATAAAAGACCCAAACAAGTAAATTGTAAGCAATTGCGGTCTTATACTACGCATCCTCCTCAAGGTGCGTTAAAATTTTAATCCTCATTTATATAGGGGAAGCACTGCCTGTAATTAAATATTTGCATTGGTCACAATACCCCATTCCAATTAATGTTGTGGATTTAAACTCTGAGATATACATTTTTTGCTTCGTTTGGGGAAAATTTACATTTGATAGTTCACAAACATTTCCCAAATAGTTCATCGATTGTAATTACAAGTTGTTGGTTTTGTTATTGTTTTTCGTTGTATCCAAACAAATAGTAGCAAACAAACAGGATCCACATGCTATTAGGCCAAAAACAAAACTGGACCTATAATTCACTTTTCATTATGCTGCTTGCTTACTTAATACAATCTGTGAATCTGCTTCAGAATCTATGTCTGTGCGTGTGCGGGGGCTGCGATGTATGTGCAACAAAGCGTGCAAAAGGCCTTATCGTCGGCAATAATAAGAACAACATGCGAATGGATACAAAAAAAAGAAAGACTTTTAATGTTATTTCGTTCCGGTAGAAGCTGAGGCAATTGGATGATGGAAAATGACTGTAGTTGGTTCCCGAATTTAGAATTGTACAAGGAGGGAAGCGTTGGCTGAGTATCTTATCGTAAATGTACTTTTAATTTGTAATTTGTAATTGTAAGTTGGCTTAAATGGAAATTAACATTTATTTCCCTCTTTTGAATGTTCACTTTTCTTTCGGTTTGCTTGTTAATTGAAGATTTTCGCATTCCTTGATTTTGAAGTTGCGATAACCACCATCGCCACCAGTCCACAGCCTCCGCAGCAATCTTAAGCAAAAACACAATAACGATACAAACAAATACAAAAGCGATAACAAGGATAAAAGTAGAAACAGGTGGATACACATAAATAACTTGTGTAAGGACTTATGCACAGTGGAGCCGCATGTTTGAAATTAAAATCAGCTCTATCATGATCCTTGTTGTGTCCGAAACTGCAATATTCTGCAAATTGAAACAAACATTTTGTACGCTATGGAATGGGGACCATACTATTACAATCTTTTCGTTTGCAACACCTGAGCATGCCCATCCGTCCGTGTGGACATTGAACAAAATGTTGTTAGAACGAAAATAATTATTTCAAAAAATTGGAATTTACTTTGAACAAGAAAATAAAAATGGAATTACTTTATTGCAGGCCAACATTTCTTCAGTTTTTCAACAATTGCAGCAGTTATTCATTAATCAGAAACAATGTATGGTGGTAGTTGGTGGGTATGGGAGGGAGTCAGCCCAACTCGTGTACATTTTAAAAATCAAGGTTAAGACGTAATCATCAAAGAATGCAAAAACATATCTAATATCTCATATATAACATATCTTATAGAAAACGAGCAACATCGACGCATGGGTATTTTTAATACTATTCTAAATTTTATTCGTTGAATAAAAACTGGGTATGGTGGAAACTGATATGTAAAGATATGTAAACATTTCAGGAAATATTTTATTTCAATAAGTATTATGCATGAGAGGGAGACGTTTTTCCCACGCCGAAAGATTGTTCTACATTGAATTTGAGTGTCAGTTTGGAATTTCTTAATATTCAAACAATTTGTTAATATGTTAGTATTTGGTTACTCCCGAACTACTTGCGTTTCCTATTACCAAACTGCAGCACTGCAGCACTGCATTACTATTCTTTACAATTTGCAAACTTTTATAGGAAAATAAAACTTTAATATCAACTCATTTAGAAAGGGGTCTTCCTATCAGTCATAGGCAAATGTTAGCTTTCATTTTAATATTTCATCGGTTGAGAACAGTATGAGCCATATTCAATGCGAACGGCATTTGCAACAAATGTTTACTTATTTTAACAACCAACTGCACGGGATGCAACAGATATTAAGTGCGTCATTGTGTTTGTAACAATAAGAAATTAGAGAAATCTGTTAAAAGCTTGACAAAAATTGATAAATGTGGAAAAAGCATCCAACTGGTGCATCCAATTCGTGCAATGGGAAAAACTTGATCACACAAGGACTTTACCCAGCCTAGGATTAGTCGGCATTTTTACTGGTTTTAAACAATTTTCGTAGTTACTCATTAATTAAAAGCAATATGTTATCGATGGACTTGTAAATTGCGCCGTTTTCAATTTTTACATTTTTTAATTGTGTTATTTTGAAGCATTTTTGTATAATATGTAAAAACCATGCCTTCTCTCAGAGATTCGTTCTTTATTGCGGATGGTTCAAACACAGACAACCTTTTGAATGCTATATAATTTTTCCGTATTTTCATGTCGGCGGCTACGTTTGCAAACAAAATTGGCAAACCTATGAGCCAGGAACCCAACGCGTCCGCAGATGGTAACAGTGGGTCCATTTTATTCGAAAATGCTGTAACAGTATTAATTACCGACTTTCTGGTGACTAAAGCTGAATATATGAACTTGCCTTATGTTAACAGGATGTCACACCATGTTATACATTCCATCAAACAGTCCTTCAACAAAGCAACGGAAGGTTGGTCTATCACATTGCGAAGCCAGCTGTGGCACCATCTTGCTCCACAAATAATTGAAATCGAACAAGGGCTAAAAGGTGATACAACAGCTTCCGAACTTTAAAGCAGTTTATGGACATTCATTTTAATATAACTTTTACCACCAACTATTTTCATTGAAATAATTTAAACTTATTGATGCGTGTGAGGCGTAGCACTGAATTGACTGTTAATATTCAGTGACAAATAATTTTTCTGTTTTTTTTTTTTCAGTCATAATCTGTAAATTGAAAATATTTAGACCTGGCATGTATATGAAGAAATTTCAATCAATTGAACTCAATGCTTGAAAAGTTATGTTGCAGTTGAATACAGGACATAGTATAGAAATATATTAGTTAAGTTATGTAACTTTTACGCGAGGCCAATTTTTTCTAAACTTTACCAACCATTACAACACTATACTCGTACAATTGAAGTAAGCCTGCGTTCTGTGTTCATTCTTGAAACAAAGTTTATCAAACGTAATATGTGTGCTAAATTCAGTACATCTAGTTTAAGATATATTTCTAAAAATATCAGTATCAGGAGGTATCAGTGGTTAATTTGCCGATTTTCTCAAATTTTGTTCAGCACTGTGAGAAAATTCAATGGGCCTAAATTTACACTGTTATCGAAGTGGCACAACAAAGTAAATATTATGATATGATTGACGCAATCATCCAAATGTAAATATTTGTACTTGGTCAAATTTGTTTGTACGAAAATAGTTGAAATTTATGTCAAAACTGGCTCAAAAAAAAGCGGTGAAACTTTACTAGCAGGATATGAAATGTGGCAACATTTCATTTTCAAATTTCAATTGTTATTCTTCTAAAACGGGAACTGAGAATGAAAATGTCCGAAATTCAACCTACCCTCTGTAATAACTAATTAGTAGGCAACAACAGTAACCTATTGTTTTATGAACTGTATCTATGTAAAGTGCTTGCTAAAACTTGAAGGAAATGGGCCAAATAGCCAAGCCCCCTGTTGCAGCAAAAGCTCCTTGCTACCCCAAAGAAACAATTTTGATATTTTTTGTAAATTTCCAATTTGAGCGTTTATTTTTATGTAGTGTTGTGTGGATGACAAAATTTTTGTGACTGGATAACGAAGTTTCCGTACAGGGATTCGTGGAGAGTGTCGGGAAATGAATTATATTCCGCACTATTCAACTTTGTATAGTGTTATTTGATGAACAACTAAGCGTTTGTCAAACAAAAGATCGTACATCACTCTGAGAACCGAACGGACCTAAATGAACGCGTTCGTTCTTGCAATCACATAAAATATATCAATAAGTAACTGGAAATCACATAATTTAACAAATTCAAATCGAATTCAAAAAGGAAAGTATAATATTTAACGGCAATAAATTATTATGCCGCAACGCCCCCATTCTCATTCATTTCCATTCTCATACTTCCAGTTTATCGAAAATTTTATGTTCTCTCCTGAAATCCCTAAATCGTAAATTACAATAAGTAGAATCTTTGCCAGTTGCTTTGCGCTATGATAAAACATACAGCATGTATAAGCTTAGTTTCGAGAATTGAATTGAACTGTATTGTCATTCCACTCAATGTAACAAACGAACAAATTGAAAAAATTGATGGTTGCTCTATTACTTTTTTTGATAAAAATGTAGCGGACCCTTCTCGGTACCCGCAAACTTCTGTGTCAATGTAAAAGGATTTTTGGTAAGTCAGTCCACACGCATATTACTAACTGAAATTTGTTTAAGCCTTTTTGTTATAGTGTTATTGGAAGTACTATATTTTTTCAGCTTTATGTACGGTTTTCTGCAATATTAAACATGTCATTCCTAACTACAGGAACCAATAATAAAATATGTCCTTGAATAATTTGAAATAAGTTAAGCACAATTGAATTACTGATTAATTTTTGTATCAATTTTAACAAAAATGACACTTATTATGTACTTTTAGCTTATCTGTTAAATACATGGATCAATTAATGTTACATTTTAGTAGTAGTCTTGCTCTGTGCTCTGCAGATAATGAAAATATACATGTATTGTCCGAAACTAAATTTTAATCCCTTTCATATATAAACATACTCGTATCTGTATCGAATTTGTAGGAAAATATGGCATCAAAATTACTTTGTACGAAAAATATTTACCGGCAATGTGAAATGCGATTTCTAATATTTTGCAAAAGGAATGGTTGTAAAATTCTGGCTTATATAGAACATAGCGATGATATAATACCAAACATATTTTTTTATGATTTTGGGGAGAAACTGAGATTTCTGATGGTATTTAAAGGCGTTTGATACAAAAAGATCGCTTGACTAGAAAATGTCAAAATTATAAAAATATTTTTTATTGTTTTCATATTCGTATTCATACGAACATATAATTGCAACCAGCACTGTCAATCAGAAAATTGTTGGTCACAACGGTGGATGTCTGGAGAACGCGTGCATGTAGGTTGGGCGCTCTATTTCAGTTACATTGTTACAATGGTTCATAAGCTTTACAGCATGAGCTTCAAATGATAGAGTTGGCTTGGCCTTTCAAATTGAGGATTGTCGTAATGGATCCATCGATCGATCCATTATCGCCAACAATATGATTTCTCAAACTCATTTGGCACCCAATGGCCTTTGAATTATTCCCAGCCATTTCAAGCGATATTAAGTAGGATATTTTTTCATCGCTCTGCCTTTTTTAAGGTAATCTTTCTTCTGAATTTATCATAATATAACGTAATTTTTAATGAAATTTTTGTTACTTTAATTTTTAGCATAATTTTAACAGAATCAAATTTTTTGGCACAATATTCCGTGTATAAGGTGTCGTAAAAAATAAATCCTTTATTTTTGAATGACATTGAAGGCTTTTTTAGCATGGCCAGAATGATCTGATTTAAAGTAAATATGACCGCTCCCCACTTTGTTTCATAACTTAATGCCTCTCTCACAGAAACCCTCGCCGCTATTGGCAAAAAACGGAGATAGTCAATTTCCAGATGCTTGAGACGAAATCACTAGCCACAGACAAGAACAAGCGGTAATCACCTGGTGACAGATGCGGATTGTAAGGTGGATGCATAAGAATGTCCCTACCAAGCGCCAGGAGCTTCTGTTGTCTTTATGGAACCCAATTCGTCACCTATTGGCAAAAGCTGACCGCTTTTGGGCTATTTTTTTCTCAAAGAGGTCGTACAGTTGATAGAATTTTTCCAAATTAGTACTTTACTTGTAGGTGAGCAGCACATCGCAAATGATTCGTTACCAATCCCATCAAACGAATGAAAGAACCTTCCTGACCAGCCATTATATACTAAAAATTGGGTCGATTTTGTTGCGATCCATCTAATGATGTCCATCTTTGACGCGCTATCAAACGATGCAAAGTCAAGCAACCACAATACTGTCTGTGTAGGTTTTTGATTGCGAAATTTTATTTTGCTATCGTCATTTAGAGTAAGCCGATTGAACTAATACAACGCAAGATACAGATTAATAAAACCATCTATCGGAAAAATAATGCGTTGCTTTTCACTTTAACGTAAGTGAAAATTTTGAAAGTTCTATTATTCCTAGTGTAATAATAAACCTTGTAACGAGACATGTCCACCATAAAACTCCATTCAAAACAACAGCAACAACCACACAATAAACGCTGCAACGTCATACACAACCGACACTAATGCCCGTTACTTCATCGTCATAATTGGGCAAGAATGATATAAAGAGATTACGCATTGCGCAGGTCCGTTATTCTTGAGAAATGTAAACAAAGAAGGGAATGACGTCACTCGGCTAGACAGAACGTTAAATAACAGTGAATTTAAGTGAAAAAGTGATAATGATTTGAATTAATTGAATTAATTAGGTCCCGTATGTATTTTACAATACGTAAATTAAATGAAAATATTAAAAACACGGCCTACCAAAAACGACGAAAAATAAACAAAATTATAAAATGAATAAAAAGCTTCTTCGTGTCTTTTACACAAAGCATATTGTTTAAATAATTTAGGGAACAAAGCATAAGCGAGTCAGTCGCCAGCAGGCGAACAACTCGGGACTCACCAGAAGAAAACTACCGCCACTAGAAGGAAGTATAAGCAACGAAGCATCACTATCACCGGAGGCAGTCGGGATCAAGCAGTCGAAGGAGAAGGTTGTATAAACACAGAAGTTTCGGCTTACTGTTCCTCAGCACAGAAGCCTCGGCTTACTGTTCCTTAGTACAGAAGCTTCGGCTTACTGTTCCTCAGCACAGAAGCTTCGGCTTACTGTTCCTCAGCACAGAAGCTTCGGCTTACTGTTCCTCAGCACAGAAGCTTCGGCTTACTGTTCCTCAGCACAGAAGTTTCGGCTTACTGTTCCTCAGCACAGAAGCTTCGGCTTACTGTTCCTCAGCACAGAAGCTTCGGCTTACTGTTCCTCAGCACAGAAGCTTCGGCTTACTGTTACTCAGCACAGAATCTTCGGCTTACTCAGAAAATTCTGAGACAGTTTTGTGATTGTTCGACTCAGTGTTGTTTGAACATTTATCGAAAATGGACATCAGCAAGGAGAAAATGCGCCATATTTTACAGTTATTCTTCGATAAAGGCGAAAACAGAAGCCATGCGGCTGAAAATGTGATACTGTAACATCCACCGTTCCGGTAATTTTGATGTGAAAGATGCACCACTCTCTTTAAGGCCAATTGTCGGAAATGTTGATAAATTAATGGAAATCATCAGATTCGACCGTGCTTAAGTAATGTTTCGATTACCCAGGAACTAAATATTGTACAACAAATCGTTTCAACCACGAAACTCTAAGTGCGGCTGTCACGTAAATTACCGCAAAAAAAAAACTTCATGGACCGAATTTTATTCTTCAAATCCCTGCTTTAACATAAAGGATTCGGACTATTTCTGAAGCGGATGGCGACTGGTAATGAAAATTGGGTTACCGACGAGAACGCCAATTAGTGAACAATCATGTTCGAATCGCGGTGAGCCGTCGCAAACGTTGGTCAAGCCAGGATTGGCGGTTGGGTAGGTTTTGTTGGGACTTTGGTGAAATTGGCAGGGAATTATCTTAGGGTGATTTTTTAAGATTTAAGTTTTTCGGATCTTCAGCACTGGTTGGTAACGGCTTCCAAACGTCATCTGTCAAAGTGAAAAGTGTATAGCATACTCTGCCATTTTATCATAAAAAGACTAACAAGCGAGCAACAATTGCGAATCGTTGAAATTTATTATCAATATCCGTGCTCTGTGACAAATGTGCATCGTTTGATACGACCATTTCATGGTCGTCATAATCAACCTGCTGAATCAATCGTGCTGTTATCTCCAAATTTCGCACCAAATTTGCTTTGTTGGACATAAAACAATAGATTCGCAAAATATTGCAGCCGTAGCGACCAGTGTTAATGACGATCGTGAAATGTCAATTCGTCGCCGTTCTCAGCGATGGGGTATGTGTTACTCAACCACAAGGAATTTTTTTTGCCCCAATTGGCTGAGTTGAACTTGGTTGACTGGTGGTTTCATCAGGACGGTGCAACATGCCACACCGCTCGTGAAACAATGGATAGGATCCGTCGATTTGGTCCTGTGAGTTGGGCCCCAAGATCTTGCGATTTAACGTCTCTTGATTATTTATTGTGGAGTTAAGTCAAGTCGTTAGTCTAAGTGGACAAGCCAAACAATATTGAAGCCTACCAGGATAACATAACACGCGTTATTCGTGGAATACCGGCCGAAATGCTCGAAAAAGTGACGAAACATTGGACCTTCCGAATGGACATTTTAAGATGGAGCCGCGGACAACATTTACAGGAATTATCTTTAAAAATTAAATGGCAGAGAAAAATTCCGATAAAAAATTTTAGTATATGATGCAAATTTGGGTGTTTTATTCAATTTTAAAAAAAAACTACGGTTAAAAAATCACCCTTTATTATGGTCTGTTCTCCTACAGCTCAACTTTTAATTCAGAAATAGGACTGTCTCAAGGAATATGACTGTTTCAATCGCCTTGAAGTGGTGAGCTTTGATCAATAGGAGAGGAAGCTTGGTATGGAGGTTTTTATGTGTTCGTCTAGAAATTGCGGGAACTCTATTCCATCAGGACAATCCCAACCTCACACATCGACAGTGACTCACCAGAAGCTGCGAGAACTTGGTTGAGATGTAATTATCATCTGTTACATTGGAAGTGCAAAAATTCGTCTGAAGGGAAGATTGTGAAAATAAACTACCCCATTTTTCTTCTGATATTGATGAAGATTTCTAACAGAGATATGCTGTTAGTACCATCAAAATGGCAACACTTTATTGAACCAACGATTCACATCTCATTTAAATCGGATCATTTTGGCCATGCTAAATATTCAACTTCTTCTCAAAGCTCTTTATATATCGGAAAACATCAGTTTTCTTTGGTACACCTGATACTTAAAAAGGTATTGAGCAGTAACTGCTGCCATAATGAAATATGTAATTTTTATTGTAATTAATTTATAAATTGCATGATTTATTCCTCAGAATATGTAAGATTTTATTTCACATACTCGTACATTGGCATTTATGTTAGTACGAATTTTCTTGGAGGCAGTGCCCCAGTAATTAATAACTCGTATATGCTGTTAAAAACATTCTTACATATTTTTAAGGATCATACCACACTCTTGTCTGTTTACCGTCTATAGGCGAAATATATTTTGATATTATTTTTTGGCATTATTTCCTTTAGACAAAGGACATTTATACAAACTTTTGTCCTAGGTGTGTTTAAGTAGTTTATGACAAAAATTGCCACGAGAGATGAAAGACAGCATAGTGCGGATCGAAATCCTTTAAAACTAACAGCGGAACTTTGCAACTCCTGCCCTTTGGCATCAATTTGAAATGACAATTTTTGAGCAAAAAATTCAATTTCACTTAAAATTTCTTTAATTTGCTACGTACTATACCAAGCACTGTATTGTAAAGCTGTAGGCAGCTAAATCTTCAAAATGATGTTACCATGCTAAAAACCTGAGGACTTACCTCAACAATTTATTTATAGATTGCAGTACAGAGTGCACAAGCAGTGGAGGGAATACAAATTATATAATGCCCCAGAAATATTATTATCAATATTGTGAATTCTAAATAATGGGAGAAAACGGAAGAGAAAATGATGATGCGTCATTGCATTGAAAAAAATCTGTTATAAATTTTTACCTATAACATACCTATACACACAATATTTTAATATATAACCAAAAATTTCAGTCAGGTGAACCCTTAGCCATGGTCCGTTTGCTTAGTGCAGAAATTTAATAGATTCTTTTCCAATAATTATCTGAATTAACATATAATAAGAGAAACGAAATTATAGCTTAGCCTAACAAGGTCTAAATTTGCCAATTGTTTGATGTGCCAAAATAGATTAAATTCAATGAAATATATGAAGCTAAGGATACTTATAAGTGGACCATCGGTTGTTTGTGCGGGACGTAGTAATTAGCTTCGCCTAGTTTTACAAAACAATAGAATGCAATGGTCGGAAAAAACTTATTACTGAATCCTTCTAATTTGTAACCGTGAAAGGAAAATTAAATTGAAGAAAATCGACCAATTTGTATGGGAGGTACCAAAAAATGTGGACTGCCGTTCATTTTAATTTCGGTCTCTACTTTAGAAAACGCGTATTGCGCACCAAATTTGACTGGATTACGAACAGGGAAACAAAATATATGTGAGCTTAAGGATTCACCATGAGTTAAATCGGACATTTGTGGGAGAGAGGTTTCGGAAAGGGAGGAACTGTGTTGTTCATTTTCATTTTCAGAACTGAGATTATAAAACACATAATGTGTGCCAAATTTGCTGGAATTCTGTACAAATGCTTGAAAGATACGAAGCTGGGCTAAATCGGTCATTTGTATTGGAGATACCGGAAGAGCTGTGATTAATCGGACGATCTTTTCAAATTTTACTGAATATTTCAAACAAATCTAATGGATAAAATCCAGGTTATTAAGATCAACGAGTTAGGAACTACACGAAAACAAATAAGTTCTGAATGTCAGACAATTTGTATGGGCTACTGTTGATCAAACTATTAGGTTGTGGCAAGTTTTCGAAAGAGTCATAACTATTTGTAGAAAACATTTGAGTTAAATGTTGTAATTATTAGACCTCAAACATTTATATCTTGTGGTCATATTTCTGGCCGTATCAAGAGATAGAGATTGTAGTTTTATTAGTTCAAGTTTTAAAATTGTAATATGCCTAAATGTCTTGATATACAGTTTATTAAATATGCGGAAGGAACTAACATATAAACCACTAGCTGGCCTGATAAATTTGAGTTATCGAAAAGTTTTGTGGCATACATGTAATGAAGAAGAAGATGAAAGAAAATATAATATAAAAATGGAAGAAAGCATAAATAAGTTTTGGTTACATGGATTGATCGCTTCATGAAAAAACTGAAACCTTGAAAAAACTAATTATCCATTGGTGATTGCACGTACGAGATTTCGTTTAATTTTTTTCGTAGGTATTTTTTTTTTTGTTTTTTTTTTTTTTGTTTAAATTATAAATTTTTATAAAGTTAAGTGAAACAACAATTTAAAGTGGCCGACTTACATGACTTATGTGAAAGTAAGCCTAAATAAGGCCCAGTGATTGAAATGAGATGTAACATATAATGCTTACATAACACCGGAATATGGAAAAGCTCGCATAAAATATATGAATTCTGAATAAACTTAAAAATGGATTTTGGAGCGTTCTTGGATTACTGATTGTTTCATGTTTTATTTAAACAATTGATTTTCAATGATGCGATATATGAATGTTACATCTTTTATTTTATTTTTTAACCAACGGGGCTAAGCAGTTGTGATGACAAACCAGTAGCAACCGTAAAATTTCAATTCTTATGTCGTGATACTGGTGCTTTCATCTCGCTTTGTTTCGGTACTGGACAATCTGTGTTGACAATTTACATTATTTCCTAACTTTTGTTGCTATCCGAAACTAGTACTACTTCTAAATATTATTGGGATTGTACCATAAACATGGAATAACCATGTTTTTGGCATTGCTCCCATACGAATAGTCTGGTATAGTTGGATTTACTGCTTCTAAAAACTACAGTTTTCATTAGAGTTGGGCAATATTACGCTTATATGATTGTATTAAATGGGCGGTCTAAGTTTAGTTTTTGTTACTTCAACAAAACTTTTAGACATATTATATTTATGGCTCCACCGTATACTAATTCTGTTGAAAATAGACTAAATGCCTTAAAATTTCGATACAGCATTCTTACAAATATGCTGTGCTCTATTGCTTCCAGAAAGAGCAGTTTCTAGTGGTGAATGACTAAATATTGCGTGTATTTGTTCGACCTGTTTAAAGTCTAACATTTCGACACATGTTTCCATATAATTCACATACACATTTTTGAAAACACGCAATATCGGCCCATCTGTATATATAACGCTAATGCGAATAATTTACAATTGATATTTATTATCTAAATCAGCTAAACTTTAGGCGTCTTTATCAAAATATGTTCAATGATAATAAGTAAAAAAGTTAATACATTTACATAAAAATACCTATGCATGAAATCGGGGCTATAACTTTCCGTTGGTGTAGGGTGTGATATTTTGGATTACGAGGTAAAATGATTTAACGCAGAATTAGTTGTTTTTGAAATATAAATCGTTGTTCAAGAATCTTCTTTTAATAAAAGTTGTAACCTTTAATGTATACAAATTCTACATTCTCGCTTACGTGAAAACTCGCGTCTGAATGATGGGAACCATATTACCGAAAAACAAGATCTCTCTCTGGCCGATACTTAGTAATATTAATTTTTTTTCCGATTCAGTTCCAACAATTTTTTACTTACATTGTATTAAATCGTCAGTTAATCCTACTAAACCTCTGTTAAATGCTTGTTTGAATGAAAGTACTTTTCTTGACAGTTGGAAAAAATCGCTGTGTAAACCATATCTCAAATCAGATGACACAACTATTATTTTGAATTTTAGGCCCATTCTGAAACAATGTGTTATGGCTAAAACATTTTATAAAATATTAAAAGGTACACTTTTTGAACAATTGTCAAAAAATATCTCTCCTTTCCAACAAGGGGTTTTCCGGGTTTGTCAACTTGTACAAGTATAGCTGCGTTATCGAATAAAATCATAACCTCAAAAGAAAGTATATTATAGGTAGGTATCATATACACCGATTTTGCGAAAGTTTTAGATTCAGTAAATCATGATATGTTACTATAGAAGCTTTCACAATTCAGTATAAATGGTAAGTTATTACAAATTTTCAAAAGTTTTTTAATTAATGGAAGACTTTTGGTTAAAATGGTTGCTTGGTATTCTACATTTCCAATTAAAAATACCCTAATTCTTTGCGGAATATACTTAGACCCATTATTATTTTTAATTTTTATCAACAATTTACCTGATTGCTGGAAGTTTTTCAAGGTTTTTATTTTTGCTAATGATACAAAGTTGCACGCAGATGTTGCAAGTTTACATCGTTCTATTTTGATTCAGTGAGACTTAACAGCTTTACCAGAGTGGTGTAATATTAACAAACTTGTACTAAATGTACAACAATGCTGTTGTCTAATATATGCCTGCAATCATGATCCATGTAAATAACCACTACGCCACTAGACAATTTGAAATTAAAAAACTTTATTTAGGGTCCAAAAATGGTCTAACTGTCAATGGAAATGTGCGGATTTATGATCTGATTGGACTTTGCGAAACCCCCCAGTAGATCCCAGGAAACAATTCGACATATATCACAATTTCGTCGGCTTCAAATCTGCCTTCGACGATTCGATACGGCAGCAATGGTATAGAGCCGTGGTCGAGTGTGCTATATCTGTGATTATTCGTAAAAATAAACAAATATTTTATTGAATCAGGGCAACATCCCATCTTGACACTTCTTCAAAGTACTATTGGATACGATTATGAGGAAAGGTGTAGTTAACACGACCGTTACCATTGGGATATGCTGGTGATAAGGACATTATTTGCATAAAATTACGAAATATTACTACAGCCTACTCAAGCGTTGAGAATTAATTAAAAAATGGACTTATTGGTAAACGAGAACAAAATCGAATAGTTTGTTTCGATGAGTGGAGTGGTGTATGATTTTATCTACCTCTGCACCGCTGTGAAGAAAACTAATAATGTCAGCTTGGAAATTATAAGAAGCGCATTTGATTATAAGCAGATGTAATCATAAGATTGTCGAGCGACTTCCAACAAAACACTCTTCCAATGAACATTTGACGTCGAGTGGATCATGAGCGGTATAAGCTGTATACAGACATCGCCGTGGTCAAGCGCATTAAAATATAGCTGCTATGGTGGCGAGTTATTATTGTGTGGATGAACTCAAACTCTCCAGCACGAATAGTGTTCGATAACGAACTTGAAGGGCGCTTAAAATTATGTTCTACGTGCGATAGGCGACAAGAATGTCTATCCTAGTCGTCATCTAATTAATTTGCTGTTGTATGAGTAAAAATGTCATAATTGAAATTATTTAATTATTTGTACGATTTTCTAAGACAAATAATTACGGTCGAAATGAGTACTGATATCACTATTTATCTTGTTGAAACTCGCCATAGTTTCGTTAAGAAATGACATTTTTGTGTGTCTCCTTCTATGTGATAGGTTTCCCCACTCTCGTAACATGTATGTCAGGAGTAAATTACACAGCTTTACTCATAGGGAGATTTCGTAATTATTTTATTGGAAATATTTGCAACTGTTAGGGTTGCAACCAATTCTGGGAACAAATAAATAACACTTTTCGGTTAAGTATTGTAATCGAGTACTATCTTGGAACCAAAGATAAACCAATAATGTGTGATATGTCACGTACGCTAAAGTTATATGCCCTCTCTCATGAAGTGGGCCAGTTAGCTTCATGCCTTAAGGCACAAATGTCATACAAATGACCGTAAACACGAAAAATGTCCTATCATAACTTTTGAATCCTCTGCCTGTATCTATAAAAAAAATTCCACGCTATAAGTTTCTCCTACGCTCTAGTTAAGTATTGCAACTGGACGAATTCACCATGCACGGAACGGGTACCCCCACGCAAAGTGGCGGATTTGGCCAAACTATATGTACATATAATTATACCTTCGTCTAAAGGAATGATGGTGCATATCATTTGATACGGCAAAAAATTTAACATATTGGTATACTCGTAGAAGGATGCGTTTAAAGGACAAAATATATCGTGTCTGGCAAATTTGATACGGTTTTCACCAGAAAATAAACAAGTAAATGGACTATATTTTTTAAGTGCTTCCTGTACCTACCATTGAAAGATTTTCTAAAGAAAGATTCTATTATTTCCTATAACTTCTAACTCATGCACCGCAGCAATCTAATTTTTTTAAGATTTCAGCAACCTACATTTTTGTCCATTGCTTTGATTTATGTCTGATAATACTCATAAAAATCGACCAAGTAACGATACCCCTCTTGCTAATGGCGGATTCAACCCATGTATTCTTAGCTTCATATCTTTCAAGGAGTTGTACTCAATTCATTCAAATTTGGCACATATCACGTAAACATTTAACAAACATTTTTGTGTTACAACGAGCTAAAAATTTAAAATATCGACCGAATAATCACGCCTTTATTTATTTATTTATTATTTCAGTATAATTTAGTGAACTTAGTTCTACGAATGAAAATGATCTGCACTGCCACGTTAATTAGTTTACTAAATATACGAATTTGTTGATTTGTCAAATGTTGATAAGAACATGGCAATTTCCGCATCATTTCTGGCGCAGCGCACAAATGGACCTTGTAAGACTGAAATATCTGTACGAATTTAGATTTTATAGGTTACATTGGTCTAAAATTAGGTGAGCCTTAACATTTTGTTCAGCGTAACATGTTAGTACGAAACTTAGTTGTATACTTCCCTAGCTCTTATTGTACCACTTTTAATCAGAGTATCCACTTCTAACCCACTGTAAGGAAATAATGAAGAAAAGTAAAGCAAATGTTAACGTTAATCAAAGAAGTGAACATACCGAACTTAAATGGTTCACCAATGCAGTAAGAATAAGCGTTTTATGTAAATAAATTCCATGCGAACACTTAATTTTAAACAAAAGCCTAACTCTGCTCCGAAGAGAGATGTCGACAAAACTTTTTGTGGTCGTGAGGCGGCGGATGCTGGAGGACTGGTTGGGAGATGACGACTGAACGTTTCTGAATACAACTTCAGTATAATTAAATTGATTAAAAAGAGCCTAAAACAATAACATCAGCGAAAGTTCTATAAAGTGGAAAAGCAAAAATATGTAAACGATTTTCGAGTACAAGCAGGAAAAATTTATTTTTTCAACAATAACAGCGACACCATCGCAAAGGTAGAACTAACTCATGAACCCACTCCTAGAAAATATGCTAGCATTTTCAAGTAAATAGGATTTAAGGCAATAAAAGAGCGCGCCGAGGCCAAAGGATTCAAGCTGAAAGTAGGAAGTTGCTCGGGGCGGTATTTGTTTGAATAAACATAACCAATGCTTGTGTTGTTGTTGTCTTTGCGGTTACGGTTTCCTTTGGCCTTCAAGTCTGTTAAAAAAGGATATCCCATCTTAAATTATAAGCCTGTATATGAGACACTCTTCCTCTCGCCATTTGGGCTTACTTTTGATGAATACAACATGACGGAGGCAGATAAACAAACTTTCAATGGTCCCGCCGCAAACAATATTGAAATTCTTACGAAACATTTGTCGTCATTTATTTTTTGTGTAATAGATAAATTGTTTGAATATTGTTCAGAAACATTCACAAAGAAGTATGATCTTATATTAATTTGCCCTGTGTGTAGTTCCTTATACCCTTTTCTATCGCCTACAGTTGTGAGGACATACATATATCATTTGAAGAGGGGAATATACACCCAGCTATTGAAAAAGTTGAAAAATCTTTTGATATCGTTTTTTACGCAAAGATAAACATTTAGAAGGAATTGCAGAACTGAAATGGCGCAACCAGCTTCGTTCAAGTGTGATATGATTACTTACTCCTCTCTTTTACTGAAATCTTAAAAAATGTGGAAACCATAAACTAATATTTGTGAAAGTACACAAATTAAATAGAATAAATTTGAAATCGATAATCTAATGGCAATTGCTGTGTAATAATCTACTAGCAAGACTGTAGCCAGGATGGCTACGACTGTTCACAATTTTTTTCAATAGCATAACTTGCGGAGAAAAATCTCTTAGTGATTACGATGCGATTCTAATGATCCATGTGATCCTGTGGTTCATACCCTCAAAAAAATTTCTGGTAGTGGGCAAAACTCTAATTAAGTTTCTGAAGGGAAATAGAGAAGTGCTAAAGAGGGTTTAACCCCCCAGAACTTTTTTGGCACCCTACAGGGGTTTCAGATAAGGCGAATTGAATGGATGTATCCCCCCAGCATGAATGGATGAATAAATTCAGGCCCCCTTCCAGGGAGAGTTTTGTCGCTAAGCTAATAGACGTCGCTCAAGACGATCTGCTGACGCTGAAATCACTAAATTAAAGTGAACATTCCCCTCGTTGGCGATAAAAAATCATTTCCCGAAATTTCTTTCTTTTTGTTCAAGGGGTAAACAAAAAAGAAAACGCTTGGCATAAACAATTGAAGTTAAAATCATTCCGCAAAACGAATTGCACAACTCTTCTGAAAAACAATGGAGTAACTATTTGTGCTTGTCTAAAAAATCGGAATAGAATTTCGTTTTAAAGGTAAGAACTTAAACACAAGCTCTAACTGTATATTTCTCTCTTATTCTTCCGTTCTGCCAATTTAAAAATTTGCAACTTTTACCCCTGCAAAACTCCCCATTATTTAGATAACATGTTATGAAAATCATATAACAAAAATACTCAGTACAGGACAGAGGTTCTTATTTATGTAACATCGGGAAAGCTTTAATTATTATTTTTTAGAATTTCCATAAAACTGCTGTTTGTGTGTGATCCAATTAGTTGACGGAAACCTTCACACGTTTCATGAAATCCCTGTTTGCGGAGAGAAAATTATTCGGGAAAGCAAACAACCAGTTTTATACGCTCAATATGAAAGCTTTTTTCCCGCCAATATTCAGCAATGTTCTTAAAAACTAAATTTAATTCAACGCATGGAAAAATTTAATATGTAGCGTTTATACATGAAATAACCTTTCGAATATTCTTTTTTTTCATAAATGAGCAGTTAACCCTATCCAGTCAATAAAATAAATTTAAATTCCCTTTTGATAACTAGAAATACTCATCTAAGCCTACTGAAAGATATACATTGTTGCTCGTAGAAAAAAAATACGGTTTCAGCTTAATTGTCTATTCACCCGTTTTCCTGTTAAAACGACAGTATTAAGTCATACTGCTCAAGATAGGTCTCTGAAATTTCGGAAGAAAATGTATCATATCCACAGACAGGCTGAGTTTAAAATTAGACAAAATCGGACCAGTAGGACAGAAGTTTGTTCATACCAGGAAGGTCTTAACCCATCTCTAGAACCGGAGTGATTTTTAAATTTTTTTCTAAACTTTCAACATTTAGTTTCTGGGTTTTAATAAAAAAAACTCCACTTAAAGCACAACAAAAAAGCATAACTTTCTGGGATCATCTGCATAGAAACTATAGAGATCTTTGCTGAATTGTCCTTGGCAAGGTAATCCATTTTCATTCGCAGTTTCATTATTAAACGCCTGATAGAAACTAAATTATACTGAATTTAGTGCAATTTAAATTGAAGAACGGAAGATTAACATAAACTAATTTGTATCGGAGGTACCAGGGAGACATTGGTTATTTGGTGACTTTTTCACTTTTTACACAATGTTATAACGCAATATACATATTTGACAAGAGTTTAAATAACTTCAGTCTACGAATTAGTGATTACATCGAAAAATTATACTTCGTGTCAACCTCTTAGAACTTAGCTGACCAAATCCATAATATATGCCAATTTGACTGAATTCAATAATTTTGTCTGTGACTGACTATTGAATTTCTCCTTAAGGAGGAATAATTGAGTTCTAGAAAAAAATCGGTCAATTGTGTGGGAAGTACCAAAAGGGGAGTGAAAATCTTCTCCGTGTTCATACTGAGATCATACTATGGCAACTTGTTAACGCGAACCAAATTTCAATTAATTTAGTGCACCTACATTAAAAACATGATTTTTTAAATTTATAGGGTAAATTTGTCGATTGCGTACTCGTATGTTCTACGAGAAGGAACATGTTTGATCGATCGATGTTTGCGAGAAATATTAAGCATTGCAAACCAACACAATAAAAGAAATTAAGTTACTTTAGGTTACGGAAAAGAAACTGACCTGTATGGGATGTGCCGGAAGTGTACCGGAAACATAGCCCATTCAGAATTTATGCCTACGATCTGGCAAAGTACTTATTTTAAAAATTTTAAAAATTTTCATAAAGATTTGCGACAGCTATCGTGTCTAATAGCCACCTAACCAGGCATAAGGACAGCGCCCAATCGAATTAAAAGTTGTGAAATGCATATATATATATATATATGTAAACTTAAATTAATGTATATTAATTGGCATTGTTCTTTTCCACATTTGGTAATTACTGTCCATTGCTTCCAGTTGACGAATACCTGGTAGATTATTAGATATATATTATTATTATGATTATTACTATTATGTATTATTACATACTTTTGGATATATACTGAAAACAGCAAATTTTTTAGAAGTGGGTTAAGTCTTATGCAGTCAAATTTTTTCCTGCTAATGAGGGTGGCGGCCCAATTGTACTACAATAAGAAATTCAAATAGCTTCTTTTAATCAATGTATTTCATTTATTTATTTTTTTTTTTTATTGTATAGAAAAATCACTTTTATTTTATACAACTAATTGGTTTAGAAGATGATGGACCGTAATTAGTTACCATGCTCATTCACTTATTTGCTACAACTGAACAGAAAATTATTCATTTCGGGATCGACTCAATTATTGTTTTAATGGACTGCTTCAATTCAGTCAAATTCATTGGTTATGTTTTGTGGACATAATCACATAATCGTTGAAGCTCCGCCATAACCGGTCAGATTATATGTGCAGTTGCTCCATCTTGCTGGAGCCAAATGCTGTTGAAACGAATACGTCTTTGGCGCAGATCTGGGTAAAACAAACTCCATCAACGTATCTAAATAACGGTCCCCATTGACCGTTACTGTTACACCGTAGCACGATTCTTTCGCCACCCTGTTCGTTCCAATATGAACATAATGTCTCGGCCAACACGTGGTTATGAAAAACGTAATATTAAAACGCAGCGATGTCACTTTTGTAGCCACTGTCTTTTGTGAATTGGATCCGGCGGAATAGTTAGATGAAGGCTACTGGTCGATGGCAATTTTCTTTGCAAATTCGATGTATTATTTAGAGTTATTGTTAACAAGCTCACTAATTTAACAAACAGGCGTAAGTAATCTTGAAAAGTTTGCCATCAAAAAATCATTTTCCTAATAACGCTAGGTAGAACTTATTGAATATAAGGCCTCGATTTGGAAAATGTTTTCCAAAACAACCTTAAGTCACATTTCTGTCTGAAAAATTCTCTTTTATGAAAATGTCATCTAAACACGCGATGAAAAGCATTTTGAAAGACGCTTTCCGAAATTATGTGCCTGTAAAGATGTTTCTCTTTATGGGACCGTGTAGGTGGCGAGAGAAAGGTAAGATTTAGTGGGGTCCAAAAATGGACCCCAGGAAAGAGTAACTGCGCCATATTTTACTGTTTTTCTTTGACAAAAGCAAAAACAAAAGCTAGCACAGTATTTATGATCATAAAACTGTGACAGCAGTTTGGTTTCGTTGATTCCGTTCTGATAATCTTGGCGCCAAAAATGCAACAAACCCTGGAAACCAAATAAAAAAATGTCAATAGAATAAAGGAAATCGTCAAGACCGTTCATAATGTAAGCAATGTTTCGATTGGCCAGATGCTAAACATTGCAAAAAACCGTTTGGAACCTCTTGAGTAAGGCTGGATACGAAAAGAAGCTCCATGTACCACCACATGGATCGAATTTTCATCTGCGCATCGCTGTTGGATGGCGACAAATCAACACATTTGTGAAGCGGATAGTGCCTAGTTATGGAAAGTGGGTCACCTACGACAACGTCAATCAAACGATGGCCAAGCCAGGATTGGTGGTCAGAAAGGGTTTTCTTCGTGTTTTTCAGGATTGATAGGGAGTCATATACTATGAGCTACTCCCCTATGACTAAATGCTTAATTCGATCCTGTACTATCAATAATTGGAATATTTAAAGGAAAAAAAAACTAGAAGTGGCAAAAAGCCAATAAATGTGTTTAAGTACAGCTTATATATATGGACTGTTTAACTGTATATTTTGTACTAGACAATACTAATTATTTAATTTCCTTAATACAGGGTGGCCCAGAATGAACGAAGTGGTGTGAATTCCTTATAACTTTTTTATTATAATTTTTTTTTTTCTTTTCTTTTTAGTATTTTGTAAAGAAGACTTGGAGAATTTATAATGGAGCAATACACAACTGAACAACGTGCCCAAATCGTTGAAATTTACTTTGTAAATCAACGGTCCATTGTGTTGACTCAGCGTGCATACCGTCGTCAATTTAATGTGCGGGTTGCACCCTCTCAGTCAACAATAAACCGTCTTGCTGCAAATTTTCGAGAACAAGGAGCAGTAAGGAACCTTCCTGATGCTGGCAGACGACGAACGGTGCACACGGATGACAATATTAAAGTGGTACAGGAGAGTATTCAGGAGGATCCACAAACATCAACCAGGAGACGTTCGACACAACTTGGCATCTCATACAAAATTCAAATTGTCCAAGAATTGAAACCGACAGATTACCAGCAACGACTTGACTATGCGATTTATTTCCAGCAAAAAGCACAAGCAATTTTAATTGGCCTCCGCATTCCCCGGACTTAACCGCTCCAGACTTTTTCCTTTGGGGTTATTTAAAAGGGAAGGTTTATGTTAATAAGCCCAGGACTATTGACGAATTAAAATCCAATATTCGAGACGAAATTAACAACATAACACCGGAAATTTTGCGAAAGGTCATGGAAAATGTGTTGGAAAGAGCACATTTGTGCGAAGCAGAAAATGGCCACCACTTGCGGGATATCATTTTTAATAACTAATCTAAAAATATTCCCCATAAATTTACTGTATTTAAAAAAAAAAAAAGTAAAAAAATATGTCTTAAATAAAAAGTTATAAGCAATTCACACCACTTCGGTCATTTTGGGCCACCCTGTATTAAATCGTATCAATATCATTTAATTAGTAACAAAAATGACATAAATGTGGGATCTTATTTGGGCTATATGTTTCAAGTTTATGCAGAGCTACGGAAAAATCGCAACATTTGGTAGCCATTACATTTCGTAGATACCAAAATAACATACGCAGAAATTAATTTTGTTTACTATTTTTTGGAAAATATTATTACAGCGCAATTTCAACTTCTACGCAAACAAGAGAACTATTTTCCAGTGAGACACGGATCATCTGGCGCCTACTATATAAATTGACCGATTTGTTGAAATTTAATCTGTTTACATTTTTGTCACTTGTACTGATTAGAAAATGAAAATGTCGAGCGGACTACCATGCTTTCTATTGTAACTTTCATGCAAATTAACCCATAGTTTCACGGTTTCGTATCTTTCATTCAACCGTACTAAATTCAGTATAATTCAGCACGCACCAAGCATGTACTCGTATTTAGTTCTGTGTATGTAAATTAACTTCTAAATTCTTCTATTTAAATCCAAAATATTGTAAACAACAACCATGAACTTAGTAAACAAGTTTTTCCCTTGTAATCTCAAATTTATTGGCTATAATAACTTATATATGTATCAATTCTCTTGCATTGCAATGCGTGGTAAATTTCAAAAGAATCGACTCTACATATTCCTAGATATGTCCTTTCATTCAAATGCAGTAGGCTCTATACAGTTCCGTTTACTTTAGTTCCGCGAATTAAAATGGGCCATCTTCTAGGTTCAATTCCCTCTACAAATTCTAAGCGGTAGATTTCGTTGATTTATAATTTTTTTTTATTTTGCGGAAGTTTCCCCGATTCGGGAAATTGCACTGTGTAAATACTACACACATCGCACAAGGAACCAAACAGATAGCATATTTGGGAAAGGCATTTAAATTTGAATATATATGTGTTACTTTATTCCAGAATATAATTAAATTTGCAATATATTTCAATACCGATAAGAAATATGTGGGAATATAGTGGAGAAATAGAAATAAAAATAAATAGAACATGGAAAACTTGGAACAAAAAATAATGACCTGTGAAATAAAACCGGACATGAAGAGGGTGCTCGGATTCATCTCCATTGTTAAAACTTTACTGTTTCATCAGAATGTGAAAAGATTTTCGTTTGCAAGAGCTTTTATATTTTATATGACAGCTCATAGTACCACCATTTTAGTGAGAACCATTAAAAAGAAGTGTTGAAAAAATACAAAATGGCAATATTATTTCTTAGAAACTTTGATGAAAACTTTCATTGTTTTAGAAAAATTCTACTTCCAATGCTTTCGTTCGCAGACAATTCATTCGAGCATCGTTTTGAACTTCCCATTCCTTATATTTCCGAGGAAATGAAAAAATTAGGCAGGTCATATGTATCGAAGTTGTCCTCCCACTCAAACCCACTCGCTCAAAACCTTCAGCATTTTCCCGGTCATATACGGCTAAAAAGAAAGGACACGCTAGACTTGGTCCGGTGATAAACAGATCTGTTCGCCAAAAACAAGATCCGGCAATGGCAGGATACTTTAGTTTAAGATAGGATTAAGATTTGAATACATATTGTAAATTTCGTAAGAAAGATCCAATAAAGAAAATGAATGAAAAAAAAAAAAAAATTGAAAGAAACTAATAATTTCATAATGTAGAGAATAAATAATACTCTTGTGATTTGTTTCTTTCCTCTATTATTATTTTATTGATAGCGAGTATACAATGCGCGCTTAACGTGTGCTTAGCTATATGATCAACAATAACTGACTTTGCATACTTAAAAGTC
>JAHXMU010000600.1:2487353-2558651 GCA_019455685.1 Philornis downsi | reverse complement strand
TCTTCATAAATTTATTTATAATTGCAAAAATGTTGATTTGGTAGAGAAACAGTATATGAATGGATTAAAGGAAATGTAATTCTTAATTTTTCTCAATAAGTTTCAGCAAAATCGAACTAGTCGTTCACGAGTTATGTCAAACTACGTTTTTGCCAAAGTTTTACAACTAAGCGAAAAAACATCAAGATAACATCAAGATAAGATAATGTAAAAGGTCATAAAAAAACTGACACATACGAACGCGAAACTCTTTGAGGATTTTACTATACTGACCTAGTACCATCACCCTGACTTGGAATTTCTCACCCCCCAGATTGGCTGTTGTACTGTGTTATCAGAAATATCGTTTCGGAAGAATAATTGCTTGAAAATATGGCATTACAATGGTATCATTCACAGTGACTATTTTCGTTATGTAAAATCTAAAAAAAAAAATCTAAAAAAAAATCATGTTTCATCAATGTTAAGGTTTATTAAGTAATAAAATAAAAACAAATGTCATGTTATCGGCTAAAAAAAGTATAGTTTGTCTAAATAGCATGTCATACATCTAATGTCATCACGTCCATAGACGTTTATCCGTGATCACTTTCCAATAAATCAGTAACAGTTAGTCTGTTTTCACTCTTATTGTTTCCAAGGAAACTGTTTACGATATTCTTGAAAGATGTCCAGGCTTTCTGCAATAAACATTATGAAAAATTGTCATCATTCAATAGCTTCCTGATCTGAGGGCAAACAAATATGCCTCCTTTAATTTTAGCATATGAAATTTTAGGAAAAATCGCTAACAAATATTTAAATGCTGCACCATTTTTGACCAGAACCGTGACAAATTTCTTAGAAAGACAACATTATATGTGCAGTGGCGGAAGAAGAACGTTATTTGGATCAATTGATAGTTTATTTTCACGGTGAATACTCAGTTCTTCTTGGCCACTCTGTTCTGATGTAATGATGCCATGTAGCGCGGCTATCCGATAGGCAAAGGAAACAACAATATTTTGTGAAACCTCCTTGCATACCAGTCAATAAACTAATGACCTGAAACAGATTAATTTACAGTTATTTACGATGGTCTATACTATGTATATATTTGGGGGTTACTTGACTCTCTCCAAAGTACTGGTATTGAAAAACGAAATAGATCTTCTTGACATTGGCCACTTGTATAAAACAACTCTACAACTATTGCAAAACACTGTCGGTGTCCACGGTTTGTTTGTTTATTTTTGACAGCAAAACCAAAATAATGTAAATATGCGTATTTTAATGGTTCTAATATTTCATATCTTTTCCCGCAACCAAATATTCACCATACAAACAGCAAAAATGGCTGGAATCAGTAACACACGACCTCCCTGACATGCTTAAACGCTATTGTTATGAAGATTTAGAATGAATGTTGGCTTCTGTCAAATTAATAATTGTGAAATTGTAGTGTCAGTATTGACTGTTTTACAGTATTGCCTGCATGCCAGATTCGAATTCAGCGCACCCAGTTTAGTTAAAAAAAACATGTTTTGTTTTTACAGTCAATTTTTTCCAAATTTGTAGATCAGTGTAATTGTTAATGAGGGGAAAATGAGAATATATTGCTAGAAAAAGTCGGGGGCCATTCTTTATCTCTATGTTAGGTTTTATTCGGCCTATAACTGGCGATGGAGAAATCAGCTCGTTTTTATGCTGAATGGGCAGATGTTATAATATGGATAAAAATATCAAGGAAAGATTTTGTTTTGAGTTATTTATTGCAAAGAAGCTCGTGTGCCGAATCCACAAAAACTCGCAAATAAGTGATATTCGGAAACGGTCGAGATATAGTGGATGATTTGCCTCGTTTTGGTCGGCCATGAGCGCCTTCAACCATAGTTATCGATAAAATTTCCCCTCACTTTTGGCTGGTGACAAAAATTCGTAATTTTCTGTGCTTCCCGAATCAATTTCGAATATCTCGCAATTTTTTTGAAAACTTAGTTGCACTGAAAACATGCCAGAAGTGCAAATTCCGACACAAATTTTCAAAAAGCATTGCATGGATTTGCTAGTATGGCATGCAAACCAGAGAAAAGCTTCGCTTTCCAACTGAACTGAAATCATAGGCGCAGCTAGGGTGTGCTAGCACACTCATGGTTTTCGGATTAGATGCATTGAAAGAATTTCATAATTCTGGGGGCGCTATAGACACCTTCATAAAGAATTTATTGCTTCGCCAATGGCCGAAATTCAAAAAAAAAAAAAAAAAAAGAAACAAGTCAAAGCTGATCAGAAGCCATGATAATGTTGATTTAATCATCAACATGCTGTTCTCTTATAATTCTTGTCATTAGGTCAGACGATAGATAAAGAACGAATAATAAATGTTTTGACAGAATTTAAATCCAAGGTACAACTTTCACTGAAAATTGACAAAGGGCTTGAAAAAAATATACAACTTTACTGCTTAGAAACGCACATTTAATGGAGGGGGCGGGGGTAAACTTATTTACTTTCCTGTTTACTATGAAGCTGTAAAGTGAATCAGATAGCTCATTTAATGGGTGATTTCACGGTGATTTAAATGTTGTGATAACTGTGGCCCAAATAGAGAGCTCCTGGCTATGTAAGCGTGCAGGTTGTGTTGAAGTCTTGTCAAGGCTTTTATTGTAAGCGTGATTTATGTTCGAAAAGTTCCACTCGAATGCACCATTTTAGGAACGTCTTTTGGTAAGGGAAAGGGCAAACTGTAGTGGTTGTTCTCATTTATTTTGTAAGTGAGAAAATGGATCACTGCTACCAATTAAAAACAATGTTTGCTACGATATCTCTCAAACAAATGGGCACTTTTCATATTGGAATTGCATAATTTCATAATTAATACATTGTTGAGGTTGGGTAAAAAAAAGGATTACCGAAAATAAGTACTGTTGTAGAATTCCATGTTTCGAATTATCGAATTTACCAGGCATTACAACTCAACAGAATTGACAAAATGTTAAATAACTGCAGTCTACAAATTAAATTCTGATAATTCGAACAATTTATATGTGAGGTATCAGTAGGTAGGTGTGCGACAACACACTCTATTTTCTTTCTGAGAACTTAGTTTTGCAAAATCTTGATAGATGCCAAATTTGATTAAATTCAGTGCAATTGCTAGCAAGATATAAAGTTAACAATACATGGGTTAAATTGGGTATTTATATGGGAGGTGCCAGAAGAGGCGTGGTTATTAGCCCGACTTCTTCCAAGTTTTGGATGGAATAATATCTTTATATATATAAAAATAGTGTGAAAAATGTATAGTGATTCATCAATTGAGAACGGCTCGACCGATGTTGCTCAATTTTTTTCAGTTGTTCGTATTTGACTCGAGAAGGTTTTTACGAAAGAAAATTTTGGGAAAACCTCCGGAAAAGTCGGAAAATTGGAAAAATCGAAAATTGATTTTTTGTATGGAATTTTGTGTGCAATTGTTCCGGAATGACTTTTCGAGTGGAAAAATAGAAAATTCTTAGTGGAAAACTCGGAAAATTCCGGAAAAACGTGAAAAATTGTAATTTTTTTCGACGAAATTTTGCATTTCACCGCATCATTCGAAGATTTTGGACGACGTAAAGCTTGAAAGTTCGTTGTCAAGCTTGGAAAATTTCGGATAATTGTGATAAAATAGGTTTTCCGTGACGAGATAAATAACAGATGGCGCTGTGGTGCGAAGAATTCTGAAAACAGCAGAATTACAAAGCAGAATTATTAAACAAACTATAACAGAAACCTATGAAATTTAAAAAATTATATCTTCTTCTATTCTATGATATCTGTATGTATAAAAATGATGTAAAAAATTTTTAGTAACTCATAGTATAGTAAATCGAAAATTCATTTTTTGTATGGAAATTTGTGTGCAATTGTTCCGGAATGGCTTCTCAAATAGAAAAATATAAAACTCTTAGTGAAAAACTCGGAAAATTCCGGAAAAACGTGAAAAATTTTATTTTTTTTCGACGAAATTTTGCATTTTATCGCATGATTAGATGATTTTGGACGATGTAAGGCTGGAAAGATCGTTGTCAAGCTTGGAAAATTTCAGACAATTATGATATTCATTGTGATAAAATACGTTTTTCGTGAATTTTGGGTGGATAAGTCAACAAGACAAATAACAGATGGCGCTGTGCTGCGTTCAATGCCACAACCCCGTAGATGGCGTTATACGTTGACTTAGGCTGAGCGCAATTTGACAGTTGCACTTTTCGCATTGTCATTTTCTATTAAACAAATGTGCTATTTTTCTTGCTGCAATTGATTCGAGTTTTGCGTTTTATTTCACTGATTTCGGATACTCATATATCGTATACCACATCCGTAAATTTCTTCTTAATAGGATTAGTCAAAAACGGCTTAATTCCATTTTAGGGAGAATTATTTGCTTGACTAATGTCACCTATTAGACGATTAAACCTTGGACGTCGTGCAATAATTAGTCGGAATGTCCATGATAATCAAACGCAAGAGAAACGCGCAGAACAAAATGAATGGAGACGTGCCCGTATTGCACAAGTTCGCGCTGCACAATCACCACCTCAATGTGATTCAAGCGGCGATCATCAAGAGCAAATTCAAAGGAGAGGAAGTCTTATCCCACGAATTCCGATAATTTCAACTGATCTTCCATTCCAATTCAAGGGGATTCAGTTCCCCGTTCGATTGGTTTTGCGATGACAATCAATAAATCTCAAGGGCAATCGTTGGAAGTCTGAGGGACTAATCCCGAATTTCCCTGTTATTCGCAGGGTCAGCTGTACGTTGTCTTTTCGCGTGTTGAGAAACCGTCTTCGTTGTTTGTTTTTGCACCGGAAAACAAATCAAAAAACTTTGTTCATCATATCGCTCTTTACTGATTTCGATTTCATTTAATTAAATCGCATTGAAATTTGAACTATCTGTGTTTTATTATTATTTGGGAGTTTATCTGAAGCCGTTAAACTGTGGCGAGTCGAAGTTCGCCGGGTCCGCTAGTTCAGTATAAATAATAATAACATAAGACCCACTACTGTGACCACTGGGTGGGGCACATCAGAGAGAACTTAGGAGTACTTTGGCTAGCGATCAAAGTATACCGCATTTGACTAAATTTAGTGCAACCATATGGAATATATGAACACGGGGCTAAATTGACCTAATCGGTCTTTCATACAGGGATAGACCATCGAAGTATTACCAACTTCATACTGTTGTGGCAACCAAAAAATTGGTGACAGTGCGGCCATTTTTGACAGACGTTAGTCTGCTATGTTTATAATTGTGATAATTGTTTATTATTGTTACCGAAATGGAATTCTGATAGACATCGGTCAATCTACTTAAAGAGTCATGAAACACATTTGGTCAAAACACCTTAGATGACTCTTTTTGGGTTTTAAATTTTTGCCGTGTCAAATGAAATAAATATTCATTCCTTCCGGAAAATGTTAGAGCGAAAGAAGATTCCAGAAAACTTGCGTTTTATCGCTTTATAATGTTCACTTATTTCCACCATCCGTTTTGCTAACAAAATACTGATGTTTAATGACTTCTAATTAGTACTGATAGTTATTGCTTACTTGTTCTGACAACATGCTGATCACTATGTTGCCGCAGTGTTTAATTTTTTAATTGCATTCTGAGGGAATAATGACAAAATTGTAAATGAGATGTTCTCATTCCCAATATCCCTTTTAGATGGTAAATAATAAAATTCTAATTTATTTGAAAAATTAAAATTGTGCTCTTCGTTGAGAATATTTTTAAATGGGGATGATGTTCGATGAAGTAAAAACAGATAAGGGCGCTGAAGATGGTATTATGGCGAATAACGAAATAACTATCCTTCCAGCCAACTGTGTCAATATGATCAGTTAACCAAATTTTTGGATAATATTATATTTCTAATAAAAAGACGATCTCATAATAATATTATTATATTAAAAATCAAAAATAAATTCAAAAATGAAAAATGAAAATTTTTAACAAACCGCCGGTTTTTTTGGGTAAAGAAACCGAAGAAGTCTTCGAAAACTGAGTTCTAAAAGCCTTCTGATATCTGTAAAGTATTATTTTGGTGATGCCGAAATACAAAATACATAGATTCGTGTGTTGTCAAACACGAGTAACTCATCTGTCGTATTATAGTTCGTCCAACAAATCTGCAAACATATTCGTATATGAACACGACAATGTAAATAAATTTCTTTTGTTACATTCCATTTTTCAGTTCCAATAGCAAAGTTAAAGAAAACGCACATAAAGCTATGATTTCGATAAAACTTTTATTTCATTATAATGCTTTGGCCTTTCCATTATGTACGAAATACAATGTCATTTAAATGACCGCCTCTGGATTGTTTGCAACTGTGGATCATTTTGAGGTGGGTTTCGACCACTTTTTCCCACATTTCGGGCAGTATTTGGGCAATAACTTAACGAATGTTGGTTTTTAATTTTCCCAACATTTGGGGATTGTCCGCGTAAACATAATTAGCCTGAGAACGCCGTGCAATCCACTAATTCAGATTCACCAACAGAAGCGATATTTTTGGCTGTGCGCACACTGCGATGATGCACTCTATCTGTAACGCTTCCTCATATGTAATCTTGTCTATTCCTTGCACAGTAGGTCAATTATGATGACCATAATCACTGCGTAATGCACGAAAGTACACACGTTTGAATCACCTTTGTAGTAAGTTTTAACTATTTAACTATTGGTTGTAGCAAAGACTACATCAACCGTGCTATATATAGATAGAAGTAGCAACAAATTCCGTTCCACGTATCGCTTGCACGAGGCCAAGTAGAAATTCGTACGTTCAGTGAAAATGTGGACAAGTTTCTCTAAATCCCATGCACGCGACGAAGGAGAGACTCATTCAGCGAAATTATGGCTTATCACAATATATTATATTTCGGCTTTGCCCAGTTTCCAATAAACTAAAAACGCCCATATTAGACTGAATTAAACAGAGGTAAGCAACCGAGTTGTTACCGACTTCACCCTGCTGTGGCTACTAAACGACTAATGGCAGTGCACATTTATTTTTGACACACTTTTTGACAAGTCAGTTGATGTGTTGTTTACAAGCTTACAAAAATATATCGTTTTATGTCGCAGCTAACAGAAATATTATCAAAATGTAGTTCGAACGCAATCAGTGTTACTGCCTTGTATTTGGCAGGAAAATCGTAACAAGCCATTGTTAATGAGCTACGACATATACGTGTGAACAAAATGTTTGTGTATTGGCTCGGTAAATGTTACAATAACACCGGTAGCATCAAAAAACGCCGTGGAGATGGACATCCAAAAATAACAATAACGCGTGGAATGGTGCTAAAGGTAAAGAACAAAATTCAACGTAATCCATAACAAAGTATAGTTCAGTTGATAACAAATTTCACTTCGTCTCCTCGGAGCATGAGGCGCATATCAAAAAACTCTGAATTTAAAAAAACCTTTATGAAATGTGCTAGAAATACTGTGAGCACACCAAAGTATTCGTTATGACCGTATCTATCTAATGTCGCAATAAACATTTATTTCTTTATTTTTACAATGATAAGTTATTAATAAAAAATATTTTAATAAAAAATATATTAAAAAACATATATTCCCTCGAAAATATATATATATTTCCGATTTGTAGTTTATCTATCCAAACATAAGAGATTTAAGAGGAAAACTCAGCATAGCTTGCCGATAGAGGTTTATTATACTCACATCAATTCGAAACGAATAAAATATGCGATTCGACCGGCGATAGATTTTTGGGAAATCAATGAAAATTGATACCCATATTTCGAATAATCAACTAGAAATAGTTAACTGTAAATCAATTCAACAAAGTTTTATCCTCATTTGGTTCAACAAACATATATTGACTATGTGGGGTTGTTCCTCAGATGGATGGATTCTGCAGCGGTTAAAATACAATGCAAGTGCTAGAGCACATACGTGATTTTCTATCACTCGCATAGTCATTAAACAACACCAGAAATTATCCCAAATACGTCAAATAGAAATAATTTGGGTCTCTGCGTCCTATCTGTGCCAAGCTACACCCTAAGCATAGAAGACAAGCTCCCCGCACGGCACATTGTACAGGGCGTAAAAACCTCTGTGTTGGAATTTCTCAAAATACCCTAAATAAACCATTTACCAATTATCAGTATGAAAATTTTCATAACTCGAACTATGCAATTCAACTTATTTATCCTAATATGCTTTAAGAATCACCGAATCAGCGAAATATTAAAAATTAATTTTCTGTAGCACAGTGTAAATGTGAGTAAAATCATTATCATAGTTTTTTTTTCATTTATACTATCATTGCACAAATATTAAAATAATAAATAGTTGCATAGTTTAAGATTTTACATTAAGTATTGCAGCAAAAATATCGTTTATAGCAATAAATTTTTACATTTAAAATGAACTCCAATATAAGGTAAAAAGATTGGAGAACTAATAATTTTTATGAGGAATTTTATACTAATTAATTTTAATAACTTCGTTATCGAAGTTGTAAAATGTAGTTAGTTACACAAATTTCTTATTATTTCGTAGTTTTAAGATCTATCTTCGAATCTTTGTTGTAGTTCAAGATAAACTGCAATAAGTGGTTTGCGGTTGTAATTTTCGTGCAAGCGATTAGTACTGTAACGACGATTTAAATTGTAAAATATTTTTAAGTTCTTATTCTGTATAATTTGTAATTTTTTAAGATTTGTTTTGGCATTTATTGGGAACCAGACCCGACAACCATACGTCATAATAGGGCGGATGCACATTTATAAATGAGTATTTTGCTTTTTAAATTCAATGGAGATTTTTTACTAAGTAATGGGTAAAGAGATTTCCCACATTTTAATGCTTTGTCTCGTGTATTCGTAATATTACTAGAGAAGTTCAACTTCTTATCAAATATAACACCAAGATATTTTATTGATTCTTGCACTGCAAGAACTGATCCCTGTATTTCAAAAGTTTCCGTAGGTATTCGTGATTTAGTGATTGGTGATTTATTAAACGGGAATGTAATAGATTGTGTTTTATTATGGTTGATTTTTATCTTCCATTTTTCAAAGTACTTTTGAGATATTAGCAAAGCTTTTTCCATACTCTTTATAATAGCATTTGAGACCTTTCCGGTACTGCATAAAAAGCGGCATCCTGATTAGTTGGCATTTTAAAATCCGAAATGTTTTTGAATATAAAGTGAGCGATAGAACTGAACCTTGTGGAACACCAGCTGGTATGTTTCTTAATGTACATTCTATATTTTGGGGAAGTAACCGTTGATTAGGCACCAATTAAAAACAATAGTCAGAACGTTGAAGAAGACATTAGACATTTGCTTTACCAACACTGATTTTATCCCATCCTTAGCAGGTGATTTGTTGTTCTTCAGTTTCTTTCTGTAATATCTCACTTCTTCCAGTGTTGTAGTATCAGCTGTATCGCTCGAGATAATCTGGGAGTCTAACCAAGAGACATAATTCGTCACATTCCGATCAGCTGATGAGCTAATTGTTTGTATTGTGCGGTGAGAGTTTTCAAATACATCAGCTACATCATTGGCTATACTCTCACTGTTTTGCGTATCTACACCATCAACAGTCATAACATTAATAGCTGTCTTCTTGCCTCTCATTGTTTTTAATAATTTAAGGAATTTTTTGCTGCCATATGAAAGTTTTTGTAAAAACTTGATCCAGTTTGTATTTATATACGCAGATATGTGAAAATCAATCAACCTCGTGAGCAAATTTAACTTGCTTTTCAGAATCGGTTTTTGAGCGGGAGAGGCTCGTTGAAATTTTCGGGTGCATCTATTCTTTTGGCCAATTAGATACAGACTTAATTGGGAAAGTCTTCGCTGCTACGGTTGTCGTTGTCTTCTCGGAATTTTTCTATCTGCTTCTTGAAGGGTATTTGTGATTTTTAACAGAATTTGTTCAATACTAGAGGCAGTTGTTTCTGTAGATTAAAGGTATCGGATTTGATCATCAACTAGTTGTATAATTGAAGTCCAATTAGCTTCATGGTATGATGGTGCCATAAATGTCTTGTCGATGACGGAGCCAAATACTTCGCAGGTGATTGGTACATGTTCTGAACATAAAAGACCCGGGTGAGCTTCAATAGCCGATATATTAAGACAAGAGTTAGTGAAAAGAATATCCACAACAGAGGGCAGAGTTTGTTTTACGCCTTATCCAAAACGGGTAAATGCAGTTGGAGCATAAATATAATAATTATTTTGTAATGGTATTATATAATGGTATTATGGTGGTAATGGTTGTACAGAGAATTACCGGCAGAATTGTTTTTATGGCAGTTCTAGTTGGTGTGATGGGCATTCAAATCGGCAAAAGTAAAAAATTCATTTGCAGTTGTGGTGCTTTTATTGAGGTCTTCGGTGAAATTTGCAGTGTATTTAGGGTTAATGCAGAAATTAGTCTAATTTGTTCTCCATTTATTTCAACTGAGATTGCAAATATTTCCATTAATGTTGTTCCCGTGTTTGGCATATAGCTGTGCGGAATAGGCTCTTTAATTGCTATTAGTACGCCCCCTCCATGTGTATTTCTGTCATTTTTGTAGACCTTAAAGTTCAGTAGTTGAAATTTATGGTGAGTCTTTAAAAAAATTTCATTAATTAGTACTATATTAATTCTTTGTCGTGAAGAACTTTCTCAAGTTGTGCAATTGCTGAGTGATTTGTAATGCCTTGGGAGTTCCAACGCAAAACGTGAAAACTATAGATTCTATTTAGTCTATATGACATGTTTGAGCATCATTCCTAAAACTCGCATTTTGGCAAATTTATTTCTGCATTTTTGTAATGCATCAAGAGCTTCAAAATATATTTCCAAAATTTTTTCGTTGGAGATATAATTTTCATCATTGTTTTTTTGTTTATCAAAATTAATTTGTGTTAAATGTCGTTCCTTTTCATTTGTGCTTTGTCTTCTAGGCCAAGTTACATTTGGAACTTGATCATTTACACCAAATGTTTGTGGAAAATCAGATTCTAACATAGAAAAGTCCGTTCTGATATCGAGCTTTGTAAATCTTGTTTTTATTACTTGTAAGCTTCTGGCGGATGTCTAAATACTCACGTCTAGAGAGGCATTTAGGGTCATCGGCTCGATGGTTAGAATTTTTCAAATTTTTGTTCTGACAATTAAAACATTTGTTGACAAATGGGCCATTATAAGCAGTTTTGTTAAGTTGACATGTAGAATAATCAAGTGGTCCGCCACATCCAAGACATACTGTTTTCCTATAACAGTTTGAAGATCCGTGTCGAAATATTGCACATTTGGAACATTGTGTTGGACCCTTAGAACGCTTTAAATGCTTTCGCCAGTGGACGACAATCCTGCAGAAGTATTTAATTCTTGTCGCTTCCTTTTTTGTCACTTGGTTAAATTCTATTGCGTCAGGGTTAGATCTGGCTGTTTTATTTATGTTACGTTGATGTGCTCAATGTTGTGTAGCTATTCTTGAATTCTTCGAAAATAGTTGTAGTACTTACTTGGGGAAGACCGAAAAGGATTAGTTTAGATCTCTTCTGATCTTTCACTGGACGTGTGTGAAATTTCGTATCATTTTGCTTGAGTTTTCCAATCATTCCCTCAAAGTCTGTAAGAGTGTTCGGCATTACCTTTGTTCCAACGGATATTCTTTTATATTTTCTATTTGCATCTAAGAGTTTGATAACAGATGAAAAAGCTGTGGCTGCAATCAACTACAATTGGTGGAACTTTTGCAACGAAATCAGTAACCTTAAAAAAAATAAACAAATTAGTGAATTATATTTTTATATAATTTTCTTACTGTCAGCTGATAGCTATCAGATAAGTTTTGGAGATAAAAAAACGCGTTCGAATGCTCAGAAAGTCAAACAAAGACGTATTATCATAGTTATTTCTTTCTGGTTACTTTTAATACAATACGAGTTAATTTGAAGTAAATTTAGAATCATTGGCATACCTTTATTTATAGCCACGAGAAATAAAAGGCTTCAAATAATTTTAATATTTTGACAGTAAAAGTCGTTTTGATTTGAATACATTCTGAATAAGTATTATTGAAGAATAGGTAAAATGGAAACAAAATATATGTATAATAAATATCAAAAATAATTTTTTTATTCAGAGGATATAAAATCAAAAACAATAATTATTTTCGGAGCGATATAATAAAAATCACAAATCCTTAATAAAAGACTTTCTTCAATAAACTACAACTACAGCGTTTTTTACAAGCAAAAGTTCCAAACTTCACTTCTTCACTACAATGACCGCCATATTTCCCTGACTTAAGTTCAAAGGATTTTATATACGGTCCATTCTGGAGGCCAAATAAATACCGTTCTTCATGAAATTGTTTCTTACTGAACAGTCTGTAAACACTTTTGAATACAAAATATCCATAAATGTGCCAAATGCCGAATCTCTTCGCCTCCCATCTATCGTTCAACAAACATGCGGACGGATATACAGCCTGATATGCTTACTTTATATTTATATACTTTATGCGCCCTAAACATTTCAACTACGTTGTAAAACTTCCGAAATTGATATTGCTTCTATCAATTTTGTTTTGCAATTTAAATGTGGCCTATGGAGAACCAAATATGTCCCCCCATTTATAACGTAAATGGCGTAAAGTATAAATTGCTAACAGATTAACCGACCGTATCGCGATGGTAGTATGCGTGATCGAGGGTTCAATCCCGCATAGACCCACCTATCAATATTTGAACGGCGGTCACCTCAATGTGTCTGATAAACACTTCGATTGGTCGAGTCATCGGGAAATCTAGTAAATGCCTCTCAAAACTGTGGCGTTCAGAATTATCGTTACACTTAAGATCTCCTTGAGTGGGTCAAAAAAAATAGAGCGCCCGTATACTCACTAAAACTGAGAAGATCTCCCATGAGTTAGACATGGGATGCAAGGGAATTTGTTTTAACAGATTGATATAACATAATTTTTAGGGCCGTTAGTTATTTGAAATTTGAATCGTTCATTCAACAAAAAATAAAGAGAAAATATTGAAGTAACTTTCACAAATTGTTTAATCAGCCGCTGTCTCATCATCTCCATTTATTGGTTTGCTCAAGTTTTGTGAAAAAAAAATGTTCTGACCATGAGCCTGTGAAACTGTGAGCTAACAATTTTATACATTAAAGTATAGGGTTATCCATACATAAAGCTATGATTTCGATGAAACTTTCATTTCATTATAATGAAACTTTCATTTCATTGCCGTTATGTACGAAATACAATGATATTTAAATGACCGCCTTTGGATTGGATGCAAGACCATAATGCGCAACAAACAGTCATTTTTCCCAGATGCAATGACTTTTGTTGACGTAACCACCGAGTGAAAAATAAAATGAAATTTTGTTCGATTGTTTTAACTATTTTTACTCGTTCTTCGTTTGTTAAACTATCCATATTCGTAAATGACAGGTATTTGACAGCTGACAGCTTTCCCAGACCGGCGGTTTTGAAACCATTAAATGGATAACCCTGTATTTCGGAATTGATAAATACATTATATGTATTCATGCGTTTGAATAATTTTAACAATAATATGATTTAAGGATTTGTTTATGGTCCTGTGTGCATGTGTGTCAGAGTTTATGGGGTTACTGCTCCACATTCTGTGGGCCACCAATAACGTTTAACCTTTTCTGCTTCGGATCTGCAATGCCCGAGCCATGCGGATCTACATGTTGGACCTAAACGTCGTACAATATGTTGAGCTGTTAAATCCATGAAAATTTTTCTGGGGTTTTTTTATTAAAAATGTTTAATTTATGAGTTTTCCTTTGTTTTTAATTCTTTGTTGGGGAAAAAACTCATCTCTTCTTCGGGCGAGGACATATATAGCATACTTGCTTTCGTGTATGTTCTGGCAAATGTGTTGTTATTATTCTTTTTCTGTTTGTGTGTGTTTGCGGTGTTGTTGGCAGGAAACCCTTTTTCATATCCTTTAAATATCCCATTTGAATATAATAGTATAATTTTCGTTATGTTCTCTTTGTGATTTTTTTTTTTTGGGTTTCCGACAGCTTTATGAGTTTCAATGTTGGTTTTCTTATAAATTTATTTCTTTGAAATCAAATTTGAGCATATGCGTGAACCGGTTACATTTAGTTTTATGTGAATACACATCAAAGGATTGACCTCTCAAAGACTGCTTCCTTTTTCCACAAGAATAGATTTTTTAAAAAACGAATGATAATATGACAGATATTTCAAAAGTAGAAAAATATAATAATAATAATAGTAAAATTAGCAAATGAATAATTAGCAGCCGACAATTAAAACATATAAACGACAATATTGCTGATATACTTAAATACAAATTAGGATCAATTGATTCACGTAAAAGTAAGTCAGTCCTTTCAGCCTGCGGGAACTGGTGGTGCAGAATAAGCAATTCTGTTTTATAGGATGAGAAGATGTTCGATGGCTATGGAAAAGTGTATCCAGGGACTCATATCAAAAAATGTACCAAAAGACACTTAGTTGCAGAAAAGTTTACCCAAGGACACTTTTCCTATAGAGAAGTGTACCCAAGGACATCTTTCTCATAGAAAAGTGTGCCAAGGAAGCTGCATTCGGGAATATTTTTCTTATAGAAACGAGCTTGTAGGGAGATTTTTCTGCAGAAAAGTGTGCCGTTTTCTACAAAATTGTCTGTATATGCAGAAAAGTATACCCAGGGACGCTTTTCCTATAGAAAAGTGTACCCAGTGATGGTTTTCCTATAGAAAAATATAGCAATTTCATATATAAAAGTGTGCCTAGGAAGCTGCATTCGGAAGGAAGATAGGAAGATTTAGAGAATGTTTATTTATTTTATATAAAGGATTTAAATCACCATACTTACCTTGGACAGCAAACGAAAATTCCTAACAATTGTTATGTTATTGCATGCATAATACTTTTTGACATTTTATTCGCAACTCACAGTTCATATGTTTCAATTGTACCTTTTTTATTTCAGATTTTATTTTATTTTATATATTTATTGAATCAATTTCTAGGAAATATATGGCGGTTGACTTAGGACATTTGAATCACAAATAAGTAAAGTTTACTTTCAAGCAAATAATTTTTGAAATGTGATGTAAAATATACCGAGGACAAAATATGCGTTGTCCTTACGAGGGCATTCCAGAAATAAATGGCAAAAATTTTCTTCATTTTTCAACATAATCTCTTTCTATCTCTATACACATTTTCCAGCGTTGTTCTACACCATGTTGTAGCCTATACCATGTTTCTAATAAAATCGGTCAAAAAAATAACCATCAACCGCATACTCCATCTCTTCATTCGAACTTTAAATTATTAATTTTGACCATCGCGATAGTGGATATGTGAGCTTTAGCATTATCTTGATAAAACTACACTTTTTTTCGCCAAATACGACCCTTTTTTCCATAATTTCATCTCTTAAACGCTGCAGTAAATTTGCATAATATTCGCCGTTGATGATTTTTTTTTCTGAAGATAATCAATGAAAATAATCTCACGCGCATTCCAAAAAACAGACACCAAGACCTTGCCTGCTGATGGAACCGTCTTCGCTTTTTGGACACGATTTTATCATTCTAGTCCACTGTTTTATCGGTTTTATTGAGGTAAAATAAAGGCAAGCACTCTACTGAAACATTTTCACGACACTGTTTTTGCTCTACTGAAAAAAAGCGCGGCATCCATCTTACGTACAGCTTTCTCGTCGTCAAAAATTCGTCCAATGTGCGACGTATAGAACGTATAGAAGAAATGACTATCATTTCAGCTAGCTCACGCACCTTCAGCTGACGATCATCCAACACCATTTTGTGGATTTTCTTAACCGTGTCTGGCGTACGGCCTCGTTTAAACTCTGCTATCCAATATTTTACAGTCGTAACCGAAGGAGCAGGCTCCTCTAGAGTAGAATCTAGCACGCCTTTAATATTGGTTGGACTAAGACCTTACAAATGGAATCATTGAGTTATATAACGGTGATAAATTTTTTCCATGTTTAGAAATTCACTGACATCGCTCACTTTTGATGGCTGAAAAAAAATACTGTACAACTTGGCGCCTTGAAACTTAAAACATATGTTTCATTAGGTTGCCATTTTTCACCAAAATAATTTTTATTTCAACTACTGGCACCGTCTATACGCCCGGTCTAGTTTTGGGGCCGCCCTCATAATTCTACACAAAAATTAACATTAATTGCTTTTATATGTAGATGCCGAATAGTTCATATGAACTAAAACCAAACTTAATGCAAATGCAGTTCATATTAAAATAATATGTGTATTAACAAAGCAAACAAATTGACAACCAATGGTTCTAACATCTGGCATGTTCAACCATGTGTGTAATACATTCGTGCATTAATTTCCATGGCATGTGAACTAAATTGTAGCATAATCGTGACCTCAACTCAAAGATTTGAACTGACTTATCTCAACTTATCGTCTTTTTTTCACCACATTTTTGTCATACATTGTTCCAGAGTGAACTGTATTTTTTCCTTGAAATAATGATATTTCTCCTCAATATTAATCAGATTTTATTCGCTCATAACAAATTTGTTTGAGGAAACTCAGTTTCCAACTTAGAGATCATGTAACTTAGACTTTTTATACTTCATTTGGATAAAATTTACGTAAATTAACTTCTTATCATTTTAAGTAAAAGTTAACTAATTCCAAATACATTTTTTTACCTAATTTGAGAAAGTTTTGAGCTCAAATTTAGGGACACATTTTTCTGATCGTGTAATTTGTAACTTGTCTTTTTAAAAATTTGCGGAAGTTATTTGGTTCAGGATCGTTTTCTTTCTTTAAATTTCATCGACCGTTATTAATGAAGTTGTGTAACAGGAAGCCGTTGTTCCGTTCAAAGTCATCTACGGACGATATTTGAAAGTCACATTTTATACTACTGAATGTATTTACACACTTTAGCACAAAAAAAATCATTTGTTGTGAGCTTCTGGAATGGGTTCATAGACCAAAAACAACAACCAAATAACCCAACCACCATACTATGGGAAATATACTTATTTTGTCATTCCCTTTGTAACAACTGGACCATAAGATAAGATCCCGTATATGTATATTTCTGAGCGTTGTTAAAATTAATGTCCATCAAAGTACGTCTGTCCGCGAGTCTATTGAAATTTGACACAAAAGTGTCTCATAGATGGGTAAAATTTGACGTGCCTTAAAATCGGCACTGTAGGAAAAAGGGCCGAGTTTGCTTCTATAAAAATTGTAAATTTCCAGAATTTTTCCAATTTTACCATCCGTTATTTAAATGAAATATACGATTGTTTTGTACAGATGATAGAAAGTACCATCCCAAGTCATATATTTTTAACGAACTGGCTTATGTGTGACAAAATTATAAAAATCATTTTTTATGAGTAAACCCGGGTAATTCGATATGCAATGGGTAATATGAATTAATTTATGATAGGTCAATTACCTGACATTGGGTCAATATAACTTCATAGTTTTCCAAACAATTGTACTGCATAATCATTTATTAAAAGCTAAGCATCCATCAAAAAGTCATTAAGTTGGCACAGCTGATACTATACGGATGCGGTCTGTCATTTAAGCTTTAAATTATTTATAATAGGTAGAGATGCGGCCGATTATATCAAACGCGATTATATGAACCTAAATAGTTGCAAAAAACTAGCACTTTCTCCAAAAACTCCAACGCGTATACGTTGCTGACGACATGCTAGAACGAAGGACTTCCCATCCATCGACGTTCATACACCGCATTATAATTCGATATGAGACATGAGTTTACATATTCACCTGATATGGGTTCGGACGACTTTTTTCTATCCGTTATTTAAAAGCAACGCACAAAATACCGCAGCGATTACTGAAGTTTTTTAAGGCAGATTTGTTTGAACAATATTCTGATGAGGTCATGTTTTGCGTCTTAACCAATTCCCTGTAGTTTTGATGGAATATATATGTTGGTATTGTACAAATACAGTAACCATTCCAGCTCATGTTTAAGAGGCCGCATTAATTACAGTCATAATTATAGAAAGTATTAGAAAAACATCAGAAATATATGAAAGAAGTTTTTTTTACTATGTTTCTTATACTATCATATCGCGTACTTAGATACCGGAAAATGCAATTTCTATATTCAATTTATTGCAAAGATTAATTACTTCCGTATTAATTTAATCGATTTCTCTTCTTGTGTAGCATTTTCCTTCCTCTCTCTTTCTGATTAAGTATTTCAATTTGGAATTTTTCGGTCATTTTGCATTATGCATTTGTATGATACAATTTTGGTAAACTTAGCACATGTCGCACAATGCAGTCGTTTTCAATGCAATATCTACAGCTGGATCAATGTGATTCATTTTCAGTAAAAGTTCGTTTAAGACTACAAATTTGAAACATACACACATTATTTGTACGTGTATTTGTATGTCAAAATTTATAGCATTAAATTCCGCATCGGCTTACTAAGAGTGCCGATGAAATTATATTCAAACCATTTAATGTTGTTCAACGTTAATCAATTTCAAAAATGTTGGTATCTTTGTTAGAACAATTTGAAACACAATACTGATCGACCCGCACTTATTTTATACTTTTGTATAAGTTCTGCGTAAAACCTTTTACCGATTCATTCCAATCGTTGAAATATCGTAATTGATCAGCATATGTATATACCAATTAGCCAATTAGACCAATTAGCTTGGAAATTTGTTGAACAAATAACGAAACCCTAAATCTATAACTATGGCTACGATTCGACTGCCTGACTGCTGGTGGAGGAGAATGGGTTAATTCTAATTTTAGCTATCCGTCATTTACTCACTTTTCGAAGTGCGTAATCCTTTGTAGAATTTCTAAACAAATCTCGCCTTCCAAATTTCAAACAAATATTACTTGATAATGCCATAATGGCAGCTAAAACGTATGACACCTAAGTTGCCTAAATGATATGCTAATACCGATGTCTCTTAGGTAAGTAGTTAACATCTGTTAATGGAATTCCACATTTAAAGCTTTAGGAAAAAGAAAGGAATGAAACCGCCACATATTTTGTGAATGCCTAGAAGAAGCATTGGCTATACTGGCTGTATTCTTGGAGATTTGTATGCCAAAAGAGCGGAGGGAAGACCTGTTAGCCCAACAACCAGAAAATTCAGTTGGCATATTAACGCCTCCGGTGACACATTCAGACGGTGCATAGCAAGGTAGAAGCCATATTCCCGCATAAAACTATCCACAAGGTAACATGACAATCCCCGGATCATAAAATGGGGAACCATATTTATCATGTAGTGATAGATGAAATGGTAATAGATGGAAGGTAAAGAAGGAACGCTCGTGCGTATGACCAACTAGAACACGAGTTTTTGTGAGCTGTGGAAACTGATTGAGAAAAGACGAAAATATATTGGACGACTGAAATCAGTTTTTTATGTGTAACACAAATCATATTTTTGCAAACACACTTTTTGTACAAACCTTCAACCGAAGAAAAAGTTACAAAGTAGAGTATACCAAATGAGTTTTATAAATTTTTACTTCGATTGGGCTGTGTTCGTCCGTCTGACTCGTTAGCTAGGAGAAACGATAGTTCTCTTTAGTCTCTATGAAACTTCTTAAAATTTAGCACAGCCTATTATTTTGTATTCCTGTATCTCACATACAAATTGAACCATTTTTCATCTTTAACTTCTTATTTGTAGACTGCACTAATACTCGTATAGCTTTTTGTTCAATGTGCTGCAAAGCTCGGCAAAATTTGAAACAATTTGTTGATTAACCACCGCTCTTCTCGTACCTCCTGTATTAATGACCTAAATAAACCAAATAATGTTAGATTCAAATCTTGTAAGCAGTCAAATTGGGCCGAAAATGCAGATCTGTGTCTGTCTTGTACTTCATTTATATCTCCGATTTAACCATATATTACAATCGGTTGAAAATTTGGAGCACGGTGTATAAAAATTACTTCGGAAACCTTTGGCAATTATGGAAAAGGGGAATTGTGGAGAAATCTAGTCCTCCATTCCCATTGTTGTTTGAGGTAACGGAAAAATTGCATAATCTGCTTATCCCTAGATATATAATATATGTAACTGACAATGAATCAATATCATTGATTCAGCAACAGAGAGATTAAAACAAAAATGGTATCCATTGCCGCTTTCTTTTGATACTTTGCATTCAAACCAACATATTTGGTTAAAATTGACAGTTTTTCTACAATTTATAAGGGAAAAACAATAAGTTATTACGAATTCGCTTTTTCTATTACGATTTAATTCACGGCATTTGTTGGCACGATGTACCACACCACTTATGACAACTCAAAAGTACATTAGGTGAAGCTACAAGTGAACCAAATTGCCTGACTAAAATTTCTATACTGCTTTTATTGTGCCTTTTAACGCCGTCATTAAAGTGGGATGAAAACATCCTACATAACGAAGTAATACTCAACTACATGCCTAAACTATAACCTGGATTGAATTCTCAATGCCGATATTGATAATTCGATAATTCAGAATTCAGAATTATTAGAATTTTATGATTATCATTTCGAAGTTAAAGTCATTTTTAAGGCCTATTGCTTCTTTTTCAATAACAAATATAAAAAAAACCATATATTTATCTTTACCAGTTTAAGTGTGGATCCACGATCTTTTTTATACATAACATAACATAGCGCATAGCAACTTCGTGATCACACTAAAATGCTTTTAAATTATGATAACGGTCGGAGTGACCGCAATATCTGGTACCGCCGAATTTTCGCTGGGCATTGTTGCCTTTTTTATCTATATTACACGCACTAAATCCCGCATTCATGCTCCTGAGAGTTTATGAGGTACGGCAATTTAAATCGTTAAGTTGTGCAGGCAGTATCGCTCTCCTTTCCCTAGTCTGAACATAATAATAATTGTTATTTCGTGATAATTTCGTAATTCATAGCAGCACATTGCTTAAGTTTTGTGGCATATTTCTTTCTATATTGGTGGTATACACGTCAAACCGCATCTTTGTACTTCCGATAGTTCATCAAATACAGCCGTTCAAAATCTTAATATTTTCTATTCTTAACACAATGTAACGTATGACAAATTAATGGCAATGTACTGGTACATTTTTATGACAGTAGCCGCAGTTACTTCAGCCGATATAACGAATTTATTAAAAGGAGTGTGAGTCCTTGCTTTTTATCCGAAAATGTTTCTTTCATTATCAACCTCATTAGTGTCAAATTATATCTTTGTACCTCAAAAAGTTCATGAGATTTGACCGTTCAAAATGTCAAATTGTGTGGGCGGTGCCACGCACTTTTTCCATCTTAACTTAATATAGTATATGACAATTTCTTCATTGGTGGTAATATGCTGATAAATTAACGATCGATCACTTACTTTGACCACTACAAGGGAATTTTGAAATAAGCGGGACCAGGCCGCTTTTTATTCGAACATTTTCTTTCTATGACTGTAACATGCTTACCAAATCTCTTCTTTACACTTAAAATAGTTCATTAAAATAGTTCATTCAAAATTGTTATTTTTGCAGGGGATGCCACGCCCCTTCGTCCAATCACAACACAATATAGCCTATGATTCCTTTCACAAATATATTGCGAAAATTTTTTCATAACATTCGGTTCATTAATTTGCACGCATATTAGGCACAAAGATTCAAATATACAAAGAAAAATAAACATTAATTTTATACATATAGATTAATTTACAGTATCTGTTGATAAGAATATTCTGATTTCCATGTCACTTCTGGTGCTCACCTCACATTGGATGAAAATATGAAAGTCAGTTCACCTGACTGAAATTTCTGTACTGGTTTTCTAATTACATCTATAAATTGAAAGAAACAGGAAAGGTGACTGACTCATGTGTCAATTAAAAATTTGCTAAAATGAAAAAAAAAAGAATTTTTTTCAGACAAAAATTCAAATATTAAAATAGACCTAATATCCAATTAGAAGGAAGTTGTTGATCGACGTAAAAAATAGTTCTCGTAATGTATGTGGAGATTATTGTAATCGCATGAATTGTGAGCTAAATAGCGAGACCAACGCAGTGAAGCATACCAATAAATATACTGCCGCATATCAAAGCCTTCCAGAACGAAAAATCTTCGACTGAGAACTCGATGAACGGCAAAAAGGAGGGGTAGGTAAGTAAGTAAGTAGTATGCAGTTGGTATAATGTGAAACATATGAGCCACTTTAAACTTGTCATTCCAACTATGTTTCTGATAACATTTTGAGTCACCTATTTTTCTACGAAGTCTAAAATTTTGATTGGTATAAAGCTCTCCGATTCTCAAGTTTCGATCATCATCATTAGTAGCTTTTCAACTTGTATGATGAGATTTTCTATTTCATATATTTAATCAATAATTTACAAGAACGGCTACAATTTTGAGAGCAAAGATAAATTAAATTAATAATTAAAGAATAAGTTGTTGATGCAAAATGAGACAAGATAGCGATGTGATATAATGACAGCAAATGCCGTTGGAAGTATTTTTCCAGTAGCCCGGTTTCCCAAACTGCCATTGATGTGGTAGTTTAGTTGTTTTTGCTTTATTGTCTGATTGATAGTGTAAGCCGCAAAATTTAATTTGCAAATTGACCGTTGCTTAATTTGACATCCATCGCGTAAGAGTTCTGATAGAGCTCAAGATGATGTTTATCCTTCATGGCTTCTAACAACAAAAGAAGGGACCAACATTATCTTCTATAGTTTGAAGATAACAGTTAAGATCCTGAAATCAAAAAGTGGGCGAACAATTTAGTGGCCACTAAATCAATGCTTTATAAGAGCTAACATCGTTTGCCAAATGTAATAATTTAATATCTGTTCGCAGTTTAAAAATAACAAATTTAATTCGTCATCGACCCTTTTGAAAAATATAATAATATTAATGCTAAAGGGAACAATATTTCGTCATCAAATCGAGCAAAAAAAAGTATTTTTTGATGAAATTTCTTATGAAGTGTCAGCCATAATTACGGTTCAACTTTTTCTGATTTTGAATTATTTTTCAAAACCTGTTTCTGGGCATTGTTTTAAAATGAGAAATTGCCCAAAAATACAATATGAAAAATAGTTAATTTTTGTAGGGTAGTGCTATCAGTTACGTAGGCATCTGAATTCGTTCTTTATGAACAGCTGTAATCACAAGATAAGTTTTTTTGTGAATTAATTTAGTACTTTAGTTGGGAGATAAATCATATGATAAATAACTCATTTGTTTTGGTTGGCTTTCACATTTTATTTGGCCAATTTCATTGGTCTACAAATTTGGGAAAAAAATTGACTGCAGAAACGATGTATGTTTCTTAACTAATCTGGGTGCGCTGAATTCGAATCTGGCATAAAATTTGGGCTATCATGTCTTGCTCATTTTTTATCGCATGCTGGCAATACTGTAAAACAATACTGACACTACAATTTCACAATTATTAATTTGAACGAAGCCCACATTCATTCTAAATCTTCCTAATAGTAGCTTTAAGGCTGGTTTCGCTTTCAGTCGATTTGTTCAATATGGTTGCCTAAATCTATGTGAAAAATTCGCCAAACTGATTTCAGCGGAATGCCTATTTCGTATCCGTCGTGCGACTTAAATAGTCGATTCTGATTCGACCAAAAAATATAAAAAGTACGACTTCAATTGAGAAAGAAGAAAGGTGTCTTCATTAAAACGTGTTACCCGACTTTATATCGTGTAATAATGGTTTGTCTTTGTTGCCTGAAAAATAAAAGGCAGCAAAATTAACAAAAGGTAAATCAATATGACCTCAATAAGGTGTCGAAATCTATCCTCCACTACTAAACCCCCTTTTCTTAATGACATTACCTGTATATTGATTATATGCAAGGCGATTGAGTATTTAACAAAACAAGGAAAGATGGAAAATAGCCAATAATCAACAGAAATATTTTGAACAAACAACTAAAATATTCTTGTGCGTTCATTGCCTAAATTAATATTGTTTTGCAATTTTACTTATGTCCAGCAATAAACATGTCAGCCCATAAATATTCTTTACATTTTCTTAAAGAAGACTAACTTTGAAATAAAGATATATAAAGAATACAAAATACTGAAAACAAGTTAAGGAGGACCGAATTTATCATTTGATACTGGCGAAAATGAAAGTTCCAGGAGGAAGCGTTTAAAGTACTAAGAATCTTTGACCGTCTGGTTGACTAGCTGATAGACATGATAGGGGTCACAAATCTTTGCTAAACTTGTAAAAACTTGGCACAGCTGAATATTTTGCCAGGATTGTAATTGCACTGTATCGACTGCATTCCATCGCTGGTGCTTCACACACAAATTTCACAAATTTAATTCTTCCCCCAGAATAACACTTTCGTAGGCTTGGAGTAACTTAAGTTTGTGTCTATTGCATTTGTTTATAGTGCTTGGCAGAATGTGTAAACATTGACCGACTAATCACGCACCTTCTGGTACCATCCACGCAAGTGACTTTAGTTCATATATTCATAGCTTAATATCCCTCACATGCAAATTACCGATTTAGTCTATATATTCTTAGTTTCGTATCTGTCTAAAAATTATACTGAATTATGTGAAATTTGGCATACGTTATGCATCTGGTTAAGTATTTGTCGCACAGCCTTTTTTATCTTCCCTACAGATGAGCCGATTTGTTGAAATTTAACTCCGCAATCCTTAGTTCGGAAATTGCAATTACTTCAATTTCAGCAGATGCAAATTGCATTATCAAATTACATAATTTTAAACCTATATTCCTTTATTCATTCCTTCCAATTTAGTGCAATTACTAAATTCAGCATAATTTAACGTCCATCAGGCATTTAGCAAAGTTAGTTCTGCGATTGGTAATGATTGAATATGTTTTTTTAAGAATTTTACTTTGTCACCTCAGCAGGAAATTTTCACGTACATTTAATTTATTTATTCAGGATTGTAATTTTAAGCCTTAAGGCAGTTTGATTAAATTACAATATTATAACGTATCGTCACCATAATTCAAATGCATTATACAACTTTATAATACTAATGTTATAAAAAAAATTTATGTATCTTGATAGGAGAAAAATATGATTTACAATATGACGGTCTACTTCACTTATTAGGATTTTTCACTATAGATGTATCTCGTTCTAAAATACAGAATCATAACTTTAATTGGAATTTAGGGCTACTTTCATAATATAACGCAAAATTTAATAAAAATTTAAAATTATTAGGTAAAAATTAGTAACTTCAGGTAATAAGTAAGTATTTGTAAGTATATCAAGTATTGTAAGTATGTCAAGGCATCGTCCATTAGTAAGGCGTACAATAAATTATTGTTGTTGCAAAAAAGGATTATCGAACCAAATAATTTACTTAACATATTTTATTTGATGTATTATAATAAAAAGATATTCAGAAATTATTAGGCATGAGATTGTCAATTCCAATTATCAATTAATATGACATTCATCCATGACCAAGATATTGATGTAAAAATAATAATGGCAAAAAAATTGGCATTTCCTACTAACCTGTTTATCCCAAATAGTAGTAGAACATTTTCCTAGTACGCTATTTACATAGTTTACAAGTGGTAATACATTGAAATGGTAAATATATTGAGGAATCTCCTAGTATACAACAACAAAATTTTACAGGTGCTTTACAATAAATAAACTTTTCATAAAATGAAATAAGAATTCTTTGTTGCGATGAAGTAAGTGAGGTTATGTGAGGTTATATTCAACTTATACAGCATATATGTTCGTTCCAGCTTTTATATTGGTAGTCTGAATTTGCTTGATATTCGTGGTTAGTAAAAAAATTATATATATTATTTGAACTTCCTTAAGAAACACTTCTTGGTCTGTTTCGCAACAAACTTTATCCAGTTTATAAACCATAACAGAATTCAATTTTATTCTGTATCGCTAATTTCCTTTCATTCACTCAAATGTTCGATATCTTATAAAAATTTGCTAGTAACAGATTAATAGCCCGCTGCTTGTGGCACCCCACACACTTTTATATCAACAAAAATGAAAATTATGTTCCGCATAAATCAGTTCATTTGACGAAAATTTTCTTATTGGGGATGCAGGGGAATTTTAATAAAAAACATGGTGTAAAAAGAGAGATCCTTGTCCCCATTGGCAAAAAACTGAGACAGTCGATTTTCAAAAGCTTATCTTTAGCCGACTTTTTTACCAACAGAATCATTTTCCATACACAGGAGCAAGTGGTAATGACTTGGTTCAAGGTCCGGACTATAAGGTAGATGCATAAGAAGCTCCCATTCAATCTTCTGGAGCTCTTAAAGGGTCATTATCGATGTGTGTAACCTGGCGTTGTCCAAATGGAAAACAAGTCTTCTCATATTGGTCATAGCCGGCGACTTCTGGGCAATTTCTTCCTTCAGATGTTCCAGTTGTTGACAGTATAGGACGAATGAATGGTTTGACCGTAGGGCAGCAGCTCATAAAGGATGATTCCCTGTCAATCCCACCAATGACACAGTAAAATCCTCTTGACCGTCGATACTGGTTCGACCTCCAATTCACCGCAATTTGACTACGGCTGTTTAAACTTGACGTTGTCGTAATTGACTCACTATTTACCTCCAGCTGTCAGCAGCCTTATTCAGATGGTCCCCAGTTTTAGTGCGATATGTCTCTTCACATAATACTCTTCACATTTTCAGCCGCCTTGCCTGCGTATTCACTATGCAAATGACTGATGCTCTCAAAGTCAATATTAGTCGTGCCATCATCGCTCCAGTGACATAGAAACCTAGACCTCTCGGATACGCGTCTCTCAGCGAAGCCGCCATAACTATTGGAATGATGTCGTATTCCACACATAATATCAACGATATCTCATTTCAAATAAAGCAAAAATATCTAACATGCAGCTTGGTTTATCCAACTGCAATTAATATCTGTTCATCCCTATTGGAAACCCCTTTAGGTCCGAATAATATGAATATGAAATAATATGAACAAAATACACATTCCTTTGGTATATTTACTGGTCACGGTTTCGTTCTCGTAGCTGCCTCTGCTGGTTTCAAAATATAATTTTTCAAGACTTTGTTCCTGGATCTATGTAACGAGCGACTCGGATGATATTCTCCTTAAAGAGCTGGATCGTTTCATAGCACCTAAGATAAAAGTATAAGGGAGTAAAATCGGAGGTGGGAGACAGCCAATTAATGTTACCTTGACGGCGAATAACACCGTTACCGAAATGTCGTTTATTTGAAGTGGAATTTCATATTTTCAATTCTAACCCACAAGGAATTGGTAATTATGGCTCAGTAACACCGCTGACCAAAACGAGGTTTTCCAAAAAAAAAAAAAAAATAATAATTCAGAAAGGTAACTGTATTTGGGCCATCCTGGTTAGCTCAATAATGTGGTTTACATGCCCATTACAATTATTGGCTTCCCTGACAAAAGAGGTTGATCATGTCTATAAAATCTTTCTAATCGAAATCACATGCACACAGAATGTTAAAAGTTAAGTTGCGAAATGTTTTCAATTAAGGTCAACAAATTTTGGCCAAGTGTATTGCTGTTTCGCCGGTCATTGAATAACATACTTGTTTTGCAGTGTCCTTATAGCCGTTCGTAGCTGTTGCTGTTACGCTTTCTTGGCCCTACTACAGGACTTGGCTATTTCGTGTAATGTTAAAAGAAATGCAAAAATCTTGTTGTTCCCGTAATGCATCAGTGGCTGCATCATCGCCTAAATGGAGCGAAACACACAAATTCTTAACGAGGACATTTTTATTGTGTTGTTTTGTAACATGCAATGTATAATCCTTGTTAAAAATAATTTATTTTCTGTGTTAAGGAGCACATTATATACTCAAACAAATTTCAGTATTCTGGCCGTACTTGCACCAGCGTCTTTAAATTTATGTTATGCTTCTGTTTAAACTTATTAAACAGGTTTTGGCCTGGGAAGTCTTCAATATGCGTTTAGACATGTGATTTCAGTAAACTATTTGGCTAGTATATACCAAAAGTGTGCTGTTAAATTTCGTTTTCCGGGATCGTGTATTCGCAAATCGAGAAGACCACTATTTAAAAAAAATGGATGGGTCTTCAATTATAATCAAGTGAATAATATATAAATGTGTAAAAAATGTACCAAATTTTAAGTAGTACGAAATTCCAATGTAATATCCTAGGAATTTATTTTTGCATATTTATACATCCTTCCGTAGAAATTTATGGATGCGGGATAAATACGAAATTGTAATCTAATTTTACTTATGGATCAATGATCAAGAAAACCCGAAAAGTATCGGATGTGGAACCCAAGTTCATATGCGTGATAGTCGAGTGTGATTACTATCTTAACAATTAGTGGTGCGATCATTAAAGATTGCGATTTTAAATTTTCGTGCAACTAAGGACTTCATATTAGGATTGTTGATAACGATATCCAGGTAGAAAGCAATCAACATCCTCGTTTTCATAAAACATAACTGTTTTGTGAAAAACTGTTTTTCATTGTTGTAGATAACTGAGGAAAATGGTTGGACTAAAATCTCTCATTTCATTCATTCATTTATTCTGGGGGGTCAAAATTCATTCTGTTGAACGCAGTTAATCCTTCCTTCCCAAGAATTGAAAAATTAATTGTGTAAAGTAAATTAAAGTATGAATTTGAAATTGAATTGAAAAATGAATTTCATAAAGTAAAGTAAAATTACGAATTCTAAAATTATGAATTAAATTGAGTTTTTGAATTGAATTGCTTTTGATTGAATTGCACTGAATTGTAAATATTGTAAATTGTACAAATTAACTATTTATTTGCCTGTGTAAGGGCCCCTTCAAACAACCATGTAATTATAAAAACCCCTATTTTGTTACGCCCATATGGCAACCCAACGGGGCACGGAGGTCTCTTGGTTGAAATCAGCGGGATACTTGATCTTTTTCAACCGCCTGCCGCCAACCAAAACCACTACGCCAGCCGCCCTCAACATACGAATAAAACCTGAAATAATGTAAGTTAACAGTTATCCTTTCCTCATCTCCATTACGAAATCTCCTCGTAAGTATACACATCCCGCTAAGAACCTTAGTTCTTCCACAAAACCTCCAATCTCTCTCCCGAAACCTAAGTTCCAAAGTAAATCTTCAGACCAAATCTGACAGATTTAGACACTAGCATTGCATCTCGCAACTGCATTTTATACATTCAATGCATCTAATCTGAAAAAGGTGTGCAGAAAGAGTAGCCCAGTGAATTTATGGATCACAGTTTTCACATATTGACAAAATTATTCATTTTAAGAACCAAAAAATTAAATTTTCTGTCAGATTCCACTGTTATTATAACGAAAGGAATTCCGAGAAAGTAATGAAAAATGTCGGAAAACAAGTCCTTTATATCACAGAGCACTCCCATGTTTTCTTTAAAACCGAAAGTAAATGTCTGTATAAAGAAAAAACTAAATAGTTTTTCCTTAAATTTGTATTTCATAAGCAAATAGGTCACCCGAATAAATGAAGTTATGCGTCATTTGATACGGAAAAATTCTAGCACTCAAATTGAATCACTTAAAGTACCAGGTGTCTTTTGACGTGTCATAACTTTTTAAATCTGTTGACGATGTCCGTCTGTCTGGCACGATAACTGCGGTAAGCCTTTACAGAACTTCTTAACATTTGGAATATCAATATTTTCCCAGATCATAGCCGGAGTTTGTAAATGGACCACGTCTTCTAGTACCTATCATACGAATTAACTTACGTTTCGAAATTCAGCTGCAACTTAAATTTTTGTCCATTACATTGGCTTGTAATTTTTGATAGAATTTAAAAAATCAACCGATTAACCACGGACTCCCGGAACCACCCAAAAACACTACACTAAATTTAAAAAAATTTGGTATACTTTGAGCGTTTGTCAAAATAAAGCTTCAGAATGAAAGAGGACTATATTGCTATACCTTCTCTGGTACCTCCCATACAAATTGGCTTATTTTCCGAAATTCATTTTTTCCTTATAATATCTATAGGTAAATAGAAGTCGGGTTTTGTCCACTGCATTGGTTAATAATTTTTTTCTACTTCCCATACATATACTCTAACTCTAACTCTAACTGATCCATGTACAATTAGCTACATATTTTTCAAACAGTTGCACTAAATGCGAACTTGGCTATGTACGACAATGAATATATATTGAATGTATGACGATGGAATGTACGAGTATAGCTCTAGCACGAAAAATCTTCGACAAATAACCGAAACTCTATTGAGAATTATTTTTCACGTTTGGCAAAAATGTGGAACGAATTATCTTCAAGTCTGTCAGTAAGGAATCCTCAAAGTATGCTTGCATGAATACATATTTTATATGCACTTAAAAAGCTACAACTTAAAAAATTTTATACGAAGTATTGGAGCTGCAGTACTTTGAGATTGCACAAGAACATAAGTTTTGTAAGATTTATGTGTGCGTACATACATTATATGAATTTCATTATTCTCTGGTGAAGTACATTGCAATTGTCTGATGTGCGTAGATTCTGTGAAATCTAACTTTCCACCGGCATGTAGTTTCTTGAATAACATTTGCTCAAATTTTACTTGTTTTTCAACATCTTAATGACTGCGCCATTTTTTTTAATTGCATGTGATCGTTCATACTTGGCGTTAAATGTTTAATATTATCATGTTCAGAGTTATTCTTTACTACAACACTAGCTAGCAGTAGATATTCTTGCCATTGCCACTTCGACTTGTGAATTTCCTATTCTGATTTTCTCATTTCCTTCTAGACCGTGCTTTGCATTTGTTTAATTCGAAATGGCACGCCGAACAAATTGTAGTACAATGTGGATTATTTTGAACTTATCCCGCGTTTGTATGTCGTACTGATCTATAAACTCCTCCGAATCAACTTACCAAAATATCCTTATAGAATTTTACGAATTGGCATTGATTTCCAACAAAGCTGTCAGCTTTGGCGGCATCCTTATTCATCAGATGATACAGCATTGATCACATCCAACAAATTAAAAATGCTCATAATTAAGGAATGGAAAGATTTGCTGCAAGGCAATAATTACTTTTCAAAATGAAGATTAAGGAAGCAGGTTATTATATTCCCATTTAATAAATCTCCAAGCTTCTCATCAGCAGCAATAGCATTATTGTACAAAAAATTTCAGGTACCTTATTGTTGCAATTAGCAAGAAACTTTATTTTGACAATTTCATAAAAGAAATGTGCAGAAAATCGACAAGATTTATTAAATCTCTCTCTCTAATTTAAAGATTTGCATAAGACCACTGACAATGTACGCATGCAAAGTCTGGTTTAACGCTACCTGTACTCCATTAGAAAACTTCCAAATTATTAAAATAAATGTTTAAAAATTATTAACAATAAACACTGGTTGTTTTCCATAAATTCACTTCCTAATGAATCCAAAATTCGAAGGATTGTGGACATTGTTGAAACACCAAACACTAAAGTATATGAAAACTTATTCCTTATAACGGAATATTAAGTTTAATATTTTTTTAAACGTTTTTGGGGGAAAATTAACTTTTAATTGTCTTATCTTATATTATCTGACAGCATCTCACAATTTCACTTACTTGAATAAATGACCTAAAAGTAAAGATGAATTCATGTAATTAAAAAAATAATGCAAATTCTTACGTTATCGATTTTTTATTAGAAATATTCCACATAAGTTGACTGCAGTTACTTCTCTCCTTAGTTTAGGTTCAGACCATCTGCCTGTTCATATAACCTTTAATTCTCTGTATAATCTTAGTTGTATATCACGTACGGATATTCTCAATATTAAAATGGTTTTTGAGACGGATCAGGTTTCCGATCTATAACACGCCTAAAAATCGGTTACGTATTATTAAATTATTAAAAATTTTGTTACTCAGCTCTGCAAAATCCGAATAACATTTTTAGTGTCACCAACAGTAATATCAAACTGCGCCAGTTATGGTCGTTTGAACAAATATTGGACTAAGGTCATAATAGTTATTGTACCGAATAAATTAGAATCTATTTTTGATTATTTTAATGAATGAAACTTTCGGTCAGTAAAATGTTTTTTTTTGTATTATTTTTATGTCTTAAGTTTGTTGTATTTGATTAATCGGTCTTTTGATGATAAACTCAAGGTCTGGTGGTTTGTTTGATGTTTATTTATTTCCAATATTTCGATCATTGTCTAGGATCATCCTAAGTTAATAAACATACATTATGAAAAGTTGCAATAATGTTGTGTGTTGACTCCTCCGAAATAGAAATAAGCACAGACAAAGAAAAATGTTGTTTCTCAGAAATGTTGTTTGCTTGAGTTTGAAAAATCATCGTTTACTCTCAATTTTCCAATTATAATAGAAGCCTATAAGTAGTTCTGTTTCACCGACTCGGCGCACTTGAAGTTTTCTCGTTTGTGAGTTGAGAATGTTAGAAGTGCTTCACTTCTAACATCAGTTTCTTGCTTTAATGGTTTTATTGTTGTAATATTCCACGCTCTTCAGATGTGGTTGCTGGTTCTCATTGGCACAGTGTAGGGTAAACGCCGTTTTTTTTTTGTGTCCGGCAGGTGTTAATGCAAAATATAATTACAATTTAAACTTTTTGTAACCTGTGTTTTTGATCCTTGACAATCATCAATATATTGAAAATAAATAAATATTAAGCAAAAGACCAGACCTCGAGCTTGATTATCTCAACTAATAATAGAAATTAATCAAAAGGTGTTTAATCACAATGAAACAAATTTTATGAGGCTGAAATATCCTACACAAAATTAGCATGGTTCCAACTCTGTATAAAAAAAACGGCAAAATGAAACGAGGTTTCTGGTCAATTCCTTGCGTATGATGTAATATTTTTGCTGCGGAGGATCCAATGAAGAAATCGAAACTCAAAATTAAAGTCGAGTGTTTAATACTCGCCCAAGAGAATTTTTGCAATGAGCGCAATTGAGCAATTTTAACATTTCGCAGAGCCTTATATTCATTCGTCTTATAAATGGGGTAAAATGACATCATTTTAGGAATATCCCCATGTTTCCGAAGCGCCTTGTCTAATCACTAAAAGTAATTCTAATTTAGAAGGGTTTCTGGGCGGTTGAAGATAGTGCCATCTTTTACAGAAAATTGCTACAATACAAAAAATATTTGTATAGCCAAAATAGCATACATTTTTAATTTAAAATGATCGTTCAATTTATAAAACATCGTCAAAATAAAAAAATTAAGCTCAAGGTGCAATAAATCACCTTTTCCGAGATATGGGTTTTGATTACTTTTAAAGACATGGATCGAGGCGGACTGTAGGAATTACGACAGCGGATTACGGGAATATCAAATACTTTTGTACCCGCTGCCACAGAATGGAGCTTTTCATTGCGTTTATAACGACCTCAAATATTCAATGTCGTAATAACCAAAAAAAAAAAAAAAAAATCAGAATTTTTTCAATAATTTTATCATTTATTCTATAATTAAAAGCAATACATATTTTGATTGTACAGATGCTAGAAAGAACAGCCGTATAAATTTAACTTTTTAAGGTTTTGAGGCCGCTTAATTGCAGTATGGTTAGTGGAAGATACAAACGAATAACACTTTCACTATAAAAAATGGTCTAGTTCAACATTTAATGTAACTTCGTTTCTGCGATAGATCAGTACATCGCTCCAGGATAGCCACGATAAACCGCTATACATTTTATCCAAAAATGAATTAACGAGTCATTGAGGCAACAAAATTATGACCCATTGAAATTAACCGCATAGAATCAAAAGGGAAATTATTTTTGGTAATTCGGTACGGTTACGGGGAAGAGCTCGATTATCCGAATGATTTTTTCCAATTTTACCCAGCATTGTAATGTAATATAATTTCTAAAAAGCTAAGCCAAGAACCAGAAGGTACCAGGTAATGTCATTCATTTTTAGCGCATAATGTGTAACAAATTGACCTGAATTTAGTACAACTATTTGAAAGCTTTGAAGGGGTACCAGAAGGGGCAACGTCACTTGGTCGTATTTTGCTCTAACTATACCAAGCATTATAAATAATCTCTAGTTTTACCAAGCATTATAAATCTATACGTCTCTAAAACATTTTAATTATATTGTATGTCTCCATTCTCAATCCCTGCATTAGCAAATTCTTAGAGAAATATTAAATTTGACTGAATTTAGTGCAACTTAATTAGAATATACGAGTTAAATTGGTCACCTGTATAGGAGACACCAGAAGGGGCATAGCAACGTTTTTCATTTATATTTACAGAACCGTGTTTACCGAATACATGGCGAAATGTAGTATACCTGCTTCAAAAATGTGAAGCTACATATATTTGGTTTAATTCGGTCGTTTGTACGAAAGGTATTTTAGCCTCTGCATTATCAGACATTTAAAGAGAGGCAAACTTTACTGAATTTAATTCAAGGGGACCTGAAAATTGACTGGTGGATGTAGCAAAATATTATTCTGCACTAGTTTTAAGAAGTTTCACAAAGATTTACAGCAGCTATCATGTCTATTACCTAGCCCAGCAGACGGACATCGACTTAGAAAGTAATGAAACACAATTGGTAAGAAGATACTTGGCTTTTTATACGCTCGCTTCTGGGTGTTAAATTTTTGCCGTGCTAAATGATATTTACCTGAATTGAGCTGAATTGACACACTCACTTATTTGGAGAAGAGTCATTAATGAGTAGACCATCTACGACCACGTAGATCATAAGTGTCATAAGTGATCAAATTGGTTCGACTTGAAAAAAAACAAACATTCAGTGAAACGTTTCTAAAAGCAACTAGAACTTACAAATTTGTTCAATATTGGTTGATATTGTGCTCGTTCCATGGCTTTTTGTTATTAATCAAAAGTGTTCACTTATGTCAATGTTCTGGTTTTTAATGTAGTGCTTAAACTACTCATTGATGTAGAGCCGTAATCTATTTTTTCTCTTCGCGGAAAAACTCGTATGTGATAATTTTTTCTTTTTTTTAATTTCAATAAAAATTTGATTGTTTCCTTACTGGACAAATGCAATGGATACGCAAGAAAACCAAAAAAACCCTAATTTGTTTTCTGGAAATTACTTTCCATTTGATTGGTACAGCGAATATTCCACTCACGGACAGTGCTAATTTTTGACTTGCACACATGTTCCTGCATAACGACATTCGCCAAATCAGTATTCATGCGGGCAACAACTTGAAGAAGACTGATGAAACCCATCCACAAGAATCGAAACGTGTCTTTTACTTCGTGTGTTGTTGCCTTTAATGTAACAATTTCTATTAACTCAGATAAGTATATTTTGACTACATTCGAGTTTTATTGCAATTGAGGATAGTTAGAAAAAATATAATAGTTGAATAGATTTGTGCTAAATATGTCCCATTAAGGACAATATAAAGACGAAGATATCCAAGGACGTTTGGGCAAGCAAATACGACAATTTTCAAGAAATCATTTGACGTACTTCCATGGCTTTCATTTTTCAGTATTCTTTTCAAGGGGGCGTTTTTGCAACCGCTGGGTGGAAACGGCTACGGCATTTTCATCGTATGTTGGATACAAAACAGAATAAAGGTTTGAAACAGAATTGTTGCAACACTTCGATTTCTTGATAGGACGTATGCAGTGTATTGTATCCGCTTTCGTTACATAATTTTGGGTCCATATGTAATTGGTGTCACTTGAATAGCAAAGGAGGAAGGGAACCCGTCCTAAAATCTCAGCAAAGGGTAGTCATATATATATTTTCACCCTAAGGAATAAATGTATAGTAAAAAGAAATCTATTATTTTTTAATAATTGGCCAAAGTAATCCGTAATCTGCTCATTGTTGTAGCGAAATATGCAACGAACATTGTTTCTTTGAAGCAGCTAAACGGCTCGCTGCATTCTAGCCGCTGTTTCAGCAACACAGTGATTGATTGTGTTAGTACGAATATCTGTTTAGTGACCAAATCCGAATATAATCCCCTGTATTTGATACATACTGATATAAATAAAAGTATTACAATCAAATGTTATGTTGTATTGTTGCAAAATGTATTGTAAATAAATACTCCTGTTGGGGAATTCTACAGTTTATCAACCAATTATTTACATGTACAAGTACTTGTATTTATTCATTATTTGTATTTATCCATTGCTTATTTTCAAATCACTTGCATTTTATTGTTTTCAAAACTACATATGTACACTATTCGTATTTAATGTTTGTTACTTTGAAGAGGTGCATACAAAACGTTTCTATGCATTTATTGGGTGCACAATATTTTCACTCAAAAATGTGCGCTTGTTTGTTTACGCTATTGACCGATCGATCGTTAGAAAACAATAAGTATTCCTCATCACTGATTCCATTTCTTATACATTTTCAAGTCATTTGACTTCAAGTTTTAAACATTATAAGCATAATTTTTATGGCAATTTATTTTCTGGATTTCTGCAGCAGCAACATCTCGATAGGTATTTCCAAAAGTAAAATTAGATAAAACAAACATAAAGCTTGATTCCGATTAAACTTTTATTTCATTATAATGCTTGTCCGTTACCATTAGGTACGAAATATAATGTCATTTAAATGACCGCCTCTGGATTAGTTGCAGCAGTAAATTCCTTTAACGTCAATTTTGAAAAAATACGGCCCACCTCCAGACCATAATGCGGACCAAACAGTCACTTTTTCCGAACGCCTTTTGCTTGCTCACAATCACTTCTGGGTTCTCCGAGGCCCATAATATAACAATGTTGCTTATTGACGTAATCATAGAGTAAGAAATGAGCTTCATCGCTAAAGAAAATTTTGTTCGAAAAATCAGCATTGAAAGTCTGTTGCTGAAGCGCCCAATCAGCATATCTACGGCGTTGTAAATGGCTACCCGGCTTTAACTTTTGCGTGAGTTAGACTTTATATGGATGGAGCTGCAAATGTAAATGTAAACTGCGCCATAATAGATCCAAATCCAAAATACGCACAATTGCTGAGAACACCGTTGAATCTACGAATTCTTATTATCCGCCACATTTTCTCTAACAGAAGCTATATTTACGACGGTGCATACGTTGCGATGACGGACAAGCCTGACCACATCTGTATCGCTTCCAGTCTCTTCAAATTTCTTTATAATTTTGCCAATTCTTTACACAGGTAGATTATGACGACCATAACCACCCCCTAATGCGCAAAAAGTGACCATGTTTGAATCACCACTTTTGTAGTAAGTTTTACTTTTTTACGCGTTCTTGGGTCGATATCGATCCATATTCGTAAATAGCAAACATTTCACTAAATAAACAACACTTCAGATGGCAGATATTTAACAGCTGACAGCCTTGGCAGGCCGGCGGTTTTGAAACCACTATATGGACAACTCCCTGTGAAGATATAAGGCCATTATATCTTCAAGCATTATATGTTTTTCGATATTTGATACTCATTAACCCGTAAGAAATTGCAGTCAGGTAAACTGATTTACATGTTAAATATCATTATCTTATGTCATTTTGGGGAAGTCTAAGTCAATGTGTTATGTTGTTTACGAGCATAAGGAAGTGTACCGTTTTATATCGTAGTTAAACAAGTTATTGAAATGGAATTTAATGGCTTAGCAATAGAAATGGTATTATAATATTTGTGTTTTGAAGGAGAGTTTGAAAGTTTGGTCTTTTCTTTGTGGTTCAGCAAGATGTGAACAAACAAAACGATCATGTAGGGTTACATGTTGAAATCTGAGCCGAAAATATTACCTCGGACACATAAATATTTCTGTATGGAACTGGAAGTTTCAATAAGACTCGGCACCACTCTATAAAGGGTGAACACAACTTTATTTGCAAGAAAACATTCCCAATTTCATTACCTTAAAACAGTAGCCAACAAGTTCAACATTCATTATGCTGTTATTCGTGATAAAGTTGGTCACATCAATAAGTAATTAAACACTTAAGTTTTTAAGCAAAATCAGTAAAAATTGACTAAATCACAACATTTTTAATTGTTAACACTTCGGGCGCCGACCCTTGTAATTTTCGTGCATTCCATGGGCTGGATACGGGACAACTTCTTGCTCTCAGTGAACTTGCACGCATTTAGTATTAGACAAGGAAGTAGCCACAACTTCGTGTGCGTGACTCTATACCTTAAGTAAAAATTAAATAAAAAATTGATTTCCTCTGCAATACATGGCAGTGTCAGTGAGGTGTCATTACCAATTTTCACTATTCTGACTTCAGTTAAGAGGTATCCCTCATAATTATAATTTCGAACAGTTTAATGCCAAGGCAACATTTTTATCTAGACGGTGAACATCGTTTTTGTTCCCTCTCGTCTGTAGCTTTCTATTAAAGAGTAGAACACGCGCAAGAGTATTGTAGACTTTAGTCTGGTTACATTTTTGTTCCATTTATTTCCTGTTCGAATTCATAAGTTTGTATTTTGGTGAAGTAACATAGTTGATAGTATACCTTTAATTTAACGACTGCAGATTCTGCCAGCCGGTTATGCATTTTATATATATATATATATCTTTCAAAATATCTTCCGACATTATGTGAAAACGGCATAAAAGGAGTGCATTGATAATATTAATGCAAGTTATTTTGTTATGAGATATGGCCTATTTTTGAGTTGTTTATTCCTCGGTGGTATTTGCGTCCACTTTCTGCTCTTATTTACAACTAAAGTACTAATTGCGTTACAACTTTTATTTTCGAGCACCCATTCCGTAAGTAGAATGCTATGCTCTCTCGCATATCAATTTTATTCCATAAAAGTATGAACTTGGAAAAATCGGTTCCTGAGAGGCGGCTACGCTTTAAGGACAATGGACACTTCCAATTATGGTAATTTGCTTTCAATCATTTGCTACGGATTTAACATAATTTTTGTAAATTTTTCGATTGTTGGCAAATTACATTCTTACTTCACTCATAATCTTTAAGAAATATAAGAGCAGCAATATTCATGATTCTAGGTCAACCTCTTTAGCCAGTGGTACTATCTTAATCACTTTTATACAGTCTCTACCCATCAAAAACACTAGTCTGAAAACTTCATTCATATCGCATGTTTAGTCTGTAAGAGGAATATGGGAATCATTAACCATGATTCTACCTTTGGCTATTCGAGTTGGGTAATCGCGTGCCTGGAAGGAGGATATAGACACGATACCAGCTCTAGCCGTTTGCGGTGGGTGATGGTACTTGATTGTTCTCTTTTTTACCTTTAAAAGGACGAATTTCGAAAAACCCCTTCTCACCAGGTGTTTGATCTGGAAGCGAAAACTGGACATCAATTTTCATGATTCTATCTTTAGCCGTTTGAGCTGGGCGGTGGTACCAGATTTGTCTCTTTTAACCCTGTTCTTATCCCTAAAACTGTGTATTTGGAAAACATTTTTTTGCCGCGTGCCTGCTCTGGAAAATCAATGTAAACAGCAATTTTCATTTGAACTGGGCGATGGCCATTCTTTCTTATTCTTTCATGTTTTTTTTTTATAAATTTGTTCTTAGTTCTACCCTTTGCTTCTACGCGAATTTACACTTTGATAATTCAGTCTCTATTCTTCTTTTTCTTGGTGGTATTGCGAATTTTGCCCCATTTTTCTTTCTTCTTGGAATTTTACGAAGAGGACGAATATCCAAAATACATACAGCTGCATGGTTTTCCACTATTTGTTATTAGCGGTAATACTATTTCTGTTCCCCTTCTACCGTTAGTATCACGTAAAACAAAGTATTGCATTACATCTTTTTGCATCACGCATCATTGATCATACCAGATTTTACCCTTTTTAACGAGTGTCTATTCTAAAAGCACGAATTTCGAAAATTCTCCCCTTTTCCCCGTTGAAGCAAGAATTTCAAGAAATTTTTCTTATCACATGTTTTTTCTAGAGGTGGAACACGGACATCAATATCCATAATTGCAGCTCTGGCTGTTTGAGCTGGATGACGTATATGCTAATTTTTCCTTATTTTTAGCCCCAAAAGTGTGCCATGACAAATATATGTCATATATCAATATTTACATATATAACTAATTGGTTCTGAAGATGATAGACCGTAAAATACCTCTGTACTCAGTCACGCTTATGCGACACCTGATCCATAAATTACTCAACGCGGGATCATCTCAATTATTAGTTTAATGAACTGCAACAAATCAGTCAAATTCCTTGGTTTCGTTTCGTACACCTCTTGCTATGCTGTAATCGGTCTGGCTATGTGTGCAGTTGCTTCATCTTGCTAGAATCAAATGCTGTTGAAACCGATACGTCTATGGTGCAGTTCTGGGCAAAGAAAACTCCCTCAACATCTTTAAATAATGGCCCCTTGACAGTGCACCATCCTGTTCTAAATAGCTAAGGACGAATTCCCGAAGGGGGAACCTAGTGATTGGCGTCCGTGTGGTGATATCGAAACTTAAATTGTGTTACCATATCTGACAGATACCCCCTCCCTCACATTCAGGATCTTGCCATGGGGTTTAGAGATAAACATGTATTTTCCAAATTGGATTTTGTTCAGGCATACGACCAAATACCAGAGGCGAAATCTGATGTTTCTAAAACAGGTACTACCATGCCGTTTTATTAATGAGGTGCGTTTAGTTTTTGACAGATTGAAGAAATATGGTTTGAATATAAAGATAGGCAAACGCATTTTTGGAGTGGCCGTTATTGACATCTTACGATGCAGCATTTCTAATGAAAAAAAGGCCTTCGGGTGTAAAAGTTAAAGTAATACAAGAATTTGACAAGCCCAAATCTGTGAGAAAATCGCAAAAAATTCATTGGCATGGTTAATCTTTTCCACAGGTACATTCCGAAAATTGATCAGATGTTAAGTCGGATTGATGCAATTAATTGTAATTGTATTAATTGGTGCTCTGAATAGTACAATTAAAAGTACGAAAAAAATTTGGTTTGGTCAAAATCAGCGCAAAAGACATCTGAATAAATAAAACAGTGTTGCGGCGAAAGCTTTGCGAGATCATTTTAATCCAGATGCTGTAGCGGCGTACGATGTACATGAATTCCCACCTTCCTTATACAATACTTGTTTTAATTTGTTTGATATATTATGAGTGTGTTACGATTTAATTATAATTTGTCAACTGTTATTCGGAAAACTTTAGAAATAAAATTGTCGTCTAATCGAATACATCCGGCTGTTAACTCTATTTCTTTAATTGAGTGATATTCGTAGAATACGTTCTTGACATCTACGGTATCGGCCCACTTTTCAATTTGCAGTCACAAACCACAGCTTAGGAAAAAAAAAAATCTGGTAAACATTTCAAGAGTTTCGGTAATATCAATGCTTTAAAGGTTTTTAAAGTGTGAGGTAAATTATTCTAGTATGATCAGCTCTCTGTTTGTTAAAAAATATCATACCTTTTGAAAAAATAACTGGATTTATAATAATGTTTAAAGTGTTGTAGTTAAAACAAAAATGGAAGTTCAAGGTTGAGAATTGCTTTTGGATTAATCAAAGGTACAATTTTAAGGTCTAACTGTGTAACTGCTATTCTGTAAAATTTGTAATTTTGTCAATTTTCAATTCCATATGACTAATTGAAAAATATTACCGTCGAAAACTTTTTAGGGTCAATTTTGATTTACTCAATTTACTCGACAAATGAATAGGCTTAGTCGCCTTAAAGGATCTGGGAGAGAATTCATCTTTGAGATACATATGGTGCAACGTAGCCGCTAATTTGTATATCTGATGTATATAAAAAGGCGGTCCCAAAACTAGCCGAACAGATTAAACAAAATTACTTCGGTAAAAAGTGGCAACCTTATTATATTTTTTTTTTTCATTCGTTTTCTTTATTGGATCTTTCTTTCGAAATTTACAATATGTATTTAAATCTTAATCCTATCTTAAACTAAAGCATCCTGCCATTGTCGGATCTTGTTTTTGGCGGGCAGAACTGTTTATCACCGGACCAAGTCTAGCGTGTCCTTTCTTTTTAGCCGTATATGACCGGGAAAATGTTGAAGGTTTTGAGCGAGTGGGTTTGAGTGGGAGGACAATTCGATACATATGACCTGCTTACTTTTTTTTATTTCCCCGGAAATATATGGAATGTTTAAATCTTTGTGTATGTTATCATTCCTAATATACCATGGGGCACCACAAGTTTGCGCAGTATTCTTGATTGTCTTTTCTGTAGCTTATTTATGTTAGAAGCCGATGCCGTTCCCCACAATTGGATGCCGTATGTCCATATTGGCTTCAATATGGTTTTGTAGATGGTGATTTTATTTTCCAAACTGAGAGTAGACTGGGAGCCAATAAGAGTTGAGCCATTTTTAGTTTCAATGGTTTGGTTTTTGAGTCAATGTGATTTTTCCAGGTGAGACGTCGGTCAAGGTGAATACCCAAATATTTCACATGGTTATGAACGGGTATGGTACTACCGTGAATAGTGAGGGCTGGGCAATTGTTCTGTCTAAGAGAGAATGTAACCTGTATACTTTTACATTTACATTTACTTTTATCTTCCACTTTTCGAGCCAAGATTCTAATGTGTGTATATGAGACTGCAGTTGTCTAGAAGCAATTAATGGGCAAGTGCTAGTGCTCAGTGTCATCAGCGAAAGTTGAGGTTTGAATTAGGGAACGAAGAGGCATGTCAGAGGTGTAGATGGTAAATAGTATAGGGCCTAGTATACTGCCGTGCAGAACTCCTGCTGAAACTTTTCTTTGAGTTGAAACAGAGTCTTTCGATTTTACTACAAAAGATCGATCCTTCAGATAGCTCTCCAGGAGCTTGTGGGTATTTGTTGGTAGAAAAGAGACTATTTTGTGAATAAGGCCTTCATGCCACACTTTATCAAAGGCTTGGGAGATGTCTATAAAGAGAGCTGAGCAATATTTCCGATCTTCGAATGTTTTTCTGATCTGGGTTACTATACGGTGTACTTATTCTGTCGTTCCATGACCCTTGCGAAACCCAACTGGTACAAAATTTGGAGAAAGGTCTTTTCAAACAGTTTAGATAAAATAGAGAGTAAACTTGTGGGTCGATAGGATTTAATTTGTAACAGTTCCTTTCCAGGCTTCGGGATCATTATTATTTTAGACAGCTTTCATGATCGGGGAAAGTATCCAATTCGAAGTATAGCATTAAATATAAATAAAACTAATTTGAGGATATTGTGGGGGAGTTCTGAAATCATTTTCGCTGTTATTTTATCGTGTCCAGGAGATTTATTCATTTTCAACAAGAGAACATTTCTTTTTAAGAGAGATAGACTTATTGTCATTGGATTTGTGACCATTGGGCTAATGATCGTTGGATTCACACGAGAGATCGTATAGTTAGGAGTAAATACTTCTCCCAGATGATCAGCAAATTCTCTCACTTTTTCATCACTACTCCTTGCCCATCCTCCATCGTTCATCCTTATTGGAGACTACTGTGTTATAGGACGCTGTAGTTGCCTTGTGGTCTTGTACAGGCTATAGCTAGTATTTTGTATAAGAGATTAGTGGGCCAGTATGTTGGTTCACCTCCAGACAAAACTTTTAGGCCTGAACTCGATATAGCATTCAGCAATTTCCGGCCCCTGGGGTTGACGAGTCTAGACCCCAGAAGGTATGTTTAGCATTGTAGTCTCCGGCTGCTATAAACTTGTCACCGAGAGTAGAGAAAAAGTGTGAAAACTGGTCTTCGCTTATAACACATTTGGGAGGGCAGTGTATGGAAGAAACTATTATGTTTAATCCAGTTAGTTCAACTGAAGTGGCTTGTATGTGATCGGTTTTATATTCGCGTAGAGGGAAGTGCTTTACCCGATCATTAATTATTACAGCTGTTCCTCCACAAGCTCTGCCACTGGGATGTTTTGTATCGTAGGTTGAGTATCCATTTATTCGGAAGCAATTTTTTAACTAGAAATGAGTTTCAGAGACTAAGAGAATGTCAATATCTCGGGATCTCAAGAAATACTCTACTTCATTCTTATGTTGGGTGAGTCCGTTGGCATTCCAGTAACAAATTCTTATAGAGTTCATTTTCTGGTTAATAAAACTTGAATGAGCATATTCTGGTTTCGTAACATTTCTTGCATAATCCCCTGCATATTTGTCATGAAATTATTCATAGTTTTTATGAGGGATTCGATTGAGGTTTCAATATTGTTTTTCTGCGGAGGAGCTTGAGGAACCTGATTTTTGAGAGTTTGTGCATATGTCATTTGAGTCGTCGTTGCTGAATTGACATTTGAGACTTATGGAACTGGATTTGGGATACACCCAAACTCTGGCACTTGCAACTGAGGAGTTTCCTGCCTTCTATGAGAGAGCTTCCTCCTTAGTTCTATGTACACGGGGCAACCTCTATAATTAGCTGTATGGTTTCCTCCACAGTTTCCACATTTCTTCACTCTGGGATCTGTTTTTGAAAACTTGCATTCTGAAGTTTTATGAATACTTCCGCATATCACACATACTGATGATAATTTGCAGAAAGCTTTAGTATGCCCAAACTCCTGGCAGTTTAAGCATTGGGTAGGGTCTTTGCGCGCTAACGGTTCCTCAACTGATACTCTGCGATGAAGCAGATATCTGAGATTGTAAATTGGGTGAGGTTCATTTTTTCCTTTTATGTGGGCATAGTCAAACGCTATTTCCACCTTAAACATGGGCTGAGGAGAATTAAACTTGTTGAGTATATTGTGAATGGATTTCACTTCGTAACCCTCATTTTCACCAGCCTCCTTTATTTCCTGTATGGGAACGTTACTTTCAATGCCCTTGATTACAACTATTAGTCCCTTAGAGCTTTTGAGTTGGTAAGTGTAGTAATTTTTACGTTCCTGGTCAAAAAATTTGGAAACTTCACGATATTTTTCTTCTGTGTATGTTTGAACTTTTGTCTCCAGCACCTTCCCCTTGCGAAGGGACACTACGCGGAAACCGTCTTAGCTTAGAGATAGCTTCCCTTAGGAATATTGGGGGAGGGTTTTGTGCTTTCTTAGGTTGTGATTGCAAATTTTCTTCTTCTGTGGCCAAAATTGCGTAGTAATTTTGACCTCTTGGGTCAACCTGTGAGGGAGGGATGTTTCTGGAATACTTCGAGTTTGGAAGTTTATGGCTAGACTTTGGGCTCAATTTTCTTTTCAGAATAGGAAAGTAAACGTCTATCCCAGCTTGAACCGTTTCATTTTGAGGTTTTTGTTTCGGTATAGCGCCCTTCGAGGTCGATGTTGCCGGTTGAGTAGCATTCGCGAGAGTTGCCACTATATCACCGTTTGCACGAATGTTAGGTGAGATATCGGGTATACTTTTAGGCGGAATCTTAACTTGGGGCGAACTGATTGTTTGTGGAGCATGGGAATACGAAGTACTTACGGGCATACTTTTAGGCGGCAACATATTTTGTCCACTTGCCAAACTGTCATCATTGTTTGGAGAGATGTGAGCTGAGGGGGAATTCATATTGACACTAGTTTTCGCGGTTAAGAAGGCACTGTCATAAGCATTTCTGCCGTTAAGACTCAGACGTTTCTCTGAGTGTGAGACACTCATATTGGCACTTTTCGTCTTAAGATGTGCGAAATGTGAACTATATTTTTTTCCAGATTTGTTGTGACTGTAATATTATAAGTAGTATGTTATTATCACTGCACTGGGGAATTTTGATTTAGCGTCTTCGGACTGAATATTTTTGGGCTAAGAGTATATTTAATCTTTTTTTTTATAATTATTTTTCTTTTTTTAATTTTATTTTTCTAGCCGATACACAAACACGTCTGTCTGCACAGAGAGAAAAACAAAGAAAGAAAAAAAAAAATATGTTTTAAATTTCAAGTCAAAAGGTTATTTAGTATTTTTATGTAATTCAAAATTTCCATTTAAAAAGCCTCAGTGCAACCAATATTAACGCCAAGCTAGTTTCTACTCTGGGGGAGTCTACTCCTTGGTTTATGACCGTAAAATATTGGATGGGTCCTTGGGTTCTCATCCACGATGTAGACTCTAACATACCTCTTGGCGAGTTCATGAGCGAATTGTACGAGCTAAGTCTGAAGAGAAAGCTTTCCCGGAATTGAAGTCCGGTGTTCGGCTTGTTGGGCGTCCCTGGGATGCACAGTGAATGTGGTGCAGGAAGGCCGTGGCCATGCTTTTGCAATCAACAGTGTTGATTGTGATTGTCTCTTCGTTACTGTGTCTCCATATGTGGAGTCTGTGTGTGTGTGGAAGATAGTCTTGCTGGTCTTCACAGCAAGTTTTGCGAGACATTGGAGCCATATTTGGAATACACCGACTCGGTGTTAATACTTGTTAGTAGCAAGGCATTATTTCTCGGGATAGACGTGAATGCATCGTCTCCGATGTGGTTCAGGCGTTCATCTGGACACCGGAACCACTTTCCGGGTAAATTGCTATCTGAATGGCCGACCTTAATGTGACTAACGAGCTGAACTAGTGTTATACATTTTGTGGCCCAAATGGTTCGAGTGACACCGATTTGACCTTGGTCAGTGACGTGTCACTTAGATAGTTTAATGTTCAGTGGTCTGTCAGTGCTGCGGTGGGTGTGAATGATCACAATATCATTGATATTGTTCTCGTTTACACTAAGGTCGTTCGCGACAGCATCATCGATGTAATGCGCTGGCGTGCGGGCAACATTAATTGGGACGTGTGTGGTGACTGCATTACAGCTTCCATTGCTGATGTTCCTATTGAGGTATTCCGTAGATTGACCATTGCTGAACAGGTTGTATGTTTGAATGAAGTTATACGTGGTATTAAGGATAATCCTTTTGAGAGGAGCCGTAAGGCAAGTCTTAAGAGAGATAGGTGGTGGACTAGTGAGTTAAATTGGAGCAAAGTTCGGCACCTAAGACAGCGGTTCCAGATGAGCCGGTGGAACGAAGTCAGCTCAGAAACGCCTACAAACATTGCCTGAGATGCTGCAAGAGTAGGAGAGTAGGTTTGTGCAGAGGCATAAAGGTGAGCTTTGGGGTTGTCTTTACCGCATTTGTAGAGGTAGAGGTAAAATTGTCGATCTCTTAGGAATAAATGTCGGTCAAACAGTCCTTACTTCCTGGAGTGATTATGTCGGTGTTTTGATGGGTGAATACTTTCCAAAAATGGACGCCGAACAATGACTTTCGCCGAGGGTTAGGGTTCCGATACAGGAAAAAGGTGAAATTTCTCAACCATGTCTTGTGTGCGCTCTTGGAAATCTACTGGCATTGTGAGTGTGTGAATGAAGGCCAATTTCCAGGCTATTGGAAGACGGCTGAGTAGTTGTTCTCTTGGGTCACCCGATAAGGTTAGGAGCAATTTGGAAAAGTACCAGTACTTCGCGCGCACGTGTTATTGGTGTTAATGACACCGTTTGATTAGATGTGGTCCGTGGTTGTCTGCATGGCTGGTTTCATTGCTGCAGCAGCTTGGGACGGAGTGCAAGGTGTGTGCGTATGCAGATGATTTGCTCATAATGATTGATGGCCAGTCTCGTTGCGTGGTAGAACAGCTGGCTAGGAATTTAGTGGATAGGATCCCCACTTGGGGTAGGAGAGTAGGAATTAGTGTGGCAATGGATAAGACCCAAATGATGTTGCTTAAGGGTAGATTGTCCGCAGGTCGGCCTCCAGTTGTGAATGTGGACGGGGTTTCCCTCAGGTATTTTTCCTCAGTAAAGTAAATTTTACCTCAGTGAAGTAAGCCTTATCTCAGTGAAGCACCTGGGATATCTGTGGCACCATGGGCAGTCTATGGTACATGCATCCTACGGGGATTCAGCGAAGACCCTTCATGGACGGAGGAATGTTTTGTTATGTCAGCGTATTGTGTTGCTTGCATGTATGCCTGTGTGCCTCACTGTGTCTACGGGTGTCTTCCCCATCTCTTGATCTTGAGGTTATATGACGTGGTATCACAGTGAAGGTCAGCGGGAGCTATGCAATGCAGCCGGACGATTGGTTGCATGGTGTAACAATCGGAGGGGCCAGTGAGTGCAGGGCGATCCTTACAGACTGCTTCATATATAGGTGGCGATTTAGACGGGAGAACAGCACTAATGGACGTACGACATACCGCCTCATTTCGGATGTCAACTTTGTTGAGGAACACTCTTACTTTGGCTTCGACCTCTGTTTGAGGTTTCTGCTGACTGGTCATTGAATGCATTTTCGCACAAGATGGCATTGACCCCAAGTGTGGCATGCACTTATAGAACATAGGTAAAGGCCTGGCTACAGGACTTGGCTAGCATAAGTGTTGTTAACGTCCAAGGTGCCGTTCGTGCAATTAGTGTGCTAGCCAAACCTGCTAGCTTAGCACATGTGAGTGACTTTACGAGACGAGTCTTAGCACGTCGAATGTGTGCCTTGGCAGTTTGAAGTTTGTCATTGCCAGTCCTTGTCTTCACAGCAATGGGTAGTAGGCACCCGGGATATTTCTAACTTCTGGTGTCGAGTAGTGGTGTTCAATGTTGAACGGATCTCACAATTCTATTCATTTTGACGGTGGCTGTCCCTGACTACAACGGCGCCGATTCTGGCAGTGACTCGGTCACCAGGTCTGACCAGAGGCTATTTTCTGGTAGCGCCGTCATTACAGATCTTGGGATCTTGTGGGGGTTTATTCAGACCTAGCTAGACTAAGCAGTTAGTATGGTTGCCGTTCACTTCCGTCGAGCGAGAGGGGTTTGGAGGGCTCTTCGTCTTTACTGTAGTATTAGACTGGTTCCACCCACTCGGTTCATTATGCACAAGGGTACATCGACTGCGGGTACATAAAAATTTCAACTCTCAACTCAAATTACAGGGCGACCAATCCCGTGAAGTACGGTGTATAAATAATGGACCGCTTTAATGGACCGCTTCAATTCAGCCAAATTCTTTGATTTCGTTTTGTACACCTCCTCTTTAACGTAACCCAACAGGTCAAGTGATCTTGGAGGCAGTGGAAAATAGAGTTTCCGTTAAAACAGCTGTTCCATCTTACTGGAACAAAATGCTGTTGAAACAGGTACGTCTTTGGCGCAGTTCTGGGTAGAAAAGCTCCTTCAATATGTTTAAATAACGGTTCCCATTGGAACCCGTTTTGTGTTTTTGAAGCACAATTCGTGCAGAAAATGCGATGTTGAGATGTGTGTGGTTAGATGTATTTAAAGTAGGTTCTAGGTTCAACTTCACTTAAAGTCGTTTAAGCTTTAAATTAAATTATATTTTCGAATCCGTATTACACAGATTATAGTGAGTATAAACTTTTGACACGGAAGTTTTAGACAGGTACACAGATAACCAATTTTCTGTGTCCTTTATGACAAATTTCATTACACTTCTTTCATTCTACCAAAAAATAATAAACCTCATATTTTGTGGCCAATGTTGTCCACATACATAATGTAGTAACAATGACAACCATTTCATGTGATTTAATACATTTTGCGTCACTAGAAACAGCCGAGAATCGACGACCGAAAAAAGATATTAAAGCAGACTCGAGGAAATCGTAGCGCTCTATTATGCTATTTTGGAACTTCGAATTCTGACGTACAAAAAGTGGGAACATAATCCTTCTGTCATCATTGTTGGGGAATGAGAACAGGCATCATCACTGCGATATTGTGTAACACTTTTTATGAAATCTGGAAATTTATTATTTTCTCCGAGAACAAATGCTATATACGAATGTACCATCTATTGAACAATTCCTGGAAATGAATACCATTCTTGCATGTCTACGAAGCAAATACAACAATGACAAGAAGAGACTCAAATATGTTCAGCAAACCACTAGCTTATGGCACCGCTGTCGCCGTAACTAATGTATTAAAGAAAGTTTATGTTCATGTTTACGTTAATTTGTGATAGCATAATGGAGTGCATATACTAAATCAGCCGTAATATTAAGACACTTTTAAAATGAAATTGTTTTTCTTTCAGGTTTAGTTCGAATAAAAATCAATCTTCATTGTGTTTCTCTTTCCTACAGGGTGGCCCAAAATGACCGAAGTGGTGTGAATTGCTTATAACTTTTTATTTAAAACATATTTTTTAATTTTTTTTTTTTAAATACAGTAAATTTATGGGGAATATTTTCAGATTAGTTATTAAAAATGATATCCCGCAAGTGGTGGCCATTTTCTGCTTCGCACAAATGTGCTCTTTTAAATACATTTTCCATGACCTTTCGCAAAATTTCCGGTGTTATGTTGTTAATTTCGTCTCGAATATTGGATTTTAATTCGTCAATAGTCCTGGGCTTATTAACATAAAATTTCCCTTTTAAATAACCCCAAAGAAAAAAGTCAGGAGCGGTTAAATCCGGGGAACGCGGAGGCCAATTAAAATTGCTTGTACGCGAAATTATTCTTTCACCAAATATGTCGCGTAAAAGAGCCATTGTGGCCCTCGCAGTGTGCGCTGTGGCTCCATCCTGTTGGAACCATATTTGCGGATGGTTTTCCACGGCTGGCCTTACAAAATTCTTCAACATGGCCCGATATCGATCAGCATTGTTGGAAATGGCAACACCTCATTCATTTTCAACAAAATATGGGCCAATAATCTTTTCTGAAGAAACACCGCACCAAATAGTACACTTAACTGGGTGTAATTGTCGTTGATGAAGTACTCTCGGGTTTTCCGTAGCCCATATCCTACAGTTTTGCTTGTTAACGAACCCATTTAATTGGAAATGGGCTTCGTCACTCATAACTAAGTTATGAATAAAATTAGGATTCTCTTGTGTTTTTTGCTGGAAATAAATTGCATAGTCAAGTCGTTGCTGGTAATCTGTCGGTTTCAATTCTTGGACAATTTGAATTTTGTATGGAAACATTCTTATGCTATGCAAAATTCGATGCAGCAACCCTCTTGAGATGCCAAGTTGTGTCGAACGTCTCCTGGTTGATGTTTGTGGATCCTCCTGAATACTCTCCTGTACCACGTTGTTCAGTTGTGTATTGCTCCATTATAAATTCTCCAAGTCTTCTTTACAAAATACTAAAAAGAAAAGAAAAAAAAATTATAATAAAAAAGTTATAAGGAATTCACACCACTTCGTTCATTCTGGGCCACCCTGTATTTCTTCTTCGTGTTTTTCTTTTAAGTTAACCGGTTTTTAAACTGTTTTAATTTTATTTTGTTTACATTTACGATAGCAATTTTAAGCCTTACGGCCCTTTATATTAAATTACAATTACAATAATACAACATATCTTTCCCGCCACTCAATTAAACAGGCATTATCAAATTGTGCAGTATTAATGTTATAAAAATAATCATTTATTTTTAAATATCCATATAAATGACAGACAAATTTTCCCTGCAACTATTTCACTTATTATTACTTTTCATTTTTTAACAATTTCGTCCAAATTATTTGTGGCTACTCTATAATTTAATGGAAAAATTAAAGGTAATTGCAAAGATAATAACCCCCAACAACCTCTTGAAATCCGAAAATATTACTTACGCGAATGTCCCATGGGTTTCCAAACCAGTTTAACATCACTAAATGATCCATTACCGGTCATTCCCAGTGCTACGAGCAGTGAGTCTGAAACATCTTTCACCAGCAGAGGCAGTTTGTATCAGGCTGATGAACGCCATTTAGTGACTCAAGCTGAGCTGAATGATCTAATTCGGAATTTACATTTAACGAAGCAAACCGCAGAATTACTAGTTTCACGCATGCAGCAGTGGAAACATTTTGCAGTTGGGGCAAAAGTAACAATCTATAGAGATAGAAGTTTGGAATTGGCAGCATATTTTGAAAAGAAACACTCTATTCTATATTGTACAGATGTTGATGATTTATTTCAAAAAATGAACCAGCCATATGACAAAACTGAATGGAGAATATTGATGGCTCTAAGTACAGTTTAAAGGCCCTTCTTTTGCATAATGGGAATGAAAAACCATCCATACCAATTGCTCATGCCGTTAATACAAGGGAAAATTACGAATCAATGACTTAAATTTTGACTTTACTCAAATACAACGATAATAAAAGGAAGATTTGTGGTGACCTTAAGGTGTGTGATCCAAATTTCTTTATATAGATAGCATAGACCATCGTAAATAACTGTAAATTAATCTGTTTCAGGTCGTTGGTTTGTTGACGTATGCAAGGAGGCTTCACAAAATACTGTTGTTTCCTTTGTCTATGGGATAGTCGCGCTACATGTCATCATTGCTTCAGAACAGAGTGGCCAAAAAGAACTGAGTATTCAACATGAAAACAAAACAATTTCAAATAAACTATTAATTGATCCAAATAACGTTCTTCTTCCGCCGCTGTACATAAAAATGGGCCTTTTTAAGAACTTTGTCAAGGTGCTGAACAAAGATGGTGCAGCATTTAAATATTTGTGTGCGGTTTTTCCTAAAATTTAATATGCTAAAATCAAAGAAGGCATATTTGTTGACCCTCAGATCAGGAAGCTATTGAATTATGACAACTTTTCACAATGTTTATTGGAGAAGTTTTCAAGAGCATCGTGAACAGTTTTCTTGGAGTGAAGACTACGGACAAATTGTTGCTGAATTATTAACAAGTTATCAAGAATTATGTGGACGAATGTCGCTCAAAATGAATTTTTTTCATTCAAATTTAGATATTTTGCCACAAAACCTATGTGCGGTGAGCGACGAACAAGGGGAGCGTGCTCACCGATATTTAATGAAAATGTTAACCAATTATCAAGGATTTTGGGACAAAAGCATGCTGGGAGACTATTGCTGGACTCTAATACGAGAAACCGAACCAGCAAAATAATACTACAGTTCAAATAACGCCAATAACTTTTAAAAATTCATTAATTTTTAAATAAACTAATGATTTTTTATGTACAAAATGAATAAAAACATATTTTTTCTTGTGTCTCGAAAACCTGACGTGATAGAGAAAAAAACAATTACAGATTCGAATTTAGCCAACCAAGTTATCAATTATGCTGCTTGCCGCGTATGACTTTTAGCAAAGGTGGTAAAAACCACCAGTTAAAGATGGTTGCTTCTATCATAATCTTCTTCAAGAGTTATATTGAAAATTCAACATGAACATGAAGACGTTCACATCAAATTAATAAAGTCCAGAGACACTTTTAAAATGGAACTATATTTTTAGATTTGACTGCAATTAAATTAAGTATTATGTTCCTTTCTGGGTGAAAAGATTTCTCGAGACATTGTTTGCTCCTGAAAATATTTATTATGATGTTAAAATTTTAATAGTAATAGTAGTGTAGTATTTAAGTCTAGTAAAACAGCACCGCGAGAAAGCATAGTAGAGACTATTTTAAAAATGTAGCTTCAAATTCCACATTTTTTTTTTTTTTTTTTTTTGTTTATATGAAGTCTCACTGCGAAAAGTCAGCATAGTACCAGCCTTAGGCCTACAAATCGCCTTCCGATTGAATTTCTTCTTTTGGAACCTGTCTCTTTTGGCAATTAGTTTAGGCACATGTAAGGCGAACACTAAATGAGAACGACATCCATTCATTGAATTTAACAACACCATTTTAATTTTATTAACCGAAATGGAATTCCTGTAGTTGCAGAATTTGTGGACATGATGCTGCAAAATGGAAAATATATTATAATAGTTTTTAGCAACTTGTTATCTTCGTGAGTGATCTGATATCTCGGTGGAGATTTTTTTATGTAAAAAGTAAACAAATTATGTTTAAGACCCTGTAGAATTCAATGAGCAATAATAATAATGGCGTAACAACGATACTCGTATACTATATTTATAGCGTGTTTTGTGCAGGGAAATGACAATATACATACAAATTGCTAAATTGCAATATATGGTAAACAAGGATAACGGATTTAAAGCACATTTTATAAAAATGTAAAATAACTAATTAATCTACTATTATCGGCCTTAGTTAGATGCACATTTCTACGTTGAAATGACATTAATATTCGGGTCGAAAAACAGAAATTTTACATTATTTTTAATTATGCAAACACTCCAAAAATAATAAAGTTATTTTTCTAGAGAGAAATTTGTCCGAGCAAAATGTGGTCAGTCGGATTTATCATACGCTATGTTAGGTTAAAATTGTAAGGGCGGATGTGGCACCACCCATCCAGCTTAACACTTTAAGCGCCTATATGTGTAAATATAAGCTATGTCATACCGAAAGGACATACTGTTATCAGTCAGGTTACTAATCTATGTTATATAACGTTCTGGGTAGAAAGAGAAGCATGCCATCGCATACACAACATAGTGATTTCATCTCAAAAACCGTTAAAGGTATGAATGTGATATTTGTTTCATATGCTTCTGGTGCTACGGCCCCTTCTACGAAAACGTCATTAATGTTTATTGCTGACCGAGACTGATTACATTAGGAAACAATGACAAATGATCGCGACATTCTGTCTTCTACTCTTCTACGTTTGTCGGGACTTCGGACATTAACACAGCTGTAAGATTATACAACATGTTTTTTATCGCACTTTAATATTTAACATAATTGCCAAAACTTTCGGACAATTTGTATTCTTCTCTACACACACGCACACCCTACTGTGGATATTCAGTTTTAGGCACATGCTAATGCAATATAATCATTTTACATTTAAGATTTGCAAAGTGAAGAAATTGTTCAAGTTTTTATTGCAATAACAATCATCTATCTTCACATCCCTTTGTGGTCATCAGTTACACATAGGCATGTGTGAAGTCGGTATCAACTGATAATGTTTAATGATGTTGTTAACTTCACTGAGTGGCAGTTAAGTTGGATTTTCATACTCATTGATCTTACATGCTTCATTCTGAAAGGCTCCAAGTACTTATTACGAAAGTCAATTTGAGGAACTTTCATTCGACTTTTCGATTATTCCACTATTCGGATTGTTCGTCTGCTCATCTGCTTTTGGAATCCCTTTGAAAGCGTTATTTGCAAAGTTTAATTTAAATGCAATAGACCTTTAATTGAAAGCTCGTTTTTATACCTTCACCATGAGGAATGAAGGAGAAAGAAATATTTTTTAAAATAATACATTTCATGATATTTTAAATAGATTAAACAATGCGCGTCCGTCTGGCTGGCTGGTGGACACAATAACTGCCGTAAATGTTTGTGGAACATCTCAAAACTTGGCATAGCGTAAAATGATGGATCGAAGCCGGGGACTGTGGATGTACTTATAGACCCAACCTCATAAACTTTTGTTAGACTTTTGAAAAAATCCATCAAGTAACCACGCCCTTTTTGTTACCTTCCAACATATTCTTACTTCTAGAACTTCCTGTCACTATGCCAAACTCAACCAAATTTAGCACATAACCTGCATTTGGTAACCTAATTTCTGAGAACGAAAGCGGACGACGCCGCCTCGCCTTTTCAGATACTTCCCAATCAGATTAACAGATTTATCTAAATTTAACTTTGCTCCGTAATCCACAATTTGTAGCTTGAAGTTAGTTAAATTATTATCAATAATATTGCATAATAACGCTGGGTAAAATGCCAGAATATCGAACTAACAGCCACGCCCTCTTTGGTACTTCCAATTTAATATAATTGAGCATACATGGGGCATTTAGTATTGCGAATGAAAGTTGACTCTACTACCATGCATCTCATGATACCATACATGCAAACTATCTGATTTACTACTCTACTTTTCTCAACTTGAGGAAATTAGAAAGTTACAACTTACTCTTGCTCTTAATGTGCTTTAAATCGGAGTATTTTTATACCGGAAGGAATGAAGGTGCACATCATTTAATAAGAACCAACAATTCTGGAGCGAAGCAAAAAGACATTGGGTGAGGGCACATGAAAGTCAGTTTACCTGACTGAAATTTCCTTGCCGGTTATCTCACAAAATATTTTTGTTATGCTTTAATTAGTTCAAAGAATGTTTCAGGTTATGTGTTTGCTAAATGAAGTTGTAAAAACGAAACTGGGTGCCACTACCACCCTTTTTCTGGTACCTTCTATATAAACCAACCGATCTATCGAAATTTAATTTTAAGTTTTAATCCTTAATTCTTTGATTGAACATACACAAATTCGTAAAATTTGAGAAAAAAATCGACTTAATAACCGCGTCCATTTTGGTGTTTTCCACACAAATTATTAAATTATTTAATTTAATTAATGTCTATCTCTTTGTTCTTTCACAATACCTGTATTTTCTCTACTGAGAACCAACAACTTATTCTTGCACTTGTTCGTAGTGCAAGCCCCAATTCACGACTTCACTTATTTTTTTATCCTTGCACTTGTTCTTAGTGCAAGTCCCGATTTATTTAAGTTAAACACGACTGCTTTATTTGGGTGTGAGTTAAGTTCTGATTTATTAAATGTGAATTTGGTCTTAACAATACCTCGGTTTTCTTTGTTATCCATCTGTGCAATATGATGTGCGAATGGCTTTTCGTTAATATTTACAATTTTGTAGTTTACAAATTTATTATTTCGTTTTCATGGCCTCTAATTTCTTTTGCTAAAGCTTGCAAATTAGTACTTCATTCTCAAGATCTCTTATTTCTGTTGACAAATTTTACAAATTATTATTTTATTCACATGATTTTTAGTTTCCGTTAGTTATTTACAATTTATTATTTCATTCGTATGATCTCTAATTTCCGTTGATAAAGCTTACAGTTTATTACTGCATTCACATGATCTCTAGCTTACGTTATTATTGTTATTCATCGAATGCAATTCTATGCGGTTTTCGTCTACAAATTATGTGACTTATTCAAAAGGCATACGCACGTGGCGATCATCTGATTCGCTTAGCTTTTACTTGTCCGGCTTACATAGGGTACGTGCTGTCATAACGTCACCGTATGCCACTGTCAACAATTCAAGTGTTTTTGAGCACTAAATTCCATTTTTACACAACATTTTATGCAACTTCTTTGATCCATTTTTTTCGATAGCAGAAAATCGCCGAACACGCCAAATACTTGTCTTATTTCTGCCTCTCACAAACATACTAAAGATGCTATATGGATAAAACCGTCAACATATATTCGAGACGAGTGTACCAACATAAAACAAAATAATAGTCGAAAGTCGAATGTACGTAGCCTTATTTTTTGAACACATCTCGTATGCAATACACTATGTTATCCATGATTCTTAGAATCAGATCAATGTTTTAAAAATTCATTATTAAAAGGTACAATAAGTGTTTAACTGTCGCTTGATAAATTAATTTTATGGACTGACCTTTAATAAAGCTTTAATATAGCATTTTCTTATAAATATTATTTTTGTGTTTTGTTTGGTGGTCAGCACTGGTCTGGAAAATATATCGTAATTAAATTCTCAAGTTATTATTTCATGAAATTCAAAGTAATCACATTTTGGATCTATTACAAAAACGTAATCTTTTTATTGATTATGCAATACATTATTCGATACAAAAATTTTTAGGAAAAAAATTTGGAAATTAGATGCTTTACGCTAATACCACAAGAACAATTTATGAAATCGTGGGCAACATCTATATTTTATAGTTATGATCATCTGAAACGTATTGATTTAAAATTACCAAATTTATTATTCCGAATACATTAGAATTAATTTGCGATTGCTTTCATCAATTTTAAATTTTGGTCTGTTCAACTCAAAACCAAATGACATAAAGCTGTTATTGGTCAATTTGGTAAATAATAATTATCAATGCCAACCCAGGAATTAAATGACACCTAAGCTTAAGCTTATAAGTAATGATGGAAAAAATTTAGAAAAATTGGTATTAAATAGAGGAATATTGTTTTTTTAGAAATTAAAAACGTGAATAGTACAAATGATAGAGACGGTAACCAGTATCTAGTTCTCTTTACAAAACTAACAACGCATCATCACTCTGGTACACCGAGCATTGATTTTAACTCCGTCTCAAATGACCAACAGTATTATTATAACAACTATAAAATTAAGTAGTTTAGTCGCTTCATAGACGTTTTGGCATTTAATTCTAATTGTGTAAAATGTAATTGTTAGGGTGTAAATCTGCCAGATTTGGTCTGAAGATTTAATTTAGAACTTTGGTTCCACGAGAGAAATTGGACGGTTTGTTGAAGAACTTAGGTCCTCGGCGGGATGTGTACACTTACGAGGGGTTTTCGTATTAGAAGAGGTGGAAAAACGGGATATTTGGTTAACCTACATTATTTGTTAATTGAGTTTAATTAGTATTTGGAGGAAGGCTGGCGAAGTGGTCCGATTGGCGGCTGGCGGAGAAAGAGAACGAGTTTATCGCTGGTTTCAACCAGGAGACCTCCGTGCCCCGCTGAGTTGCCTCATGGGCGTAACAAAATAATGGTATTTATAATTACATAACCTTTACACAATTAAACAGATACTTAATTTTTATAATTTATGATAATAATTTACAAATAGTTGGTTACAAGGGATTCAATGCATTTCAAATTAATTCAGTGTAATTTGACATAACTCAATTTTCGTTCGATATTTAATTAAATGTAATTCAATTTAATTTTTTTAAAATTAATTTTAATTAAGAATTCACAATTTAATTTCGTCTAGAAAATTTATTTTCAATTCATGGAGAGGATTAACTATACTGAACAAATTGTTTATACACCTTTTTCGCCGTCTTTGGAAATTCATTATGTTAAGAACGCCATAAATATATGTTTTCGAACTGTCAAGGACGTTGTAATTATAACCGTTTTCGATTGTCGATTTTTACAATAGCCTTGATAGCTAAGTCTAATTGAAATTAATCCTATTTTTAAAATTCCAAGTAATCTTCATACATATATTTCGCACTCGTACCTCACACAACCTTTCATCTTCATCTTTTAGGTAGAATATGTTACAAATCTTTTGTTTCCATCTCTAATAATCCATGAGTTGTATAGACAAGGACGCGACTATTCACAACCTAATATAGCAGACATAGCAACTCCCCAACTTTGACAATGATCTGTCTGGTACAGCCATTACTTTTGCCGCTATGATGCATTTTTAAAGAGGGGTGTTGCACCACCCACATTACCCCTGGACACATTTTTCCTATGCCATTAGCATATGCATCAAATCTCATCTTTTATAATTAATTTGATATACTACTTCAAAAGTATGGGTTGTGATCTAATATAGTTTAGAATTCTATCCAGGGCGACGTAAACATACTTCATAACAACCGGCCCAATTATGTGGACATACATAAACATACAATTTAATATAGACAGTGCCTGATGGATGTTGATGCTAAGATAACAACTAAACACTTTGAGTTTTTCTTTCAAAATTACAGTGTGGAATTTTACGGTAAAACTGCAGGCGAAAATTGCCCAAGAGGCTGATTTTAGGAAATTCCACAATTCGTTGTCAACCAATGTCACATGACTTTATTGCAAACAGAGTGTTTACAAAACCAAACCATCACATTTCGTTGGATTTTAAACAACGCATTCGAACGATAACTGGAACAACTCCTGCTGCAACCATCCAGGCAGTAATAAATGCCGATGCCACATATGCCTCACCGAGAGGCCAGTGAAATTCAATTATTTATAAAAGCGTTTGAGAAGACTCAATAACAACGTATTAATTTTGATATGAATAACAAAAATAATTTATATAAATTGAAAAACTTATTGGAAACTCTTTGGAAAATTGATTAAATCTAAAGCATATTTTAACTGATAATAAGCTTAAACCACAGACTATATAAACAATGGCTCCAAATCGGCCTCAACTTAAATAATAAAAAAATAAACTAACTAAATCATACCCACAAAAAATTTACTCAGATTTAGGGAGTATACAATTACATTTAGTTTTTTATAGCTGAGAGATTGGTCATAAATTTCTGATATTTTGATTGTGTGCAATAACAATTTACATCGATTTAATTTCCTATGGACAAAAATTGGTTGAATAATTTCCTGCATTTGAGGAAAAGCTTTAGCCAGTACTTAGTTTTAGTATCAAGATGTTAATTAAAAGAGGTAATTTTGAACTATATCAAGTTCAAATATTAAGGCATGATGAAGCAAATGAACTAAATTTTGGAAGGAATTTCTTTGGCTCTCCACAAAGATATGAAATAGATTGACACTGCGTTTCAGTAACAGCTGCATTTGGGAAGTCGTATCGTAAGTTTGTTCGAATGGGCTGTGCCTAATCGGGGATGTGGAACTTTGCGAAACTAACCACCCTATGCTAATTTAATTTTATGGCTGTTAGACTAATAAAATATAAATAATTCATTCCATTTGTAACGGGGTATTAACATTTTTCTTAACAAATCAAATCAGCAAATTAAAAATAATTGTAAATCTAATTGGCTATACTGCCAACTACAAACAAATCCTCATTCCATTTCTGTGTGGCACCTGTATTAGATATCACTGTTTTTACGTCGTGACTATCACTGTCTAAATGAACTTCCTGGATTGCGGTAATGTCACTTTTATGTTTGACGTTCAAAGAGAAAAGTACTTTCGCTACCAGAAGTCCGACCATTTTCGATAACTATCTTTAAATCATGGTTATTATAAAGTCGATATGTCAATATTTTGTGTCTTCTCTCTAATCTATCTACAATGGGAGACGCTAACAACCGATTGACTGGCACATAAGACAGATTTCCCTAACAGATTTTACCTAAGATGCGTCAACATGCCATTTATGTCACTTAGTATCCGGATATCCATTGGTATTTACAGGAAATTCTTGAGCAGAGATTGGAAGTGATCATATAATGTTTTCTGAAAAAAAAATTTTTCCGAAAATGTTTGATATTGAGAATTTATTAAAACACTAATATCACTTGTCACAACGTGACCATAAATACATATAATAATATATAATCTGAGAATATGCATAAGCATGACTCTGATTAGAAATCATGCTCCTTCGGAAAAATGATATGATGAAAACAAATGTAATTGACCTGTAAAATATTTCAGCATAGTACCCAATAGTTCAATGAGTATACCAAATTTGGAATTCAGATTGTCACATATGCTTTATGTGGTCTCGTAAAGCATGTTATAGTTCAGATCATCGTTAAAACCTACGTCGATTTATGCTTAATAAGTTTGAATATGTGACATAAACATAGGCAGTTAAAACTGGGAAACCGACAGTTTTGGGATTTTTTCCAACTGTATTGTGTAGATGCTGCAAAGAACAATCCTAACTCATGCATGTTTCAAAGCAACCATGCCAATCTTGCGAGCGGTAATCGAAAACTACTTAAAATAACAATATTTCACTGGAATACGGAATTAGGCAATGTATTATAGTAATCAATCGGTATATCATTTTTTATGACATGGACCGCAGATGCCGAAGATGAACATCATCTATATCGCTTTGTTCCGCTGGTGCCACAAGTGGGAAAAATTGACCCATTAGGTAAAAAACAAAATATTTATTTTTCAGAAATTGTCTATTAAGTTAAATGTTTAGAAGCTATGTACGGGGTTATCTAGCCAGGGAAGGGCCACTTCAGTTTATATAGGTATACAGCTGCAAGCGGCTATCCCAGATATAAGATTTGTAATCGAAGAATTATAAATATACATTTTTTCAACGGATGTATAAAAGAAATCGATATATTGTACGTATAAGAAAAAGTCGGTTTGACACGTCACCGATCCTATGGACTGCAGGCGTCATAAGTGAAAAAAATTAATCCAGTGCAAAAAAAAAAAAAAAAAAACTTATCTGTACAGGAGCATATCCGCTTCTGAAAATAATACCTAGGTTTTCTACATTTTACGGTGGATATTGATATAGGAAAGGTCTACACCAGTTCACACAAACAAATATAGACGTAGTTATTGGATAATACTAAAAGTATATTTTGTTAGACATAATATGATATTTTCGACACGATCTCCAGTCGGCCTTCGTTCCGATACATTGATATCGATACAATGTCTTGCTAAGTCATATTTAAGGAAAAAATTCAAAATGTGTACCCATTTGGACCGAGGCTTCTGGTGGTTACCAGCTGTTTTTATTTTTTAAACGTATGCTTATTATTCCCTGAAGCGTACTCTAAGCATAGCTGGTTTTGCAACGTATGTTTGCAGTAGGAATATATGAACATTCAATCAACTTACACAAGTAAAATATACATATAATGAACTGAATCACAAACATTAATATTAAGTTAACATGTTAAAAAAAGTGAATCTTAAAGTTCATCTTATGATCATAAATATGTTTTGGACACGAACGGACCATGCTTTCTTGTAGGTATCAATTTTTACACAATTTGATACCACGTCTTTTTAAAATTTACTGACAATGTAACATTCGGTTAGATGTTCATTTTTTACCAAACTCAATACATTAAATTAAGTTAATAATGTGGCAAAAAAAAAACGAAATTTGCTTTCTTGTACCTCCTCTAAAAATGTATCTCAGAAAACTTAATTATGTTACCATACCCTATTGGATAGTTTAATTTGTAAGAAATTAGTTATCATACAGCTTGTAGCATGATTTATCACATGCGTAATTTCAACGTAAATTTTATATATTTTTTAAACTTGTGCTCGTACACTTTTATATAAGTCCAGTAAACTTTGTCCATTTTTTGCGTACGTTCATTCATTCTTCTTCTCCTGCCCATATGTATTTTAAAAGCCAGTACAGAAATTTCAGAATGGTGAACTACATACACCTTCACACAACGTCCTTTTGCCTTTCTTCAGTAGTGCTTCGTTGTCATTAAATGATATACGTATACCTTATTCTTCCTTTCGGGTGAAAGTATAAAAATGCTCTAAATTAAAACACAATAAAAGCAGCTAACTTGTAGCTTTTTGTAGACCTTCATTTGGTCTTGGTTTTGTAGAGCGACGCCAATTTTTACTTAATCGGCTAATTTGATTATGTGGTACCCTGAGGGACGTTGCAGTGAAGTCTATTTTCATTCGTAGTACTAAATACCTTATGGATGCTTAATTAATCTGAATATAATGCAATGCATAAAATTTGTGGATCAAGAAACATGTAAGTTAAATAAGGTAATTTATATTGAAACTACCAAAGCGGGCGTGATTATTCTGTCAATTTTCTCACATTATATATAGCATTACAACGCTAGATTACAACGCAAAGTAGTTGACAGGAATCGAATTATGGATAAAATCGGTCAAATTCTAGAGGAAGTATTAGAATGTTCTTAGCATTGTCGCCCATTTTCGTTCTCAGAAATTAGTTTAGCAAATGTAAGTACAAAGTGGTGCACGAATCGTGCTACTCCCAACTGTCAAATGTCAATGACGTATTTTTCTCACGTATTTTTCTTTGGGTGAATGTGTAAATAGAGATTTATCGTTAGAATTGCAGTGACCAATAATCAGCAGTCATCGCGACATCCAAGCCATCCGGCCAGACGGACTGATGTCAATCAATCGATATAAAAAGTCTGGAACCACATTTGGTCAAAAGACGCTTGGTGCACAGGATATAAACGGTTCCTACATTTTGCTACATTTTTGTTGTAGTTAAACCTTACAAGATGGACTTGTATTTGTACTTGCTTATCTTCTCACCTAAATAAAGGAAAGCTTACTATTTGGTTACAAAATCGAGTGGTTTTATTTTATGCTATCACTAAATGTCGTTATTGTATTCAAAAATTTGTACATAAAACCTCTTCGTTCTTTCATGGAAGGATGAGCCTTGCGTACGAACTACTGGTTCCTGTCAAATATTGCGTTTGCTTGTTTCACGTATGTCCCCTTTGGATAGCAATTTTTTACAGGGTAAGGATATTAGATATGTTGTGCGAAGCAATTCTTCGACGTCTTCCCCCTGCTGTCTTTGGTGCTGTCTTGGATGCACTCCAACCAGCAACGTGTTTAATCCTATTCAATTTCTGCAATATTTATGAACTGTAAAGAGTATTGTTGAACGTATACTGCAAAATAACACCTTTGTTGACAGTCTTCTTGCGAGCACAAATAATGCCCTCACGATGGATTACAGCAGGTTGGTAAAGGTGAACTGAGCTGTATCAAATATTCCATGTACAAGCCATTATTGTTGTTCATAGCTATCAAACTATTAGACATGATTTTCACATAACATAATGTAAATTAGAAAAGTCCGCTGTGTTGGCAATTTGAAGTTTCATTGATCCCTCGAGTCAAGTTAATCATGAAATAGTCCTCTGTGTCTAATTGAGAGTTCTAATGGCATCATTCATCGTTTGTTCAAACTAATAAAAACGTAAACTGAAACATCGAATACAGTGATTTGTAAAGCAGCATTTGTTCTAAATTTGCTGGCAGATAACAGTGGGGAAAATCAATTTTTGGCATAAATTGTTATGGCTATTTATACTGAAGGAATGAAGGTATACGTGCCAGTAATTACGACAGTGGTCCAAGCGTCATTTAATTAGTTTCGTGATATTTAAAGGTTTGCGTTTTAACAGGAAAATGTTGTTATGATACTTTGCTGTCAGGAAATCGATTTTTTACGAAAAAAAATCAGCGTGTAAATGTGTTTAATTAGAACACATTTTCCTAAGGGTTTTTTCCGAAAAAATAACGTGTTTTATTATAAAATAAATACAAAATGTGGTTGACCTCTTATTTGTGGTATTTCTTAAATAAATGAAATTAATTTATCTTCACTTTCTAAAAATTTCATGTGTTTTAGAACTTACACTGACGTACACAGGCACTAAGTTTCAAAAAATTTGCGGTCTTTCTCTTTTTGGTGACATATCCCACTCTTCAAATATAAAGTTTTCATCCAGACAGGTCTTAGAAAATACTTTGACGGTGCCCTTTTTTTAAAAAAAAACTTCGTCCACTGAACATTGTCATTAAACTTTGAACGGCCAAGAGACAAGGTGGCCTTCATTGTTTTCTTTTCTTCTACTTGTTACAGTTTAATTTTTTTGTAGCCTTTTCCACTTTTCCTAGGAGTCACATTGCCTTGCTCTACAATGCTTGCTAAATTTTGAAAAATCGATTGATTAGCCTTGCTTCTTCTGGGACCTCCACTACAAATGACAAGTTTAACCTACATATTCTTGGCGTCATAACTTTTACACATTTACTCTAAATTCTGCTATATTTGGTGTGCAATTTGAATTTGCGCAAGGACAATCAAAGAATAAAAATGTATCGCATTGTACAAATGTATCGCATTCTGGTACGTCTCATACAAATTGACCTATTTTCTAATATTAAATTTTTGCCTGTAACTTCTAATTCATAGAATGCATCAACCTCATTTTTTTTTACTATTTTGGCTTGTAATACTTGACAAATCTAAGGAAAATCAACAAAGTGACCACTCTCTTTCTGGTATCTCCCATACTAGTAACCGATTTAGCCCATACATTCTTAGCTGTATCTTTTCCAGTAGTTGCACTGAATTCAGGTAAATAGTAATAATTTTACTTCTGATAATGGAAATGAACTTATGGTCACACCCAATCATACAAATTGATCGATTTTCTGGAATCGAATTTTTTCACTTTGAAACTTACCGTAGACTTTAGTAATATAAATTTTTGCCATTTGCATTAATTAGCAAGGTTGGTACTGGTACCTCCCAAACAAATGACCGATTTAACACACCTGGTCTCAGCTTCGTATCTTTCAAACGACTTTCCTCAATTCAGTCGAATCTGGCGTACGTAGTGCTTTCGATAACCTTAGTTGTGAGCATGAAAGTAATCGTTATTGCCGCATCTATTCTGGTATATCCCATACAAATTTAATATTTTCCTTGTTTTTTTACTAATTCGTAAATTTTTCTTAATTGCGCTATATAATGACGCTATTATTAATGGGGAAAAAATCAGCCGAATAGACACCTAACTTAAGTATGCATGTCCAAATGCATATCTTTCGTTCAATTAAGCTCATTACAATGCTTTGTGAACTTAGTTTTGAAAATGAAAATGGCCTGCATGTCACGGCCTTATAGAACCTCGTATAGAAATTAGTAAATTTGTAATCTGTAATTTCTAAGCGAGGGAGAGGTCGTATGTAAGCTGAAATATAACATAAGTTCAGTAACTTGTTATTTTGTTGCTTTGATTCACTTAGAGATGATAAGAACTTAGAGATTTAATACGCCCACGGTGGCACGCCTCACACCTTTGCGCCAAGGCAGAATAACGTCGACTGTCAGTTCAACTAACTGAAATGTATATACGAGTACTGGTTTTCAATGCATATCGAGCACTTCAAGAGGAAAATAACATTAAACTTTATTTTTATCGGCATTACTAATATGTCCATAACTATCACAATTTTTCCAAACTCCATTCTGATAAACTCCATTGCGTAATTTCTCAAGTAACCTATAGATGTCACAATGCATAGGAAAAACAAAAGTACATGTACACAAATATCATATTTTAAATAAAGTTAAACATCACAACTTTCTTGTTTAAGCTTTGGGTCAGGGTAACCCAGTTCTTTTATCGACACCTTTCCTAAATCGAACCATTTATTATGTCTTTACTAATGAAATATATGTATGCTAAAATAGATGGTCATGAAAAAAATGAAAGAGAACCACTTCCATTATCGAGCTAGCAGCATATACCGATTTAGCAGAAAATGTAACTGTATACTCGTACAACTTCAAAATAATAAAAATAATAGTAATTTTAAAAAATTAACATATTAAAGTAATGGTATATTTCTCTTCTATAAAGACGCTGTCGTCCAATGGAGAGCTATACTCGTATGTAATATAAAATTTTTACGATATACGATGTGCAACACAAAGGTGCTAAGACAACAAAAAAATATTGTTAACTAATATGAATATGTACCTATATAATTCATTTTCAATAAATGCAATATTTAATCGGTAACGGTTCGGTATATAAATAAAAAATAGAAAAACAAATAAAAAAAAAATACTGCTGGTCAAACCAAATGGTTGAATATGAAATTTTGGAATTTCTTTTTTCCCATCTTAGCTAAACATTAGGAACATTCGTACTTTCAGAGAGCTATACAGGCTTAAAAGTCCACGGAAATTGCATCATTATCCACCAAAAAATGATTGAAACTGGAGCCGTATAATTAGAAGTGCCCATTTTCCTACAGAAAATTTGTACTTTTAAAAAGACTGAACCTGAATTCATCAAAATAATTTTTACAGAAAAATGTTTACTTTTACGTGTATGCAGTAAAGAGACAAAAATAATTTCACAGCTCATGAAAACTGATTGAAGTTTAAATTGTGAAATTGCTTTCGAACATACTGGTATACCTTACTTTTAAATATACGAGTATATCTGTGGTCACAACCCATAACAGCCTAAGTCTGTTTTTCAATATTTTCAGTACAGAAGTTTAAAGTTTTGAACCTTCACTGAAAATCAGGAGAAGGTGTTTTTTTGAAAACTTTGCTACAGATTCCAAGGAAACGAATTTCTTTACTTAGTTGTTAACAAAAAATAGTTGTTTATTCTCGTAGTCAAAAGATATTATCGAAAAAGACACTTAGGCTTTCATGAATTGTTGAACGAAAGAAAGTCAAAAAGTTCAAGTTGAGTTAGGCTATTATTCCAGATTGAATAAATTTTTTTTTGTTTGGAAAAAGACCTTAACTCAATTTATGTTTAAAAAACGAAAATTGTAACTCGGAATAAGAGCTTAACTCAAGTTAGGAAAATAAAATTGTTTCTTTATTCTTTTGGATTAACGACTTAAGTTGAAAAAATAATGTTTATGTTTGTTGTAATTCTAAATTGACTTAGGCAGTTATGCCAAAACAGTCATTTACAAAAATAAATTAAGCTATTACGTGTTTTAGGATTAATTTTAGAGCAAATAAATTTAGATACGCTGAATACGATGGTGCTAATAATTCAATTGTGTCCTAACTCGAGTTAGGCTGTTACGGGTTGTGACCACAGATATATGTACATACCTATATATATATATATACATTAAGGTTAAATGATATTTTTTCTAAATGAAATAAAACCTTTTCCAAATTGAATGAAACCTTTTCCAAATTTAATGAAACTACGTTTGAATTCAATAATGAAACCTTATTTAATATACAAGGTGGTGCACCAATTGCAATGCAACAAAAAATTCAAATAACTTTTTTTTAATCACTATATGTCAGGAAAGTATTCATTGCGGAATCGCCTTAATTAGTGTTTTAATGGATTGCCTCAGTTCAGTCAAATTCTTGGGTTTCTTTTTGTACAGCTTTTGCTTAAAATAACCCATAAAAAAAGTCTGGTGTAGTCAGGTCAGGTGGCCTTGGGGGCGAGCGGAAAGTGGAGTTTCTGGATTTTAATTTGTTGGGGAATTTGGGATGGAGCTCCGCCATAACCTTACATAGCATATAACTGGATGGAGCAGTTGCTCCCTCTCGCTGGAACCAAATGCTGTTGAAACGGATACGTTTTCGGCGCAGTTATGGGTAAAAAACCCCTTCAACATCTTAAAATAACGGTCTTCATTGACAGTTGACAGTTGACAGTTGACTGTAGCATGATTTGTGCGCCCTCCTGTGTTAATAATTATTTCGAAAAACAAATTTAAGAATTAAGAAAACACGCTGCTATAAATTACTGGAGAGGCACTTTCAAAAGATAAGTGAAAGTGGTTTACTTTTAGTAAAGAGTACCACGAAACCGTGTTGCTGACAATTTCATTGCTATCAGTAATTCTTTTTTCTTCTTTTCTTTCTGTTTTTACAAAAATGCGCTTATCGGATGTTCTACCACATTTCTTAAGAAAATGAGCCCTATTATGAGAAAAAAAATATTGCCAACATTTGAAATCTATTGGAAATACTTTATAAGCGCATCTACATAATGCACGAAAAACACATTTGTTGAAATCGATTGGTCTTCAATTCTCCCGTCTCTATTTAGAAACTGTACCAGCCAGTTAAGGAAAAGTCCACTAAAGCTTAACGTAAACGCTCACATTGAGGAGAACGAACCAGAAATGCATCCGTGGCAGAAGTTGTTTTTATAATACCAAACCTGACAGTGGTGAAGAGGGAAACTTGTAATGTCAATAAGAATAATGTCAATAAGAATAATGTCAATAAGAAACCTATAAGGATACCAGTAGACGAGTGCAAGGCATTGAAATATTTACAATATATAACCCCAACCGATGTAAGCTTTGGAAGGCGAAACGCAAAATCAGGTCAGTATTTTAAATATTCAACATCAAATATATAACACATTGAATGAGACTTGATGAATACATGTCTTTACAAATATTGTGGTAGTCAGATGCATGGGCTTAAAAATTTAAATTGTAATTTGTCTTATTAACACGATCAAATTACTTTAGTTCTACTACTTACAACTATTAAAAAGGTTCAAAAAATAAAATTTTTGTAGTTATTATGAAAATGCATTTTAGCATTCATTTGGTTCTAGTTTTATTAACACCGAGATATTAATCAATCATATGGGATGTTACAAAACTGTGTAAAGTCTAAAATTTTCGAAAAATTGTGGAAACAGGTTTCTTGCACCAAAACCGACAACAACAACTTATAAAATTTGGCCAACAACATTTGGCCAAATTACAATAAATTTATTACAATAAATTTGAAGATTTGAAACTTACATTGTCTCACATGATTATTGACCGTTGCAGGCAATTTGATGTTAACGATATACAAATATACTAGCCGACCCGGCAAACGTTGCATTGCCTTCAAATTTTATTTTTATTGGAAATGTTTCAATGTTAAACAAAATTCTGTTTAAATACCGTTAGCAGGAGCAAAAATAATTGATTTTTAATAGGAGGAGGTATAGGAGGTACCACTCCCCATTGTCCAATCCCGCCCATATTTGCAGCAGCACCAAATTTTGTTCAAATACCGTAAGCAGGAGCAGAAATAATTGATTTTTAATTTTTTGTTTGTATGGGAGGTACCACGCCCCTTTGTCCAATTGGACCGAATTGTAAATCTAAACCATCCCGGGCACCACCCAGACGCATATACAAAAATTTATGCAAAGCGGCCGTTTAGGAGGAGTTCACTGACAACGCCCGTACAGTAGAATTATATATATAAAGATGTATATAGATATGTATACTTCTACGGTCATGTGTACCGTATATGACCGTATATGTATATGTACGACGTAAAAGCAGTCAACCCGATTAACCAAAATCCTCATTAATCAGTAAATAAATTAAATATGCATTCGTATTAATCGATTAATCGTTATTTTGTCGTTATTCTATGTTGACTGAGCGACATCCGCTGGTCTGATTGGGCTAATGTTTTGCCAAATCATAGCAGGACAAAACAAATTGACCGAAATTCAATTTTTTCGTTGACCATAGTAACCGGAACTAATGATGTTCGTAGTGTGTAATGTTCATTAAAATTTGAAAAGATCGACTGATCATGGCGTCCCTTCTGGGACGCTTTATTCAGCTGAGCTAAACTCGGCCAAATTTGAAATACATTATGCATTTCATAAACGTAATTTTGAAACTGAAAATGAATCCCCTTCTTCCGATCCTTCTGCTACTACCCATGCAAATGTCCTATTTAGCCTAAATATTCTTAGGTTCAAGCTTTTTGCTTCGCTGTACTAAATTCAATCCAATATGGTACACGTTAAGAGTTTGTCGAAGTAGAGCTCGAACAAGAAAATTAGTTAATTTTCCAATTTTCATTTTTTAATCTATCCTCTGTAAGTTCTATTTGCTAAGATACAATAAATTAAATTTTTTTTCTGTTACATTCACTTCTGCTGCTTGATAAAACTTGGGAAAGGGCGATCATGTAACTACTCATCTTCTGGCACCTCCCATACGGCTGACCACTTTAGGTCATACATTCTTAGCTCCATATCTTTCAAGAATTTATATTAATATAAATGTTATATTATCTTATATTATATTAACTCATCATGCGCATAGTAAATTTAGTTCTGAGAGTGAATAGAGGCGGCAATAACATACTCCTTCTGAACTTCCAACACCCTCTGGTACTTAAAACCAACATATCGAACTTTACTCTGTTTCTAGTAGACACTGATTGTTAGACAATAGTAACGTAATTTTTAGAAATTTGGAATGCATGATCGTTGCTAAAATATCAATCAGAATGTCACTGTTATGACAGCACGTACCCTACGTATACCCAATACAATAGCAACCA